>CM069533.1:25035000-25567500 GCA_035773235.1 Eospalax fontanierii | reverse complement strand
TCTATATTTCAGGTAACTCTGGAATTCTTTCTTACACTACACTCTTCCATTAATTTCTTAGGAATGCTGTCCAACCCAGGACATGTGTCATTCCTGTACTCAGCCACTCCGGGACACTAAGGCAGGGAGCTCACTTAAGCCCAAGAGTTCAAGGACAACCTGAGTAAAAACAGCAAAATACAACATTAAAAAAAAAAGCTTGTCCATTTCAACTATATACCTAGTACTTTACATACATAGATGCTCAATAAATGAGAAAAATGTTAATAATCTTCAGACTCATCAATATCTTTACCAAAAACTTATGTAACTGAAAAAAAAAATCCAGTGACTGAGTTCACTTAATGTGCAAATCACATTCACACTATTTTTGACATAAATTGTGTCAGAATACAACATACCTCACCAAAACCACCAAAGTATTCTCTTATTTTCTCTTCAGGTGTATCTGGAGAAAGGCCACCAACAAAAATTTTTTTAACAGGTTCTTTTGTTTTCATGGCTTTGGCCCTTTTAGGATCAATGACTTTCCCATTCAATTTATGTTCTTTCTGATCCATGACCTAAAGAAATTAAGTTTTTCACTTTAAGTATGTGAATCTTAACTAACATTCAGAAATAGATTACTTAAAAATAATTAAAGCAACTAATGTCATCATTATGTTGACTAGGTCAAGATTAACTGTCATCATGTGGTCATCTGACAATCAGTTAACATATCCTGATGCCTAAATGTAAGTTAAGTTAGTAAGAACTGAGGGAGGGGAAGCATCACTCAAACTTTAAAACTGTATACTAGACCACCACCATCTTTAACTTATAGCAACATAAACAATAGTTGCTACTTCCCTTCAGCCCAGATCCAATACAATGCCTTAATCAAAAACTGCTTGTCAAACCAGATTGTTACTCCTTATCAGAAAATCTCAACTGAGAGAAATAATCTCTTCTGAGGCTTAGAGGTGAAGGTGCCTAACATAAATGTTAAAATGGGCACTGTCTGCCAATTTGTCTTAGATCCTTTTAATTAGGCATTTAAAATTCTCCTCCCCACCCCCGCAAGGGGCCTGCTGGAGATGAATGGACATTGTACACACATTAGATATGTGCTATACCCCAGCCAAGTCTCAGTCCCTTTTAAGTTTCTTTTAATTTAGTAAAAAGCCTTGCACATGGAAACTTATTCCATAAATAATTCCTCAGACTTCCTCTCCTTTCTAAAAATGCATGAGCAGGGAGTATTGGTAAACTCCTGTATTCCCAGCACTTGTAAGGTAGAGGCAGTAGGCTCAAAATAATTCTTAGCTACATATCAAAACTTGCAGCAAATATGGGCTACATGAGACCTTGTCTCAAACAATAACATGTTAAGAAAAGCAATTTCTTTCTTATGAAAGGGAAACCCGAAAGCACAAAATCACTGTATCAAACAATCCATGTTTATTAACTAATCAGAATACATAACACACTACCTTATCTACACTCTCCGATTCTTTAAATAGCACAAAGCCAAAACCCCTTGATCGCCCTGTGATAGGATCTAACTTCAGAGTGCAGTCTACAACTTCACCAAATTTGGAAAAGTAGTCCTTCAGATCTTTCTTTGTAGTGTCCCAGCTAAGGCCTCCTATAAACATTTTCCTGTAAAGACAAAAAGCAGTATTAAAATGCTAAGAAAATTAAACTTTGCCTTACATTTACCCACATCAGTAAAACACCTTTTCCAAACTGCATCAATATATCGGACAATAACAATAAAATGTTATTCTTCCTATGAAAGCAAAGATCAGAAATTCTATCCTTTAATGTTCCACTTAGCACTGCTGCTTCTGATCAAGTATAAAATAGTGAGCAAGAAGCAATTTACTAAAATATATTTATATAAAATATATATTATATATAAATGCATGCCATGTAAAAATGTTTAATACTTTTTTCCTCAGTCAAAATTTTAGTTTCTAATTTCTTTAAAATCTTTATTAAATTTTTCAAAAAGCTATGCTGTAGTCTTGTCACAACCACCAGCATCCTATCTGTGCTGAAGTTTTTCTTTTCTACTTTTAATAGTTCTCCCATCTGGAGAGCTCTTAGCACATAAAATGGAAAATTCTAAGTCCCCCAAATTGTGAACTAACCTTGTTCATGTGCAAGAGTCCTTAATAAAGACAAGAGTAATCATGTAAACCTGGCAAAAAGAATTATCCATTGAAATCACATTTCACTAACTTAAATGATTTACTTAAGAGCAGACCCTCAGTTAACCAGTAATTAAGTGTTGATAGGTGGAGACCCAAAACAAGACCATATATTAAAAAAAAAAAAAGAAAATTATTAATTATTTAGGGTTAAGTCTTAACATACAGCAAAATGCCAAAAAAAAAAAAAGCACAGTTCTGGCAGCAGTTATGACTTCTTCTATTTTCTACATCTGTTCATTTATCCAAATTTTAAAAATGTTACTGATCTTTCTTGCCACAGACATGTTCAACTCCTAACAAGTTTTCTTTCAGTGCAAAAGAATTCTTAAAAAAGAATAGGTATTAGATATTGAGCTTTCCATTTGAAAGTTCCAACCTAGCATGTTTTCTAGACCTAGGTTATTTACAGGCTCAATTTTCACGTCTCAAAGTTTCCATTCCAGAAGTAAGATTTATACTCACTTAGTATTTTACAATTAATAATATAATCAAAACCCATAAAGCTGTGTTAGCTATTTTAACGTTTGCTTACTGTCAATTCCATGAAAATTTTGGATTTCTCAATACACATCTCTCAAATGAAATGCCAACTTCTAATATGTAACTAATTCTTCCTTAAATAACTGTTGCTATAAACACTATTTTTAACCCAAAGGTCCAAATACTTCAAATATGAAAATTCATTAACAACAGTCACGCTTTCAAAGTGAGGCAGATGCTGTTTTTTGTTTGTTTTTTTAAAAGATGAGAAGGTATGGGGAATGTAGAGAGGGCTTGGTGGTAAAGAGCACTGGTTGGCTTGCAAAGGTCGATTTCAGTGATTATAGAATGATTCAGCCTAGAGGCTCTCTACCCCTGGTTCAGTTCCCAGAACCCACATGATAGTTAACACCCATACTTAATTCATTTTCAGGGTATCCAACACCTTTTTCTGGCCATGGGCATCAAGCACAAGCATGCACATGGTGCACTTACACAGAAGCAGGCAAAGTATTCTATATATAAACTACTCTTTTAAATTTTTCATTCTAAACAAAATAAAGTTATAATAAAAGACATTTTAGAAGGTAAACTTGAAAAGGAAATTCTAACCAGTCCATTAATCCAGTATCAAGACAGAATTGGATTTGATTTTATTTCATGCTTACTTAGGAAAAGTGCTCAATTCAAAATGAGTGTTACATTTATATAGATTTCCTAATAAAATTAAAAAACAAAGTAATTACATAGAAATTAACATCTATGAGATTATTTACTATTCTCAAGCCACCTTTTTCAGATAGGAAATTAATTTTCTTGAATCTCAGATATGCATGCCAGTTCATCAACTGGCCAGTCAGGAGCTATGTGGATCAAAACAAAACAATAAACTAACTTCCCACCCTTAATAGCACTTAAAAAAAAAAGTTTATTGAAAATATTCTTCTCTAACAAATATTCTAGCCAACTATAACTTTTATGAATTATTTATGACTTCTAGTTCTCAGAGGGAAAACACACAGTATCTATTTTCTCTAGAGAATGAGGACAAATCATTCCACTTTTCTTCGAGTACTGCTTAGCTTCCCTAATCCATCTCCATTTTTTTTTAGCCTGCAACTATTTGGAATGAAATGCTAGAGGGTACAAGTTGAAATAGGGTCTTATTCTACAGCCCAAGCTGTTCTCAAATTCAGGGTAATTATCCCATATCTGCTTAAGTGCTAGGATTACAGGTGTGAGCCACCATGGTTAGCTTCATGGAATTAAGTATTTTTCTACAAGTCACACGTCTGCCTTCTTAAATACAATAATAACGTATGTCCTACAGATCAGCCATCACTATCAAACTACTGTAGTATGTCCACAGGGCTCTGTGAAAGTGGTTACTAATGCATCAACAATTTGCATCTCAATGCTTAGTTTTTAAAAAAAGTTTTCTTTCAGTTTTGTCAAATTAACTGCTAGTTGATGTTCTATAATGAATTCTTCCCAATCCACTTTCAGTTTTACAATAAGTTAGCCAGGAGTCAAACTTTCCAAGTGTGTAAAATACAGTACCAGCCTCTGAGCAACAACCTCGGTGACCTGACTCTTCATTAAGACAAATCTATTAGGATCTGGCAGCACAAAAAAAAAGCACTCTTTCTTCTGCTCTAACTGAGGCTGAATAGAAAACCAGAAAAATGAACACACAACAACAAACACAACACCAAATCTAGTCCATCTTTACTAAACAGGACACAAGGAAATCCATTCCATTTTTATTCAGTAGGTACGGTATATAGGAGGTCTCTTTACCCTTATGGACAAATGTGCACGTATTTTAGCCTCTCTAGAACATTACCATGAATATCCTCATTCTGAGATAGCTTAAATATTAATACCAGCTTAAATTATTTTATACAACTGTATCTTGTTTAAAGCACAATACCTACTACCTGTCTCAAAGACTGCCTTTTCAATGTAGTTCAAATAGAACACTGAAAATTTCTAAGCAGCCAAGTTAAAACTATCAAGAGACTTGTTCAAGTAGCTACAAAATGGCTCCTATTAGTGCAACATTAAGTTAAAATCCTGTTTTAAGTCAATCAATCCCAATTAAACTACAGCAACCTTACCTACAGTATCTTAATAACTAACATGCCTCCCCCTGCCCCTCCCCCACGCATCCCCAAAGAAGTTCTCACTATGTAGTCCTGTGTAACATCAAATTTGTAGCAATCCTCCTGCCTCTGTTTCCCTGGTACTGAGTGCTGGATTTATCTTAATCCTACTCATGTAAGCCAAGTATTTCTGTACCTTAAAGACAATAGTCCATTTGCTACTCAACCAGGTATGATGGTGAAAGCCCAAAGCCTTTAATCCCAGGCAGGTTATCTGAGTTTGAGGCCAGCCTGGTCTACATAGAAAGTTCCAGGCCAGCTGGGGCTACACAGTGTGACCCTGTCTCCAAAAAAAACCTGTAATACTCAGCAACTCAACAAAATTAAGTCTCTTTGCTTTCATCAATCACTACTGACATTATACCAAGTTACAAACATCAATGTCAAGCATGAAGTATAGATAACTATCCAAATGCTACAGTATCACCCAAAATTGAGGCTACTTGGTGGGATATTTTATTGCCTTTTACTGCAAGTTTATATAATGAATACAGAGTGCTTTGGTCTAAATTCTACCTCTGTCACAGCCCTAAAGTGAAAAAGGGAAAAATTTAATAAAACTGCTAAGATTATCTGTCTGCACGTAGTATTCAAAAGTTGCTTAATGTACTTTAAAATGCATCATGCATTTTAATTGTACAATGAAAGTTATTTTGTAGGTATAAAACACAGGCAAAATAAGGTAATAAATCTAACTTTTCATTAACTCATTTTAATTGTATGAGTTTCATAAACTAACATTTATGGAAAAAATGCCATGATAAGTTCTACATAAGATCCTAATCTTGTGTTCAATGCTAGTTTTAAAAAGCCATATAAACCTAAATATCCCAGGTTAATAAACATACAGACTGAAAATGACTTTTCCTTTAAAGCCTTTATAAAGGTAGCTTCTGAAGTCATCAGTAACTCAACTGTACTCTGTGGCCAATCTTTTCAGTAAATAATTTAAAATATAAAAGGCAGTACCTAACAATAGTGTCCACTGTTAGAAAATGCCCTAATTTAATAATCAGAATTAGCTGAGCCAAATGGTCCATACTTGTAATCCTAGTAAAGGCCCACTTGAGCTACACAATGAGATTTTTCTTTAAAAAAAAAAAAAAACTTTCCCCCAATCAAAAATTTTCTCTAGACTGCTAGGGTCATTAGGTTTTAGGCTCCGAAATCAGTACAACTTTATTTAAGCATGTTTTCCTACGAAGTCTTTATTCATATTCCCAATTTCAAAATAAAATTTCTATTAACTTTTAAACTCTTCTATTTCATGATCTTACGTAAACAATTCATAACAATCTCCGAGACTGTGAAAAACGTAACGGAATATTAACCTGATATGCTTTCAAGTATGCATCATAACTGGCCAATCACCGTCACCTTTCATGGTACTATCACTCAAGAACACCATTAATTCTCATTCTACTCTACCATTATAGCTCAACTTTTAAAATCCTACATGACATTTCACCAGCACATAACACATAAGCATTTCTCATTATAGATTACTGATTTATTTTAAACTTACTCACTAGTTGCCTGTCAGGATGGAGGTTACTTTAAAACCAGGTAACTTTCACTTGGCAAGGAAGTGACTTTAGAATTTATATGCAAACTTATCTTGATAAGCTTTTAATTTAACAAAAGACTTTATTTGATCTGGGTTCCAGTACTTGAAAAATACTTTTTAACTATTTAGACTACATTAAGGGGGACGTAGAGAAGGCTTAGCCATTAAAAAGTACTAGCAATTCTTACAGGGGACAGGGGTGGTTCCCAACCACTGTCCTTAACTCCAGTTCCAGGGGATTCAACATCCTATTCTGACCTCTGAGGGCATTGCACAACATGAGTACATTTACATACATGTAGGCAATACATTCATACACACAAAATATCTTAAACTATATTAAGATTGGTCAGTAAAGCCTCTCTAAAAACACTTTAGTCAATAAAATCTAAATTCCAGCCAGATGTGGTGGCATACTACCTCAGGAGGCAGAAATCTGTGAGAATGAGGCCAGCTTGGTCTGTATAGCAAGTTCTAGGATAGCTGTGGCTAAAGGGAGACCCTGTGTCATCGTCATCATCCCTCAAAAAAATAAATTCCAATATTACTTCCCCATTATTAAAGAGATAATTACTCCCTTAGCTGTCTGTATGTTATGACGACATTCTAAAGATAAATGTGAAAAAGAAATCCTATTATTTAAGATTTACACCAATCTCAAACATTTCAAAGCAAAATTCTTTTACATTAAATCTCATTTTCTTCAAAAGAAACACAGATGACTATAAGAAAAGATAACTAGATTGAAAATATAACACCTAGCAAATTAAACATGATAGTTTTAAAAAACAAACCTTAAATATAAAACCTAGTATTCAATATACTGTTTCTTAACTTTTTAAACAAGCTCAATTAAGATTCTGAGGTAAATCTCCATTTACCTAGAGGTTAAAGGCTGGGGTTTGCTTAACCTGGAGGTTAGAGCTCCAGTTAGCTGTAATGACTATACATTCACAATTTTATTAAGTTTTCTGTTGGAAATAAATGTAGATTACAATTGCTGAGATCAGAAAACATCTTTCTTAATGAATTTTTACAAATCTTTCTGATGCTGGAGAACAAACTCAGGGCTCTAGGCAAGTGGTATACCTCTGAGCCAAACTTCCAACACCTAAATCACATTACTTTTCAATGTAAGGAATTTTTTAGAGACTTATTCCAAGACATTGTCTATTGGCTGCTTTTGAGTATGTTTACTGATCTTTCACCTGTCTTTTAATTTAAGACTACAGTGGAGTAGGCTAGAGAGATGACTCAGTGGTCAAGAGTATGATACTGTTCTACCAGGACCCAAGTTCATTTGCCAGCACCCCTATCAGGTGGATTACAACTGCCTGTAATTTCAGCTCAAAGGGGTTCCAATGCTCTGGCCTCCATACACAAACTCCCTCCCACCTCCCACATGCACAGAATTAAAAGAAAACAAAAAGACTACAGTGGAGAGAAAGAGGGCGGATTTTCTGGCTTTGTGTGTGTGTGTGGTTTACATGTAGATACGAAGTTTAAAGCTATCACTTTGACTATTAGCCAAACATGCTATTGAGTGGTCCTCCTCCTCCCCTTACACATTTTTATTATACAGCATGAATACTCCAGAAGCTAAAATATGCTTACCTTTATTCCACAGAAGTAAATCACTGGCAGTAGCAACTATTACAACTATTACAGTATTGGATAAATACATATAACCTATGAAAGTATGCTACATAGTCATTTTATGGTAAGCACTGTTTCTAGTAAATTAGAAGACAAATTAACATGTTCTATTACTCAAGATCACATTGCTGGAAGTAAAGTAACAGAAACAAATCCCATACTTCCAGCATCTAGTTTGGTGCTCTACCTACTAAACACTGAAGCAGAACTAGTCAAACTTGAACTAAGAAAAATGGGAAGTCATTTTTTTAAAATGTGCAAGTACTGCTTCTAACATCAAAGACTCAAACTAACCATCTTTCATGATAGTTGTAAGTCACCGAAATAGATTGTGAAGTACTTACATATTATACCTATCTTTATAGACATACATGAGCCATCTTACACACCTCAGACTATTAAAGCTAAATTACTAAGGATATACACTGAGCTTATGTAAGGTGTCATTTAAACTCAAGGAAAAACCATCCAAGTGTCATCTCTAAAAGAAGTACTACACCAGGCAGTGTTGCTTCATGCCGGAAATCCCAGATTCTGGGAAGCCAAGGTATGAGGGTTCCTACAATTTCAAGGCTAGCCTGGCTACAAGACATAGTCTCTCAAAAAAAAAGTACTCAGAATTTAATGATATTCTCTAATTCCAAATTTAAAAGACTTTATAATTTTTAGTATCTTTCCCAATAGGTAAGAACTGGAATTTAATACTCCTAGAATGGAATGTAGCTCAGGAATATAGTATTTGCCAAAACATGTACTAGGCCCTGGGTTCCATACCCATAGTGGATTGAAGAGGGGGGCACAACTCAGTATTCTTTCCTTAAATTTGGTGCTGCAGCTTCTGAAATTTTAATCTTGGAACTATGTCAGGGTCCAAAGAACGGTTAACATTGAAACCCACTTACTCAATGGTCTCGGCTTTACCATTTACAGTAACCCCAACCTTAATGAACCAAAAGCCAATAAAATCAGTCATGTGTCTCTCCTCTAAAAGTACTGTTTTTCAAAGTAATGTTCAGACTGTCCCAGAAATTCATTTTATTATAATCTCTTGCATTTTGGGGGCTGGGGAGCTTCCCTGTAGCCCCAACTGGCCTGAAACTCAAGAGATCCACCTGCCTCTGCCTCCCAAGTGCTGGGACTAAAGGCATGCGCTACCACGCCCAGCATGATCTCTACTATTTTAAGCAAAAGCATGTGAACCCCTTCTTTTCAGACAGAAGATAGCTGAAACAATCTCTTAAAAAAATGAAAAAGAATGACACTTGAGCCTTGAGCTTATTACACCAATGGTTGTAGGTCAATCTACTACTGCCTTTTCAAGAGACACAGTGTTGCTAAACTTGATACCTGAATGAAACTATTGCACTTCCCTCACCACTCAACACAGGAAAAACAACAAAAAACACAATGTACCTAACCTAACATGGTATCCTAGTTTTGTTATTAAAATTTAATAACTTCTTACATAACTTACAACATGGTATATGTATACTTCACAAGACACTGCCAACCCAGGAAGAACTGAAACACTGCAGAAACAGTGACCACACAAGGCAAAATTGGAAATTCCAATGCACTTTACATTTGGGAAAAAAAGGGGGAGGGGAGATTTAATATTGTAAATAATATTAAACAGGCCAGCAAGCAAAGCTCAGCAGTTAAAAACCCTTGTTGCCAAGCCTGATGACCAGAGAGATTCTCACAAACTGTCCTGAGATCGTCATTGACATAAATAAATATAACAAAAAATATCTTAAAAGTGGTGCTAGATTCAGCAGTTAAGAGTACTGGCTGTCTTGCAAAGGACCCAGGTCTGGTTCCCAGCACCCACATGGCAGCTAATAACCTTCTGTAACTCCGGCTTCAGGAGACTCTACACACTCTCTAATGTGGGCATTACACACATGGTACATACACTTACATGCAGGCGAAACACACATTAAAAACCTAATAAAAAAAAAAAAAACTAAAGGTGAATTCAGGTAGCCATTTTACTATGGAAATGAACTACTGTTCCCAAACCCAACATTTTGTAACAAAGTTCCTAAAACTGTTCATTTTCACATGCAAACAGAAAAAAGTAAATGGCAGAAACAAATTCACTTCTAAAATATTTTAGGATGAGAACAAGGCATGCTGGCACATACCTACAGTCCCTAACACTTGAGGGGTAGAAGCAGAAGTATTAGCTCAATCAAGAAGGCCAGCCTGGGCTACATAAAAGTCTCAAAAAAAAAAAAAAAAAAAGTACTTAAGAATGAAATTGTAATCTCACAAGGAACGGCACAGAGAAGTATTTAAGAAACTAAATTTACATCAGTTTTAGTCTACTAACCAGTATCATCTTCACAACTGAGGTTAATCTGGTACCAAATACAAAGTACCACAGACAGACACAGAAAAACTGGTTTAAAGCTCTCCAGGGTTTTATTTTCAAAAAACTCTACCATCTGCAACTAAAGTTGAGTCAATGGTTACCTCAGATTGAGAGAAAGAGCACTATCTAGGCCACATGGTAGCACACAGCTATAGTCCCAAAGATCAGGGAGGCTGAGGAAAGTGGACACCAGCCTTCTTAACACAGTAAGACTGTCTTAAAACAAAAAACAGGTGGCAAAGGTTAATACCACCTTGTGAAGTTCAAACTGACTTGTAAGAGCAAATTTGCTTCAGTAAAATCTGCTACCTCCTCCATACAATCTGTCAGTAGATAACAATTGGTCATCATCTACAAAGTTCATTACATTATCAAATTTTCCCCCAAAGCTGACAGCTGCCCCCACAAAAAAAACTGTAAAATAATATGATCTTAAACAAAGGGACAAAGAAAATTCTTTTTAACAGGTAAAACACCAGGCTTCAAATCTAAAATATGGTAACTTCAATTTACTGTAAACAATTATATAAGGTTTAAAGTATAACTCGAATAAAGTTGGTTTAATTTTAATTTGCTACTACCAGCTAATTACCTGGGCTCACTAGGCACCAAAACAGAAAGTTCATTTAAACATTACTATGGCAAACTCTGACCCCAGTCTTACTATTTTGCTTTTTTCCTTTGTCAGTCTACTTTGCCTCCAACTTAAAACCAGACAAGTTACCAGTGGATGAGAACAGTTCCTAAGTAAACCCATATATAATTTAAATGTTATCCAAAATGGGTTTAAAACAGCAGGTAGGTTGTACAGACAGATAAGGCAATTGACTGGCTTTCTAATCTCCAGTTGTGGAAGATACAGCCTCAGAAAAATTAAAATATTATCCTAAAAGCAGAAAGACTGACATTTAGGGGAGGGGGGGAAGTGGGATAAAAAGAACAATACTCAACCTACCAGCCTCCAAAGGAAGTCATGCAAATGTGAACACATGTCAACCAACTGTAATTAACATTCCAGCCAAATCACACTGAAAATAAAAAATCTGATAAGAGCTGCAGTGGAAAGCCACATTAGCCCACCTATATAGTACATATACAACGTTTAAAGTGTCTATTCTTGAAGAGATACAGGATTTTGCATAATGCACAGTAATACTTATTAAAAAAAACTGTCTACTTTTGACAGAACACTTCAGGATAACATGCAATACATTTAACACAGTATTTCATATCAAGCTACCTTTATATTTAGCATTAAGCTTAGAATTAATTTTTAAAAATTTCCATCCTAACAAAGCTGTGAAATTACAGTAACTTTTCTTCTTGCCCACATATATATAAAATCAACATTACTAACTATATTTAGCTTAGGTTGGCCAAATTATAATTACATGCATTACCATAGATCAAATACCAATGTAATGGCATCAATTTTGCCCATAGATTATTTAGGGTAGCTACAAACGTTTTTACATCCCAGGCACAAGACATCCTACTCTATTAATGTCTAGAATTTCCTGGGACTCAATGGGCAACTAAGTTACAAAGCCTCTGCATGTTATGACTATTGAAATCTTTATAAGACAGAAATAAAATTTAAAAATTTTACCATTCTTCCCGCTGTGCCGTCGCTGCTTCAGTGTGTCGTGGGGAGGAGTTTGAATGGCTAGGGAATTAACAACCGGTACAGCAACCAATCAAAATTCTAGTCTTAGTTTTTGACACTGTTAGGGTTAAAAACTAATTCATTTACACTTCAGTTCAACAACAGATCAACTACAAGGACAGCTACTTTGTAACTTCAAAACTCAGGAGTAATAGAAAGCCTGCCCCAGTTACACAATTAACCATTTTGGTGGGTCTGTCCAAAGAACAGATTTCAGAAAGCAAAAACCAAAATGTTAAAAACCTTGTTTTTCAAATTTAACATTTTTTTTCCTTTCTCAAATTAAGTCATATTTAGTTTAAGATTCGTTCTAAGTTCACATCCCCTCCCACCTCCAACTCCCCGCCCCAAAGCCAGTACAACCAGTAACAGACTGAGAAGTCAGCCTGCGCTGATATTTTTTTAAAATGTATTCCAAAGTGCTTCTCCGCCGCCCCAATATCCCTACAAATCTTATGTTCTTAGCCAGAATGGAATTCACGTTCCTCACACTGGATTAAAATGACACTTAACTTTCAGCAAAACCTTTTTCCTAGTTATAGTGGAAAAATTGCACACGCACAGACCCGTTATAAAAAGTATGGAGACGATAACTCAAGATCTGCAATCAGTAATGGGAACAAGAAAACCCAACTAAGAACCCGAATTGAGCCCCTCTTCCTAACTCCCGTATGATGCTCTCAGCTCCCAAAGGCTGTATTTTAATGTATTAAAAGCAGGTTTAGGTGGCAATCTACAAGGTACTTCAATTAGAGGAAGGGAGGCAAGTTAGTATTCAAAAATCCTGCAAAAAAAATTCAACCCATTGCACAACACAGGATTTAGTCATTGGATAAAATAAAGGGCGGGTGGGCTCCCTTCTGTAGGGGAGAGAAGAAACCAAAACAGGCTCCTGGGCACCGAAAAGGCGGGAGAGATGTAAAAATGGAAGTTGCGTATAATAGTAAGGTAGGGCTACCATCTGTACAAACAGGCCACCCCACAGCTGAGGGCGCGAAAAGGGTATAACTCGGCAGGATGGGGGAAGGGCGGCCGCAGGCAGGAGGCAGAGCTGCTCCAGTCCAGCGCAGGCCCCGCAGCCCACAAGGAACTTAAGGAGAGCCCGCGGAGCCGGAGCCACGCCGCAAGAGACCGGGCACCGGCAGGCCAGTCTGTTGGTAGTACAAATGCAGGGCCTGTATCAGCTTGCCGTGGTGACGGCGTATAGTGCAAAGAACGAACGAATCGTAAGGCGAAACTTACTCAAAATGCTAAAAACCATTGGGCCTGAAGCCGACGCGGGAGATAGAGGTGGCCAGCCTACACCGTGCCCAAAGCAAGAGCTCATACATGGTCGCACCGTCCCAGGGTGGTGGAGAAGCACCCGATCAGATCAACCTCAGTAGCCCTGGCCCATAGCTTTCTGTGCGTTTGCATTTTTAAGCCTAGGTCGTTAGAAATCGGGGAAGAGAGGACGAGGAGGGGGAGGGGGGAATCTCCGTCAGGCGGGAAAAAATCCTGGCGGCTAAGTCGGTGGGAGGAGACCCACGGCGAGGGAGGAAAGAGGGCGGGCCGCGGAGCAGCATGGTGACGGCTAAAGGTGGAAACGCGTGTGATGGGGGAGGGGACGAGCAGGCAGGAAAGGAGGAAATGCAGGCCCCGGGGAGCCCCGTGCGGACCGGCGGCCGAGCGAGCCGGCCGCAGTCGGGCCTGCGGGCGGGAGGCCGGGCGCGGGAGCGAGGCCTAATGGCGGGGAGGGGGAGGGGGCCTGGCGAGCGGCTGCCCGGGGCCGCCCCTTACTCACCCTTCGTCCTCCTCGTTCTTACTGGCGTCGATCTTCGCCCCCTCCGCCTCGGCGCTGCCTCCTTCGGTGCCTCCGGCCGCCGAGCCGCCGCCGCTCCCGCTTCCCGCCGCCGCCGCTGCCCCCTGCGCCGCCGCCACCATGGCTCCCTCCTGCTCGCCCGCCGAGCCGCCTACCGCCGCCGTTGCCGCCGCCGCAGCCCCGTCCCCGCCGAACTGCTCCTCCGACATAGTGCTACTGCCGCCGCCGAGACGACACCCGCCGCTGCCGCGAACCGAAACTAGCAGCAAAGTAATCCCCGCCGCCGCCGCGCGCCCGCTCTAGCTCGCGAGGCTCAAGACAGAAGGCGCGCGCGTGGCTGCGAAGGCTCCTGCGCCTCTCCCGGCCTGCCCCCCTCGCCTCCCACTCTCGCGCGGCGCGCACTCCCACTCTCCGCGGCTGCACTAAAAAAGAATAAGTAGCAGCGGCGGCCACTCTCGCCTCCTCCTCGCTTTAATGGCGCCGCCGCGGACCACCTAAAATGGCCGACGGAAGAACGGCGCGTCCCGGTCACGTGACGCCAAAGCGCGCCCTTTGCGCCGCCTCCGCCCCTTCCACCGCTAGTGGCCCCCCCTCCGGTCCCGCCCTCTTGCTCCCTTTTATACCTTCTCCCGCGCCCTCGTTGCGCGGCGTGGGGCCTTTAAAAGGAACCGGAAGTGGCGTGTGATAAGACGGCCGCGCGGGTACCAGCGAGAACAAGGAGCCCTGGTTCGAGGGCGCGGCTAGAGGGCCTCGCTTCCTTTGTCCCGCCCTTCCGCGGATTCCTGGAGTCACTCTCCGCTTGGCTAGAGCGGGCGGCTGCCGGCCTGGCCGAAGACGTGTGCTTCCCCGGCGGGTGCTTTCTATCGTGGAGCGTTCGGCCTCCCGGAGTCTCGTTCTGCGGCTCCCGCGGCCAGCCCAGGTTGCGGGCTCCTCCGCCCTCTCCCTGCTCAGCTGGGTGACATTGAGCTTTCCCTGCTGCCGCGTTGGCCCGGGCGCGAGCTGGCAGCGGCCGCCGAAGATGAAGGCTGTTTTTTCTTAGAGAGCTGCTTTCCCATCCTAACGCTTTCCTTGCGTTGTTAGAAGCTCCTAGAGCCTGCCACGATTCTTTGAAATGACTACGGCTTTAACTGTGTTAAAGGCGACGCAAGGGTTCTTTTCGTTTAATGAGTTTCAGTCCTTGAATTAAATAGCATATATAAATGTCGTGAATCATCTTTACAAGGTTTCTGAGTTTGTTGTTGAGGTGGTGAGTTTAAAAGAGAAAAACGAAGCACCGTTAGGCGTGTCATTAGGGTAAAGGTAAAGTTCGTCCTTAAACCCACTAGAATTCCAACCTAAGTTTGAAAACTCTTATTCAGGCTTGGAATTTGTTTCGTTGCAATATTCTTAGAAGAAAGTGAAATTTCTAAGTACTTGTGTCAGCAACTGCTGTGTAGTATGTGTCCAAGTTAGGTTTGAAAAAGTTTACGAAATACTGCACAGAAGTTTAGCTGAGTTTGGCGCATACCTGTGAATCTTTCCAGCTCTGAGGAAGGATGGACTCTTGACAATCTGTGGTAAACGGCAATACCCTTTTGTCAAAACACAAAGTATCTGCTTTCCACGCTGTACTTAAGTGAATGTAATTTAACATTCTCCAAAAGTCTCAAAGATGAAAAATATTTACTTACTAGTGGAGCTTGTATTAGAGAATTTTTTAAACTCAAGAATATGAGTCAAATTCTGAAAATCTCTTCAAAATAGTGTTATGAAACTCCTGTAGTAAGCAAATCACAGGCAATGCTAAGCAAGTTCACCTTTGTCAAAGTAGAAGTCATTTCACATTTGTCTCCACCTTCCAAATTTAATTAGTGATAAAGTGGGTCTTGTGCTCAAAACAAATATTGCAGGGTGTGCTATCTTGCATTTAACTCCAGCAGAAACAGGTCAATGTGAATTTGAGGCCTAACTCATGAATTTCAGGCCAACCAGGGCTACTTTGCCGGTTGGAGACAACTAAAAGTGATCTAGCTACCTGAGGGGAGACTTTTAAACTTGGTTTCAGGAACCCAGGACTCCTTTGGCTTTATTTGATGTTAAAGTATCAAAGTATTATTAACTTGCCCATCTTTTTGAAATCAGAAATCATGACTTTGCAGTGAAAATGACCAGCCTGGAGACCTGAGTTGGATCCCTGAAACTCATGTAAAGGCTAAAGGAGAGAACTGACTTCACCAAGTTGTCATGGCTTTTACACCTGTGTGTTTCATGGAAACAAAAAATGTTTCAAAGCCATTCGAATCATGGGCTGGATTTCTACTGTTTTGTTTTTTTGAGGTGGGGTCTCTAACCCTGGCTGGCCTGGAACTCTGGCCTAGTTTGCACTCATGCTCCGAACTACTGCTGCTTTAGCCTCCCAAGTGCCATGACTAGAGGGATGAGCCACCATGCCTCAAAAAATAAAAATGAGCTAGGTATGGTGGCACACACCTTTAATCCCAGCACTTGGAAGGCAGAGGCATCTCTGTGAGATTGAGGTCAGCCTGGTCTATACAGCGAGTTCCAGCTGGGACTACAGGGAGACCCTGGCTCAAAGAACCAAAAAATAATAAAAATAGACAAATTTCTAAAAAACACTTGGGTAGTTTCTAGTTCGAGTTAGTCACATCAACCATTTCAACACATGCACGAGTACTGGGAGTGTGAGTGACCAGGCAGACCTGCTCTCTAGTCCCGTGGACCTGGCATTCTAGTGAGCGGGACAAATGATATAAATAAGTGAATAATGTAATTCCAGATAGTGACGAGAAAACTGGATTTTAGAGATAGAACACATGGTATAACAGAGGAAACCTTACGAGGTAACAAGTAGAGCCCTAAAGGAAGTGAGGGGAAATGCCACACACAGTGCTTAGGAAAGCATACAGAGGGCACATCTGAGGCAGAAGTGTGCTCCGTGCTCACAATGAACAGTGGACGCCAGTGTGGCTGGGAACGCAGGAAAGAGAGCGTAATGGATCATACCTGACAGGTATCCAGGAATGAGGTCACCCAGAGCCTTGAAAGCTCTGCTTTATTTTTAAAGTTATGAGAGAAGTGAAGGGTTTTGGGCAGATTAAAGACACCAACTGACAAACTTTTAAATGGGTCATTTTGGATGCTTTGTGGACAGTGCGCTGTGGGAAGGCATCAGGAAGATGAGTTAAAGGGCTTCTGTTAAGAGTTGGCTATTTTAGCCTCTTGGATGATCTCTTTTGACAAAGGAAAAATCTACCAAAAAAAATTACTTGTGATTTTTAATTCTCTAGAATTTCTGCAAAGTAAAGCAACTTCTAATGACAATAAGGGTAATTAAAAATAAGATGAGTGGGGTGTGGTGGCTCAAGGTGGCTCAAGCCAGCCTGGTCTACAGGCCAGCTGGGGCTACGGGGAGACCCTTTCCCAAAAGAATCCAAAAAATAAAAGATTTGAGGGACTGAGGATGTGACTCAGTTGGTAGAGTACCTGTCTAGCATGCTGATCCCCAGAACAGCATAAAAACTGGGTATACTGGTACATGCCTATAATCTCACCTTGGGAGGCGAAGGCAGGAGGATCAGAAACTACAGTGAGTTTGAGGCTAGCATGCATTACATGAGAACCTGTCTTGAATGAATGAATAAATAGGTAAGACTTGAACTCACTGTGAAGGTGTGTACTTATAATACCAGAAGCTCTGAATGCAGGAGGATCATTTGAATTCATGAATTTGAGACCAGCCTGCACAATATTAACAACACCTTGTTTTAAAAAAAAAACAAACAAACCTGGAAATGATATGACTATAAGACCTGCAGAAGGCTAACCCTGTCAACATTTGGTCAGGAAGAAGGAAGGGGCTCATAAGTCCACACTGCTCCCTGAGGTATTATTATCGATTGAAGAAGGGACAATCATATTCCTCAGTAGTGTAGCCCCTGGTAAGTTGCTCTTCCTCACTTAAATAACCTCTATGTTCATGCTAGCAAGCCCAATTAAATGCAGTGCCACATCAAAGCAGGCGAGGGACCTGTTGGAAAGAAGGGGTTCAGAGGAAGGAGGAAGAGGTTAAGAGAGGATCATGGCAAAATATGACCAAATTACATTATATGTGTGTATGAAATTGTAAAAGAATAAAATTCTTAAGATTTCTTTTTATGTGTTTGTGTGTAATCTATCTGTGTGAGTAAATACCACATGTGTGCAGGTGCCTGTGGAGGCCAGAAAAGGGTGTTGGCTCCCTTAGGGCTGGAGTGAGAGGTCATTGTGAGCTGCCTGATATGGGTGCTGGGGCCTAAACTTGGGTCCTCTAGAAGAGCAGGAAGTGCTATTAACCTAAGCTGTCTCTCCAGCCCCAAGAATAAAATTTTTTACATTTTTCAAAAACTGGGGAAAGTTTCTAGGCATGGATACTGTACACTTGGGAGGCAGAGGCAGAAGCAGGCAGATCTCTATGAGTTTGAGGATAGCTTGGTCTACGTAACAAGCTCCAGGTCAGCCAGAGCTGCATAGTGATGAGACTATCTCAAAAAAAAAAAAAAAATGGGAGGAGGGGAGATGGCTCATTGGGTAAAGATGCTTGACACACAAACCTGGCAACTTGAGTTTGATCCCTAGAACCTATGTAAAGGTGGAAGGAGAGAACTGGCTCCAAAAAAGTGCTCTTCGGTCCCGTCATGTGTCCCCACATAAATATCATGCACACATACACACATACATAATAACTTCTTATTGTTTTATTATGTACACTTTATGTGTATGAGTGTTACACCTGCATGTACATAAGTGCACCCATGTGGTGCAGTGCCCGTGGAAGACAGAGTAGACATTGGATCTCCTGGAACTGGAGTTACAGACACTTGTTAATTGCCATGTGGGTGCTGGAACTCAAACCTGGGTGTTCTGCAAGAGCAGCCAGTGGTCCTAACCACTAAGCCATCTCTCCAGACCACTGCAATAATATTTTTTAAAGACTTATCTAGCTCTTCCCATCACCTAAGCATTGTCTCTCTTCCTGTCTCTTCCCCTGTATAGCCAAATGTCATATCTAATAAGCCATCTGAAAACACATATAATGTAAATGTGAGTGCATGTGTATAGCTTATGGCTGTATAACAAAAATCACAGTGCCAGGCAAGGGAAACCTCCCTTTGAGTTGTTGCTTTGGATAGTCGAAAAGATTTCCAAAACCCGAGGCTATGGTCACAAACCCATGATTGCTTCCCAGAACTTGAAGGTAAAGACCCTATTGCTGAAGAAATGACACACTTCAGAACTTAGAGCACTTGAGCTGGAACAGACCTGAAAGCCTCCTCCCTGAACACTAGCTCTCATAATATCAAAAGATACCATGCAAGCTACTAAGGGTGAAAACCAATCACTAGTCCTACCCAGCTGTAAAGCCTATGAGCCTCAACAATGACCAGTAGAGCAAATGATCTCTATTGGTGCAATAGTGCTACTTTTATCTTGGGGGTAATCAACAGCTGTCTAATTAGACTTAAGGCCTGTTCAATGAGAGGGAAATCATGTGTGGTACTGTAAACATAGCCAAGTGCACACGGTTGTACAAGTCATAGACCCCAAAGAAGAACCTATCTCCATCATTTCCCTAGACCAAAGTAATTTCCTACTATTTTCTAAATATGTATCCTTGTATTTACTACAGATGAGTGTATCTCTCACCACTTATCAAAGAAGCTTCTTTTTGTAACAGATAGAGACTATTACAAAGTTCCAGAACTGGTCAAATTCAGAGAATAACTGACTATAAGATGCCCAGCCCTAAGCGATACATCTACAGTACAACCTCCATAACTAAGGTTCAGAAAACATCGTGGAAGAAGGGGCAGAAAGAATGTAAGAGCCAGAGGGACAAGACACCTGCTGCTAGTTAATACATTCTGGACATGATAGGGAAACTGCACCAATGAAATTCCCAGAGTATCTTAATCTAGTGAGATATGCACAATGACAAGACAAGTTGACATGCCAAGATGAATGGGGGAAATTCCATGGGGTCCCACCTCCAGTTGAAGAGCTACAGGCAATCAATGGATGCTGAGGAAGAAGAATCAGTTTTCTCTGGGGACAAGCTCCCTGAAAGGTTATATAATTCCAAGTAGGCAGTCCTAAACTCAAGTACACAAGCGTACCACTAAATGGATACAGTAAATTATATATGTGTATGTGTGTGCATATATAACAACAGATGTATATATATATGTGTGTGTGTGTGTGTGTGTGTGTGTGTGTGCGTGTGTGTGTCTGTGTGTGTGTGTGTATATGTATGTAGCAATAATAGTGAAAGACGAGGAAGAGAAATTGAGATGGACTGGGGAGACAGGAGGAGTTGGAGGGGAGCTGGGAAAGATTTAAATAATGCAAACATAATATTCAGGTATGAAATTCTCAAAAATAAAATAAGGGCTTTTTTAAAAAGATTTCTTTCTTTTTTGTTTTATATGTATGAGTGTTTTGCCCACATGTGTATAAGTGCATTAAGTGCATGCAATGCCTTGGACACTAGAAAAGGCCATTGAATCCCCTGGAACAGGAATTACAAACAGTTGTTAGCCACCATGTCTATGCTGGCAACTAAACTCTGGTCCTCTGGAAGAGTAGTAAGTGCTCTTTACCACTTATCCAGCCCCTAATAATATATTTTTTAAAGACCTGGATTGATAGTAATAATATTTCTAGTAAAACATTTTTTGTTTAATTTTATGGCTTGTTTAATTTTATTTTGTTTTAGGGACAGGACCTTGCTATACAGCTCAGACTGGCTTCAAACTCTTGATCTTCCTGCCTCAATCTTCCAAGTGCTGGGATTACAGGTATACACCACCACATCCAGCCTTTTTTTTTTTTTTTTGTCCCCCTTTCTGAAATTCTGAAATGAGGTTATCTACTTTAGCTAGAGTTGTCCATAACTCTACTTTAGACATTATAATAAGAGTAACTGATTGAGTAACTGAAGAGTAACTGTTAGAGAGATGGCTCAGTAGCTAAGAGCACTGTCTGCTCTTGCAGAGGACCTGGATTCAATTCCCAGCACTCACATGGTAGCTATCAACCATCCGACATCCAGTTCAGGGTATTTGACTCCCTCTACTGATCTCACAGTATGCAGGTAATACTCATACACATAAAATAAAAATAATAAATATGTTTAAAAAGAGTAACTGATTGAGTTGAGGTCCATCCACTTGGATACCCCAATTTTTTTTCTTTTCCCAGAGAACAAGGTTAACAACTCCACTACATGCTACTTCAAAGTCCTTTATACTGTTAATTTTATTATTAGAACACTTAGTTTGCAGGAACTACAGGTCAGGGAAATAACTACTGAAAGAGAACTTAGCAGAAGAGTCCAGGTTTGCAGATTGAAGTTCAACTACCAAATAGTGAAAGCCCAACAAAAAGTTTAAGGAAGGGTCTCTGTCCTGTGGCTATATGGAGCCTTTTTCTTTGATGCAATGGCTCTGAGTTATTCGATGTTTCTCATTCCCATTCTAGCCACATCAGAATAACCACTTTATACCAGGGATCAGTGTCCTCAAGTTCTCAGACTCAGTACATACGTGATTCTTGAGCTCACCTACCTCTAGACTCAGTCATGTACCTCAAAATCATTTTGGATGGACAATGAAGATGGGAGATAAATTAGAACAAAGTATAATGACTCATGTATGCAGTCCTATTAATTTGTGTGTTAACTTAAAATTTTAGTCATAGGGCTAGAAAAATAGTTCAGCAAGTAAAATGCTTGCTGTAAAAGCCCACAGCATGAATTTGACCTTGGACCCACGTAAAGGCAGAAGGAGATAATCAACTCTACAAAATTTTCTTCCGACCTCAACATGCACACAGTGGTACATGTATGCCCACACACAAATCATACATACACACAAGCAAGTAAAAAGTAAACATTTTTTAAAAATGTAATTAACAGAAAATCCACACTCAAAATAATCCTTTTATCATTTAGGCCAGTTTGACTGGCCAGTTTCTCTAGATCAAAAGTATCCTAAGGATCTGCTGGTTGTCAACTTTGCATTAATATTGCCCCTTTGGAAATCTCTGCACTGTGGAGCGATGCCAGGAGCAATTCCCAAACGTCCTTCCCTTTATGTCACTGAGTTAAGAGTTTGCCAAGTGTGGTACGACACAGACCTTTCAGAAGGCTACACTGAAATACTGTACTGTAGACTGGTAGCTTATAATCCACAGAAATGTATTTCTTACCCTTATGGAGACTGAGAAGCCCAACACAAAATGCTGGCAGAGCTATCTGATGAGGGGACAAAAAGTGAGTCTGACAAGTCCTCACAGGGGTAAAAAGACAAGTCAGATCTCTGGGCCTCCTTGATATTCAGATTTTCCCCCTCTCTCTTTTTCTTTTAATTTCCTTTTTTTCTGTGTGTTGTTAAAACTCCTGATCCTCCTCCCTCTACCTCCCAAGAGAGGGGATTACGAGTGTGCACCACCGCAGCTGGTTTGGGGGCCTGTTCTGTAAGGGAATTACTCCAGTCGTGAAAGCAAAGCCCTCCATCCATTCCCTTCCTAGAGGTCCCACCTTCTGGTGCTGCGACCTCATGGGTTAGGGTTCCAACATAAACTTGGGAGAGACCGTAACAGGTGCACTAGGTTAGGAAAGAGGAGGACGGAATCTTTTCTCCTAAGGGTATTATGGCAGTTTCCAGCCTCTTAGATCATTCACTAACTCCCTCTTAGATCATTCACTAACTCCCACTTTTGCTCGTGGTTTTTCACGAGCAAAGACACAATGGTTTTTCAAACTTTTATGCAAACCTGACTTTTGAGGTCATGGTGGCCACGAATGATAGCCTCCTCTATCAGCTCTGACTTCTTAGGTTCTTCTGTGAGTTCCATCTTCTTCCATCTGCAAGATGCTTCAAGCCAAAGGCAGTGGTGACTGTTCTCCAGTTTCTGGCCGCAGCTCCAGAGCTCCATTCCCTCAGCTTCTCTTTCATCTGTATAACCCTCTGTGCCAACCTCAAATCAATCTGTAATACTGCTTTGGATTTCTTTTTTTTAAGATTTATTTTTTTGCCTGCATGCCTAGCATCTGCAGAGGGGAGAAGGGGCATTGGATCCCTTGGAACTGAAGTCACAGGTGGTTGCGAGCCACCATGTGGATGTTGGGAACTGAACCAGGGTGCCTTGCAAGAACAGCAAGTGCTCTTAACTCCTAAGCCATCTCTCTAGCCCCAGCTTCAGTTTTTCAGAGAAGGTCTTACATTTTATCCTATGCTGGCCTGGAATTTACTGTATGTCCCAGGCTGTCCCAGAAACTGCCACAATCCTCCTACCTCAGAATCTTTTAGAATTGGGGTTGTAGGTGTGAGCCACTACGTCTAGTGTACACACTTGCAAGTGATTCTGTTTCCTCAATGTGCCTACTTGCTGATGATAGAAGTGGTTGTCAGGAGGCACAGAATGGCCTCAATGGACGTGAATTGTCTTATTTCATGTATTCAAGTGTACTAATGACCACACTGCCAGTGATGATAGCACAGGTTACCTACGGACGATAGTGACACATGGTTAATATATTACCAAGAGTTGCCACACTGTGATAATGTAGTAAAAATAGAGTAGTTTTGGCTATTTGAAAATACACAGGAAACCAGGCATGTTGGCCCATGTCTTTAGTCCCAACACCTGGGAGGTAGAGGCAAGCGAATCTCTGTAAGATAAAGGCCAGCCTGGTATACACAGCAAGTTCCAAGCCAACTGTGACTACAGGGAGACCCTGTCTCAAAGAGGCCAACAACAGCAGCAAAAAAGAAAATACAGTAGAGCAAAGTGATGGCTCAGCAGTTAAGCACACTGGCTACTTTTGCAGAGGACCTAGTTTCAGTTCCCAGCACCCACATGGTGGCTAACAACCATCTGTAACTCCAGTTCCATGGGAAATGACACCCTCTTCTGGCCTCTATGGGGCTAGGGATGCATGTAGTGAGCGTACTTACATACATGCAGACCACTTCTCAAACTTATGAATTAAAAATAAATAAAATCTTAAAAAGTATTTTTTTAAAAAAGGAAAGAATAAACTGAAAAGCTTAGATAGTCAATTATAGGCTCAAAAGTTTTCATCCCTATTTTAAGGCCTAGATGATGAATCAGGAATTTTATTATCTGCCTGGGGAAAAAATCCTGGTTTAATGTGCCCACAGAGACAACAAACTTCAAAATTGGTCATGCAGATGCCCAGATTACAAAAGTAGTTGAATTTACTTGCCTGATCTCTTAATAATAAAAATACTGATTAGGAAAACTGGAACTCTGAAGTGTAGAGTTTGGACAGATTTTGATGGAGCACAGTATCAAAAATCTCCAAATTCTATCCTGTCTTTCTTGTGAGCAAAATCGGTTCCTCTCCTGTGAATATGTCCCTTTCTGTGACACCAGGGACTTGCACATGTCATTATGGCTTTTGAAATGGGAAGATAAGTCTGCAGTCTCTGTGTGTACCATTGTAATAGCATGTGTCCTTCCAAGAAGGGGAATCTTCATCAGAGACAGGCCAAGTCAGAGACCTCACAGAAGAATATTTGAAGGTATTACACTATCTGCTTTAAATACAAAGGGAAAAGGCCAGGTGCTAAGGAATGCAGGTAGCCTCAGAAGCTGGACAGATCAAGGAAAGCCTCTCCCAAAGACTCCTAGAACAGTACAGCCCTACGGACACTTTCTTTTAATCCTGTGAGAACTCCAGAACTATACAATCATAAATTTGGGTTATTGTAAGTTACCCAATTTATGGTAACCCGTTGAAACAGGAATTCCTATTCTCCTTAGGAATTTTCTAAAGAATCTGTTAAGTGACCTGGCCTGAAATAGTTGTTTTGCAAGGAAGTGCTGATTCTCAAGACCTTCAACTATCATTTCACATTATATTGCTTCTAGGTGAATAATTAGACTTAAATCTTAGAGGATCCCAGCAAATATACATATATTTTTTAAAATATATATACTGCATAATACTCTGTGCAAATACTCGCAAAAAAAAAATACCAGCAAAAAAAAAAATATATATATATATATGTATATACTGCATAATACTCTGGGTTTTGACTATAGTTTAATACACTTGAAAACTATCTTCAAATATTTCTAAAATACATTTCAAAGGGGACATAGTATTAGTTCAAAAGGAAAGGGTTTGTTTAGTCAGCTAATAGTTCAACCCAATGACTAACATTCTAAGTAAGATATAGCTCTGTTTATGGAGGTGATTTATTTTTCTTTCCATTATACACCATGTATGGTGGTTTTAATGAGAATGTTTCCCATAGGCTCCAAATACTTGAGCACTTTGTCCCCAGTTGGTGGCATTGTTTGGAGAGGTTTAGGATGGAGGACCTTGCTGAAGGAAGCATGTCATTAGGTGCCAGCTCTGAGAATTCATAGCCCTGCCCACTTTTAGTTTTGCCTTTTCTGCTATGTGCATGTGCTTGTGGGTGTATGTTTGAAGATGTGAGTGTTCAGCTTTCAGTGCTGGCTGCCACTTGCTGTGCCTCCTCACCATGATGGACTCATTCCTCTGGAACTGTAAGACCAATAAACTCTTCTTTCTATAGGTTGCCTTAGTCATTTTAAATCACAGCAACAGAAAAGTAACTAATACACGATGATAGAATGATCATGATAATGATGGGACAGGTGGTGAAGGGGAAGGGTACAGGTGCCTCGTTCTTAAGTACGTAAGAAGAGCTGGACCCATATTCAAGGAGTTGTTCAACAGAACAGGAGGAAGATCATGTGTGTATACAACAGGGCAGTGGTAAGTTTTGTGATAAATCTGATGCCTTCAACTTTTCTCTGCCAGTTAAGAAGTCTATTGTTGACTGTGGACAGAAAAGGAACTGAAGGATATTAGGGAATGTGGAAAGGCACATTCACTAGGTCCAAGAAATCAAAGAGTTAATATTGATCAGAACAGGACCTACTTAACACTAATGAATATCTACTTCTCAAGTCTTAAGGACACTCTTCCAACAACCTGTAGCACATCAATCATTTTCAAGGGTGGTTCCTAAAAATGCATAATCTGGGTGTATGAGATGACTCAGAAGCACTTGCCTCCAAGTCTGATAACTGAGCTGAGTCTCCAGGATCCAGATGATGGAAGGAGAGAACTGACTCCTGAAAGCTCTCTTTTGACCTCCATACATACAGTGTGGCATACAGGCCTACATACATATACAACTAATTAATTTAAAAATCTATCACTTTTGTTTTCTATTTGCCTAACTCCAGCTCTCCATCTTAATCCTGAGGACTCCGGGGAGGTTCAGATAGTACATACTTTTTGAATTCTCTGACAATCTATGACTCCCTTCTCTCCACAACCAGGTGTGGATCCTTGGAGCTAAATTTACTTTCTATGACTTCACTCCCCAGCATTACTGTTATAGATAAACCAGCATACCTGGCGCAATTGAATTTTTTCTTCTGGGAATTTGAAATCGGGACATTGAGTCCAAGCATTTAACAAGAGGTGCTCAAGATAAGAAGAAATTTTATTCTAGGACTAGGCAGTTTTTTTGTACTATGAGGGACTGAGAAGCTGAAAACAGGCTTGAGGGTGAACAGGGGCAGAGATAGAGCCTCCAGGAACAAGAAGCCACATGGTTCTGATAAGACGTGGATGACCCTTTACTGACTTCCTCCCTTGAACTTCCGTCAATTATAAGCTGTCACTGCTTCTCCTGGATACATGTTTTATGTGAGCAAATCTGGAGAGAGTTCTGTTACTTGTAGCCAAAAAAAAAAAAAAACACTGTTCAAAAGATTTATGAGGGACTAGTGAGATGGCTCAATGGGAAGGCATTTTGGGGCAGGTTGGCAACTTGAGTTTGATTCTCAGAACCCAGGTAAAATTGGAGGGAGAAAACCAATCCCATAAAGCTGTCCTCTGACCTCCATGCGTGCCATTGCACATGCACACACACACACACACACTCAACACATATTGTATATACACACAATAAACATGAAAATTAACAGATTATAAAAGAGGAGCTGGAGAGATGCCTCCGTGGGTAATCATAAATACTTCCTCTTGCAGAAAAGCTGAGTTTGTTTGACAGCACCCATGTGAAGTGACTCACAGCTGACTGGAACTCCAGCTCCAATGGATCCAATGTTCTCTTCTAGCCTCCTCAGGCACTGCATTCACATGCCCCCTCCCCACATACATACATAATTAAAAATAAAAATAAACATTTTTAAAAACATTATAGGAGCCAGGTGTGGTAGCACACATCTTTAATCCCAGCACTCAGGAGAGAGAGGCAGGCAGATCAGGCAGATCTCTGTGATACTGAGGCCAGCCTGGTTACATAGTGAGTTCCAGGAAGGCTGGGGCTGGGAAGACCCTATTCAAAAAAAAAAAAAAATGATAGAGGCTAGCAAGATGGCTCAGCAGTTAAGAGTACTGACTGCTCTTGCAGAGGACCCGGGTTTGGTTCTCAGCACCAACATGGTGGCTAACAAGCACCCACAGCTCCAGTTCCAGGGGACCCAAGGCCGTCTTCTGGCCTCTGTGGGCACTGCATGGTACAGGTGCACTTACATGCAGGTAAAATAACTCATACACATAAAATAAAAATAAATAAATCAGCTGGGTGTTGGGGCCTTTGCCTTTAATCCCAGCACTCTGGAAGCAAAGGCAGGTGGATCTCTGTGAGTTCAAGCCCAGCCTGGTCTACACAGAGAGTTCAGCCAGGACTACGACATAGTGAGACCTTGTCTCAAAACAAACAAACAAACAAAAACCTAAGAAATGATTATAAAAAATGTTGTTAAATGCTGTGCTTTAATTACAATATACTACATTTCCTTTTTTTTCTCATTTTACTAATTACTTTGGCCACAAAAAAGTGACATAAGGCTGGATGGTTTTGTTTTTGTTTTTTTTTTTTAATAGTGATTTCATATATAATCTTAGGCCAGTATCCCTTACATTTTCACAATTAACCTTTAATTTTTTTTGTATGTATATGCAGATGCATATGTATGTATGTACATGTTCCTGTGTATATATGTATGTGTGAAAGTGAACAGCCATGTATGCACCTGTGTAGGCCAGAGGTCAACGTGGGGATATCTTCCTCAATCATTCTCCACCTTATGCTTTTCGACAGGCTCTCTTCACTAATCCTAGAGCTTACTACTTGGGCTAGCCTGACTGACCAGAACAGGCAGCTGTGGGGATCTGATTGTCTTCCACGCCCCCCCCACCCCCGTGCTGGGGTTACAGCCAATTGAATCCATACCCAGCTTCTTACGTGGGTGCTGGGGATCCAAACTCAGGTCCTTGTGTGCAATGATTAGTTTCACTTGTCAACTTGACACAGTCTAGAATAACTTTGGAAAGGATTTTCAGTGAGGGATTGTACATACTAGG
Source organism: Eospalax fontanierii (assembly GCA_035773235.1). Classification (NCBI taxonomy): domain Eukaryota; kingdom Metazoa; phylum Chordata; class Mammalia; order Rodentia; family Spalacidae; genus Eospalax; species Eospalax fontanierii. Next base: position 25,539,150 of record CM069533.1, on the reverse strand, counting down.
TTGGCCTAATCTTGATTAAGTTAATCATTGGGGAAAGACCTGTCAACTGTGGGTGGCACCATTCCCTGGGTGGAGGATTCTGGATTGTGCAAGAGTGAGAGACAATGGGCAAGCAAGAATGGTGAGACGGTAAGTAAAAGTACTTAGCACCAAGCCTGAAGACCTGAATTCAATCCCCAGGATCCACATGGTAGGAGAGAACCAACTCCCCAAAGAACCACCTCCCTCTGACCTCCACACACACAGTGGAAACACACATACACACACACACATACACACAACATAATTTTTAAATTTGTATTTATTTTATGTATGTGTATGTTTTGCCTGCATGTATGTAGGTATACTATACAAGTACAATGCCCACAGAGACCAGAAGAGAGCACTGGGTCCCCTAGAACTTAGAACTAGAGTTACATATGGTTGTTAACCACCATGTGGGTGCTAGGAACTGAACCTGGGTCCTCTGCAAGAGCAGCCAGTGCTCTTAACTGCTGAGCCATTTTCCAGCCCTATTAATGTAATATAAAAAATGCTTTTAAACTGTAGAAAAAAATGAGGTGAGCACTGGCATGTACGTGTTAATACACTGCTCTCTGCTCTTGACTATGGATGTTATGTGACTGGCTGCTTCAAGTTCCTGCTGCCTTGACTTTCCTGTCGCGATGTGTTGGGGTCCCTCTGCTCAGTGCCAGGTTTTATGTTTGGTTAGCCATCGCCCAATGGGGTGGTTCCCAACTGCAGCCAATAGTAATCTGTCTCTGGATGAATCATCTAGGTGCAGGTTCTCTCCAGATGCAGGGCAGAACCTGGTATCACGCCTGGCTGGAGCGGAGCACCACATCCACAGGAGCCACTTCCTTAATCCTCATAGCAGGTGACCTGGCTAAGGCCCACCTTACATTATGCCCGACAGTGATGGATTATGATCTGGAACTGTAAACCAAATTAACCCTTTCTCCCTGAAGTTGCTTTTGTCATGGTATTTTATCAAAGCAACAGGAAAACAAACGGAGGCATCACACTTGGATAGCAAACTCTTTACCCACAGATCATCTTCCCAGCCCCTAGCTTTAATTTTTTTAACACTAAAATTATTTTTAATTTTTTCTTTTGAGACAGGGTCTCTCTATGTAGTCCTGGCTGACCTGAAACTCACTGTAAGGGACTAAATCCCTAATAAGCAACACGTTCATTGAGAATTAATAAAGACAGCACGTTTCCTGCTTCTTCTAGGTGTGGCAGGAAGGCCTTATTTTTTAACTCCAAAAGGCCCCTACAACTGACCTGCTTAGAGTCTTGTGGCCCTGGATACCTCAGCTTGGAGCTACGACTTATCAGCCTTCTCTTTATTTAAGTTGATCAATCCAAAATTAGGCGAGGGAAAACCACTAAAACATTTAAAAGGCCAAGTCCTCCTGGAGGTTTTGGTTTTCAGTTTCCTGGTCCCCTCTTCTCTGTGGAGAGCTTCAAACCACAATTTGGTTCTCCTTGAATATCTGCCACTCTTGACTGTATTCCTTTTTAATCTCCACTCTCCCTTTACCGTGAATAAAGTATTTTGTTACTTTGCAATCTGTGTAACTCTTTATTTTATTCTGTGTTTGTTTGTATATTTTTCAAGACAGGATCTCCCTGTAACTCCAGCTGATCCAGAACTTAACCAGGTTGGCCTTAATTACAGAGATCTGTTTGTCTTTACCTCACAAGTTCTGGGTTTAAGGGCGTCTACTTTAATCTTGAATAAGACACTAAGAACCCAGAAATGCCCAGCCTAGATCCTGACTGTCAGGAATAGTAGGCATACTTAGCTATTTACTGTGACCAACCTCAGTGAAAACCAACAGAAGACAATCAAACAGTTGCAGAGTAATTTTCAGGAAGCAGTAAAGGACAGAGTGACCATGTATGTCAGACTTCCTCATACTGCCTGGGTGTTGTTGACAACTTCATCCACAGTTAGTTCAGGGGTCTTAGGTCATGCATATATTTTAACATTATCTGGGTTTTCCCATTCCATCAGTTAACTGAAAACCTCTGATCACTTTGTCATATTTCTGGGGAAATTTGTTTTGACCTAGTCCTTTAGAGATATACTCTACACTAGTGAAGATACAGCACTTCAGAATCAATTGATACATATCTCGGGTATCTTCAACAAAGCAATAGATGATCTTTCCCACAAATCAATAAAGTGAATAGTGACTGTCAAGTCTGATTGCTCTCTATTGCTCTCTAATAAGATGCTCCAGCAAGACAGTTTTCCACCCCATGGGCCACAGCAGGGATCAAGACTGCCTCTGCTCTTCCTCAGGAAGTTGCCAAACATTGTTCAGTGTACAGTCAGTTCATTGTGGCAAGCAGCATGACAGGCTTAGCACGCTATCTCTAACAGCCGTCTCTTGCTTCTGGGTTTAATAACCAGCCTCTTTGTATTCCACCACTGTTATTTTGTTTTTCTATTTTTACCTTAATCATAAAATGCCCTAGTACTTTGTGAAAATAGTTTCATTATAAATATCCAGACAGAGCCAGGTATGGTGGCTCACGTCTGTAATTCTAGCACTCAGGAGGTATGAACAGGAAATTTCTAGTTTGAGGCCAGCCAGAGGTATATAGTAAGATCTTGTCTCAAAACAAAAACAAAACTCCAGGAATTGGAAGGATGGCTCAGAGTTTAAAAGCACTGGCTGTTCTTACAGAGAAGCAGGGTTCAATTTCCAGCACCCATATGGCAGCTAACAACTGTTCCTAACTCCAGTTTCAGGGGATTTGATGTCCTCTTCTGGCTTCCTCGGGCACTGTATGGCACAGATGCATTTAGACACATGCACGTAAAACACTCATATACATAAAATAAAAATAAGGAAAAAAAGAAAAAATTAAGATCCAAACAAATATGCAGCATTCTCTTCACTCTACTCCACCCACTTGTCCTCTCAGAAAAAGAAGGCATTCGGAGTTCTGCCAAAATTCTTGAATTTGGCCCCTTCCAGGGTGCTTCCTTTGTCCTGTCTTTAAGTTCTATCTTTCACTAAGATTTTTGTCCTCTGTCCTCATCTCCTTTTGCAACAAATCTCTTCCTGACTGACATACTCATGTTGTCTTCCATTGATGACTTTTTTAAACCACCCATTCACCGTATAAACACTTAGTAGATCTATGATTGTAATTTCACAATGGTTGTTAGACTATCAGTCTCTAGCATCAACAATCTAAATTGATCTACAAAGAAATTATTAGTGCTGGAGCCATAGCTCAGTGACAGAGCACTTGCTAAGCATGCATAGGGCTCTAGGTTTGATCTCCAGCATCACACACACACACAAAAGCAACTAAACAAACAGACAAAAAACATTGATTTTCATTTTTGAAAATTTGAAAATTCCACACCTCTTTTAACCCTGCTACCCTGGGAAGCTGTGGGTTTTGACTGCTTGGGTTTGTGCACACTAAGCAAATGTTTCCCAATGAGGTGCATCCTTCACCTGCAAAATCTCTTCATTGGCTTTTTAAACTCTCTCTGACATTGATAATGTTCTAAAAGTTTTTAAAGAGTCTCCACAAGTACAGCTCTGAACCCAAGTGACCAGATGTTTTAATATTTCATAGAGTGAAAAGCAACCAGGCATGGTGACACACACCTTTAACCCCAGCACTTGGGAGCTTGGGAGGCAGAGGCAGGCAGTTAGTTATCTGTAAGTTCAAGGCCAGCCAGGGCTACAGTGTGAAACTTGTCTCAAAAGAAGAGAAAAGAAAAGAAAAGTAGAAAAAGCTTATAGAACATAAATGCATTTATTTGTTACAAAAATAATATAATTAGTTTAGACTAATAGTCTATGTTGGTAAATTTTACGTCATAAGAATAATAGCAGGAACTAGATAGAGATGGCTCAATGGTTAAGAGCATTTACAGCTCTTTAGAGGACCCAGCTTCAGTTCCCTGCACTCACATGGGAGCTAACAACCATCCTTCACACTGGTTCCTGGGAATCCCATGCCCTTTTCTGGCCTTTTCCGGTACTGCATGCAGGCGGTGCACTTACATACATACAGAGAAAACACTCAGACACATTAAAAATACAAATAAACATTTTTTTAAACTTAAAAAAATTGTAATAACAATTCCACTAAACTCTTTAAAATCTTAAGTTGACATTTTGAAGCAATGTAATTGTAGATTCACATGCAATTGTAAGAAATAACATAGTGAGATAGATTTCCCCAAGCACATTTTATCCAGTTTTCCCCAGGAGTAACACTTTGTAAAACTACAGTATAGATCACAGTCAGGAAACCGACATTAACACAATGTACAGATCTTATCTGTATTTCTCCAATTGACTTTGTATCTATTATAAAGAGTCTTTCCAGACAATCCTGGCACCTTGCTACTCTATTACAACTCCAGCACTGACTTCTTCTTAACCTAAGCCCTGCCTCCACAAAGCTACTTTCTATTTCTAAAATTGTATCATTTCAGAATATTATGGAAATATAATCATACAGTGTAACTTTGGGGGCTGATTGTTTTCCACTGGATGTAACTTTCTAGAGATTCATCCAGGTTGTTGAATCAAGTTTGTTCCTCTTTATGGTTGAGTAGTATCTTATGGGACACATGTACTGCGATTTGTTTAAGCACCTCATCAAGTAAAAAACATCTGAATTCTTGGGGCTGTTATAAGTAAGTTTGATGAAGAACATTCCTGTACAGGTTTCTGTGTGGACATTTTAATTTCTTTAGGATATATACCCAGGAGCAGTTTCTGGCTGGCATACCGAATACACAGTTTGCTTTTTTTAGGTGTGGCAGTTACTACATGATGCCACACTCTGTTACTGCCTGAGTCATTTTAGCCAAGAGGAGACCCAAACTGTTCTGAGAACTTTTTCCTTCAGATTACTCTTGGAACCATACTTTTAAATAAGGGTTTTCCTTTCTCTTTATTGAAACAATACATCTAGCCTGAAATGGGGAAGAAAAAAGAGGAAGAATTTGTCTTTCTTAATTTGCCCTTTCTTATGCCTACTGACCTAGAATAATACACACACAATTGCAAACAATTCAATCAACTTAATCCCAGTTTGCAACAGAAATGGGATAATCTTCATTGCTTCCAAAGAATATGCAAAGCCTCCACACACACAGTCATACATTGTTTTGAATCAAGGGCAAGGAAGGGTCATGAGCCATATGTTCAGGTTGCAGGGAGAGCGCTAGGCTCAGAGAGATTACTTACATTATAAACAAGCTAAGGTTAGCTTTTTGATTGCAAGGTTCAGTAAAAGTCATCTGTCCAGAGTATGTCTAAATTGTAAAAGTCATTCCCACATTTAGGAAGCTGCCAAACTCTTCCAGAGGGGCTATGTGATTTCACACTCCCACCAGCAACAAATGGTTGCTGGACTTTCTCTATACCTTACCAGCACCCCATATTGTTATACTTTTTTTTTTACTTTAACCTGTCTGATAAATACTGTCTGTGACAATACTGGGGGAAGCTGTTTTGTTTTGTCTTCAGTTTTGTTTATTCTTATTTTAATAGATGGGCACGCTATGTAACCCAAGCTGGCCTCATCAAACTTGTGATCTTCCTGCCTCAGCTTTCTTAGTGTGGGATTACAAACACGGGTCACTGTACCCCACCAGATTACTGTGGTTTAAATTTGCATTTCCAGTTGATATTGATGTTAAACATCATTTTATGTACTTATTTGCCCTCTGTGTGGTTCTGCTCAGTATCTGTTGCCCATTCTCTAATGTAATCATTTATTTTTTATGATTACATTTTGGAAGATCCTTTTATACCAGTCTTTCTTCTAACATGCGACTTGCAAATAGTTAACCCACGTCTGTAATTTGCATCTTCATCCTTTGTACATAAAACTTTTGCAGAACAAAAATTTAATCTTGATAAGGTCCAATTTATTAGTTTTTTTTTCCTTTTATGGATTGTACTTTTTTTTTTAATCAAGTCTAAGAACTCTCTCTACCTTGTTCTAGATCCAAAAGGATTTGCCCTATGTTTTTAATTTTTTATTACATTCATTTTGGGGGGGTGGTCACTCATGCCACAGAGCACATGTGGAAGTCAGAGGACAACTTGCAGGAATCCATTCTCTTGGTATACCTCACAGGTCCCCAGGATCAAACCCAGGTTGTTAAGTTATTAGGCTTAGTAGCAAGCACCATCACCTACTGAGCCATTTCACTGGCTTCCTATGTTTTTGGTGGGGCATTTTGGCTATTTGTTTATTTTGGCTTTTTGAGACAGGGCAGGGTCTCTCTGTAGCTCCAGATGGCCTGGAACTTGCTATGTAGACCAGGCTGGCCTCAATCTCACAGAGAACTGCCTACTTCTGCTGGGATTAAAGTATGGGCCACTCACCATACTCTCTCCTGTGCTTTTTGTATAAACATTTTATGCTTTACATTTACAGAAATACATTTTGTTTTTCCATAAGTTATGACATTGATGCTAAGATTTGGTTTTCTTTTTCACCCTACAGACGCCCAGTTGCTTTAGCACCATTTGTTGAGTAGAGGATGTTGCCTCTATCATTAGCTACACTTTTTTTCATCACTTAAAGTACTTTTCACATTCATGTGATTAATTCAGATATAAGAAACAGAAAATTGGTCCTCAAAGGAAAAAATGAAATACATGAAACAGACATCTGCAGCCAAAGTTTATAAGTCAAGTAGAGGCTGAGGGTGTAACTCAGTGGTAATGCACTTGCTTAGTGGTCAGGAGGCCCTGGGTTCAATCCTCAGGAGCACACTTCAACAAATAAAGTCTTCAAAGCACAAATATGAAAATAGCCACGCAGTATGAAGTATCAAAAAAACTGGGAGAGCAGAAGAGATTTTCTAAGCCTCTCCTCCTTCAGACACAGAAAATGAGTTTCTTCAAGGCTGCTTATTAGGGGCAGCAAGATGGCTCAGTGGGTAAAGGTATCTGCTGCCAAGCCTGCAGGCTTGAGTTCAATCCCCAGGATTCATGTAGTAGAAGGAGAACCAGCTTCTGCAAGTTGTCCTCTGACTTCTACACACACTTTATGTCATGCACATATGTGCCCACAGATATGTACACAAATAACATAAATAAATAAAATGCAGTCAAAAAAATTAAAGATTGTTTACATAGAATAAGAGCTTGGATTGTAGCTTGTAGCTCCTGAAACCTGTGGCAGTACTCACTGCAGAGCATTCTGCTTCCCTTGTTCTTTGAGCATAAATTATGTAAGTCTCATCACACTTTGGTCATAGACACTTTTGAAAACCCATGGCTTCGTTACTGGTTTTGCCACGAGTAAGGGAAAGAACAAAGGCCCACTGCAGAAAGTTGCAGTTGGTAGCTGTACAGAGGGTGGTGGGTGGTGGTCTTTGGACTCTGGATATGCTGTCCATTAAAAAGGGAGAAATTATTAACAATCTCTCGGTAATCCCATATCTGGAGTATTTCTAATTGTTTCACCTCCCACACACCCTACCTCGAGTAGCTTGATTATTAATAGTAATATCCTTTACATAAAATTTTATAAATGTAGACCCAGGTTTGCTACTGGTGACTTGTCAGCTTATTTCTCTGTGTCTTACTTTTCTCTTATGCCAATGAGGTAAAATTGGCTTCAAATTTCTTAATGTATTTCTTATCCAATTTATTTAAGTTTAATGCAAATCATTTCTCACATAACCATGGTTCATGGCAACATTATTTGCAATAGTCCGAAGGGAGAAATATCCAAAGTGGTCATCAACAAATGACACATACCTATATTCCTGGTACTTGGGAAATAGAGGCAGGATCTGGAGTTCAGTGTCAGGCTGGGTTATACTAGACCCTGTTTCAAAAACACAAACAACAACAACAACAAAGGCCTGGGGAGATATCAAAATGTAGTGGGAATATTTCTGAACCACCAATAAAATCATTACAGTCTTCCACTGGGGAGATGGTTCAGAGAATATGGCAAGTGCCATACAAACATGAGGACCAGATTTCAGATCCCAGAACCTACATAAAACCAAATGTGGTAGCACACATTTAGAATCCCAGAATGCATACAGCAAGATGGGAGGCAGAGACAGGAGCATCCCTAGGAAACTCATGGGCCAGCTAGCCTAGCCCATGTAATGATGAACAACAGACCTTGACTCAAACAACAAGGTGAAGGCAAAGACTGGTGCTCCAGGTTGTCCTCTGACCTGCACATGTACACTATGACACATACACGTACACACACACATGTACATTAACACATACATACTGTCACAAACATACACACACTCTCATACATCCTCATACGCATACTGACACACACACTTATACACATTCACATACACACACTCATCATTCACACACATAAAAAAAGAGTTCTGTTTTGCTTTTACAGTTTTAAACTTTCCTGAGTCTTATCTTTCTTGTGTCTCTCATCTGAAAAAGATTGGAATAGCTTATTACAGTACTCCTTAGAGAGAGAGAGAAAGAGAGAGAGAGAGAGAGAGAGAGAGAGAGAGAGAAAGAGAGAGAGAAACTGTTCAGAATAGCTGCCAAAATGTCCATCTTACTTTCTTTTCCTGTTGCTGTGACAAAATCTCCCAACCACGGCAACTTAAGGGAGCAACAGTCCTGCACTGCAGGGAAGCCACAGCAGCAGGAACCTGAGAGAACTGGTCACGTTGTGTCCATAGTCAAGAGCCGGAGAGCAGCCCTTTCCTTCAGTCCAAGACCATGCCCATAAAATGGTACCACCCACATTCCAGTTCTTCTTAACCCAATAAAGAAAATCCCTCATAGACATGCTCAGAGTTTCATCTCCCCGATGATTCTAGATTTTGTCAAGTTAACAACACTAACCACAACATAATTTTCAAATTTGATTTATTTAATCAAAATGTCTTAACTTAAGGCTGGAGGGATGGCTCAGTGGTTAAGGGTACTGATTGCTCTTGCAGAGGACCCAGGCTCAATTCCCAGCATCCACATGGCGTCTAACAACTGTCCATAACTCCAGTTCCAGGGGATCTGATGCCCTCTTCTGACTCCAAGAGCATTGTACGACATAGGTGCACTTACACACATACACATAAAAAGGAAAAATAACAAATAACATATTTTTAAAAATTTTAACCCACACATGTAAAATAACTAGAAACATAAGAACCAGAAATTTGATGGTTACATATATACCTCATGTATAGCAATACAATATTAATGCTAACCACCAAATGTTAGCATTTGATCCCACAAACTGCAGAGACAGTCCTCAATAAGACTACCCTCACTACAGACACCAGCCATAAATTCAGGTGTCCTAGCCTTGGCATCTATACTTCTGACATACTAGCTATAAATTTTGGACCACATCCATGTAAGTTTTCATAATTTGCTAGAATGGCTCACATAGCTCAGGAGAACACTGTGTTTGTGATTACAGTCTTATAAAGGATATAAATATCAGAACCAGCCAAATAAAAGACATAAAAGGGAGGCGTCCAAGAGGATCCCAAGCAGAGTTTCTGTGTCCTCCCTGTGCATACATTTATGTGTTTGCCAATCAGAAAGCTGAGTTTAAAACAATTTTGTGAGGAGTTCTTTAGAGAACTTAAAGATGGGGGATGAACATGTGGTTGGAGGCTTAGGACTATGAGCCATGTGATATTACAAAATCTCCTGAAAAAGGAAGGTGAAGAGATGGAGGTAGGGATTGAGTTCATTATCATGCTTGTATAATGAAACCCACCAAATAAGAGCTTTGAATACTGAACCTTGTTAGAGCTTTCTGATATGTGTGTGATTTAGGGGTCAAGAAGAACACGCCTATACTTGATAACTTACTGAAGGACTATGGGATTCTACATAGAGTCCTAAAGATCTAGGACTTACTACAGAAGAGAGATAGAAGAAAATCTACAAATATACATGGGACAAAGTCCAGAGAAAACCAGGGGGAAGGTCTTCTTACAGTCCATCATGTGAGATGAGCTTAAACCTTCCAGGAGTGAATTGTGATAACATGTGAACTGCTACCTACATGAAGGAAACACATTAGCAACTCCAACCAAGGATTTTTACTGGAAGTTGGTCATGCAGACACCCCTGCCCAGGCATAAAGGCAGCACAGTGAGAATATTCCAAAATCTCAGGTCCCTGAAGCCAGCCAGGGATAACTTTATAAGTAGACTTTGTTAAAGTTAGAAGTCTCACAGTGTCTGTGCTAATGTGCCCCTCAGCCTCCTCCCCCGTGCCCTCAGCACTGGGATTGAGTCCAAAGCCAGCCACAGAACAGGTAAGTGAGCTACAAGCCCCCAATGCAATTTAAAAATATGCTACATTGGGGGTTGGAGAGATGGCTCAGTGAGTAAGAGCACTGGCTGCTCTTACAGAAGACCCTGTTTCAATTCCCAGCACTCACATGATGGCTAACAACAGTCTGTTGCAAGGGAATCTGATGCTCTCTTCTGACCTCTGAGGGCACTGCAGGACATGGGTGCACATACATGCAGGCAATACTCATACACACACACACACACACACACACACACACGCACACACAATACTATATAGTGAAATATTATTCAGCAACAAAAGAAATGAAGTGTTTATATGTACTACACAATGTGGATGAACATGGAAAACATATCAAGTCAAAGAAGCTGGTAGCAAAGGCTACACATTATATGACTCCATGTATAATGTATAAAATAAAATAAAATAGGAAAACCCATAAAAACAGAAAAGAGAAAGTGGGAGCAGCAACTAAGATAAAAGATGAATGAAAGTCTCATATGGAAATTATTACTGTGTTAGCCAATTAAAAAATGAGAATTTAAATTAAAAACCTCAGGAGAATAACTTAGGAGGGTGGGAGAGCAGATAGAGAGTTTCATGTTTTTTTTTCCCTGAATGTTGAAAATCAAGCACAGAGTCTTGTGCACATCAAGCAAGCACTCAGTCGCTGAGCAACGTTCCTAAGGAACTGTACACCATAAGTAGATACATTTTTATGGGATATGAATTATTTTCAATAAAGTTGTTATATAAAAAATGAATAGAGGGTCAGGAGGATGGCTCAGTAGGTAAAGTGCTTGCTGTATAACCATGAGGACCTGAGTTTGGATCTCCAGCACCCGTATAAAAAGCCAGATATGGCAGCATGCATCTGTAATCCCACTGCTGGAGGAAGGGAGACGTGGTGGCCAGCAGTCTAGACAAAACTGTGAGCTCCAGGTTCAAGTAGAGACCCCATCTCAAAAAGTGAGGAGAGTGATAGAAGACACCTGACATCAACCTCTGGTCTTTAAGTGCACGTACACACACATGTACACACACACACACACTCATACACCACTCTTCATGCACACGTGTATACACTGCTCTACACTCACACACACAAAGTAAGAACTCATAATTTAAAAAAGAATAGAAACAGTTGTTCATTATATGTTTATTTATTTAGTACTGCTGGGAATCAAACCCATGGCCTTATACATACATGGCAAGAGCTCTACCACTGAGTAACATTTTTAATCTGGTTGGTCATCTTAGTATGTTTACAAGTGCCATTTTCTTTCCTTTTTAAAATATTTATTTATTTGCTGAGTTTTATATTATGATTGCTTTGCCTGCACTACATGTATGCAATGTCTATGGAGGCCAGAAGAGGGCATCAGATCCCCTGGAACTGGAGATATAGACGGTTGTTAGCTGCCATGTGGGTGCTGGGAATTGAACCTAGGTCATCTGCAAGAGCAGCCACTGCTCTTAACCACTGAGCCATCTGTCCAGCCACACAAGTGCCATTTTCTTAGCCTAGTTGGTCATTTTAGTATGTTTACAAGTGCCATTATCCTTCCCTTTGCCTTTAATAATGTAAACTCTGAGTGTGTGTGTGTGTGCATGTGTGTGTGTGTCTGTGGTCTGTGTCTGCGTCTACATGTGCATAAATGGCATATGCAAGTTTTTCACATAGGTATATGGGTATTTGTGCTCATGCTTGTGGAAATCAGAGTAAGATAATAGTCTCAGAGTCAGATGTGATGGCCTGTAATCTCAGGACACTGAAGTAGAAGAGTCACAGTTTAAGGGCCAACCTGAGACCTGCCTCAGCCACAAACATTCCCAGAGTGATGATCATCAGCAACTCACTCTGCAAAAACCAAAAGGGAAGTGGAAACTTGAGTTCTGAGGCGGTAACATGGCTGGTGAGCACAGCCAGCAGGTCTGTGGAGTTAGTGCCTGAGCACCAACTTCTGGAGGTTTTTCCTTCTTTCATTATCTCTAGGATTTCAGAGCCTGTTTTCCCAGCCTTTCCAAATCATCCCTTCACTGCCTCTACTCTGTGTGTGTGTGTGTATGTGTGTGTGAATGTGTGTATGTGTGTGTGAGAGAGAGAGAAAGAGAGAGAGAGAGAGATACACAGAGAGAGACAGAGTTTCCCTGTAGTCCCAGTTAACCTGAACTTGCTAGGTAGACCAGGCTGGCCTCAATCTCACAGAGATCCACCTTTCTCTGCCCCCCAAATGCTGAGATTAAAGGTGTGAACCACCACATTTGGCTTGCCTTTCTTAATGCATTTCTCCAAGTAGTTGGTTTCATAAGAGGGCCAGGCAATGACCATTAAATGTGTGTATAAATGATCATCTTTTAAATTTTCTAATTGAAAAAATAAAACAATAAGTTTTAAAAGTCACTTATTTTTAGAAGACTGTGCATATGACAAAAAATTGGAGGTTTTTTTTCTCTTTATTGGTTTAAAAAAAATCTTTATTAGGAACTAGAGTAATGGCTCAGTGGTTAAGAGTGTGTACTTCTCTTGCAGAGGGCCAGAGTTTCGTTCCCAGGACACACAAACACCTATAACTCCAGTTCTAGGGGGATCTGATGCCTTTGGCCTTTGTTGGCACCTGCATTCATGTACACACACACACACATGCACACCCCACTGGAAATAAAACAAATCTTGAAAAGAAATCTTTACTATTTAAAAAAAGTAGTTGTCACTGTAGCTAAAGTTTGGAGAATGCCCAAACAAACTTATTTTCATTAATCTGTTTTGTGGTTATTGTTGTTTTTTGCTTGTTGGTTGGTTTGTTGGTTGGTTGGTTGATTGGTTGGTAAAGTAGAAGAGAAAATATTTGGGTTACTTGGCAACTACCCAGGAAACCTAAAGATATTTTAAAGATAAAAGACATTTTAATGCCAGGCATGATAGCACATGCCTTTAATCTCAGCACTGAGGAGGCAAAGGCAGGCAGATCTCTGTGAGTTCAAGGCTAGCCTGGTCTATATAGCAAGTTCCAAGTCAGCTGGGGCTGTAGGGAGACTCTGTCTCAAAAAGACCAAAAAAGAAAATGACACATCTTGACATTTGACATTTTTATTATTCTGAATTTGGGGCCTAATGTGGCAAAGAAAAAGTTAGGAAGAATTGACAGAGAAAACAAGGCATGAACAGAAGTCATAATTTTAAAAACCTGAGACATACATAATTTAAAACTACAGCAAACAGGAAATAATTACTATGCACTTAAAAATGAGGTATTTTTGAGTGAGGTATGATGTGCACACCTTTAATCCTAGCACTCCCCCCTAGAGGCAGAGGCAAAGGATGGCAGATCTCTGAATTTGAAGCCATTTTGTATCTTGGTCTACGTAGCAAGTTCCAGGCCAGCCAGGGCTACATAGTGAGACCCTGTCTCAAAAAAAAAAAAAAAACCTACAAAACCCAAAAACCAAACAAATATAACACACACACACACACACACACACACACACATACACACACACACACCAAAACAAAGTAGATGCAGTATGTCAAAGAAAAAACTAATAAACTAATCTTTAGATGCTAGACATGGTGGTTGGATATAAATGGAGACAATATTAAGTCTGTACTGCAAAATAAGGCAGACCTTCATTTCCATGGAAACTAGAAAACAGACGAGTGGAATGCTATTTTCTGACACCCCTTCACTGAAGCTCTACACCTGGATTGGAAATCAAGGTTGCTTCTTTGTGACTTACATTCTCCCAAAAGAGTGGGAAATTCATTCTTCCAGGTATAATCTCAGGTAGGAAAGTTTCCAGACTATGATTCTAGGGAACTAGGTTTCTCCAAAAAAGCAATGACTTCAGGACTTTAGTTGTTTTGATGCCCTAGGCTGTGGTCTATCTGAGAAAACGTTTTTTCATACCTCTGCAGCTGACATGTCTATATCTCTCTTCCCAAACTGCTGCGCTGTAGGGCATAGTTCTGCTTTCTCAGTCCTACTAAATTTCTGGGGTTTGAAACTTGCAGAAATGATGAGGTGACTCCAACACCATTCAGAGCAGAGAGAAAGAAAACAGCACTGAAATCATATAGCTGTGTTCCTACAGCTTTAAAACAGTTAAAACTTAATGTTCATGTTATGGTCTTAATACAAAACTTCCCTGGGGAGCCAAGCTAGAAAAAACACTTCTGAACCTCAAAATTGACATGCAAAGTGGTATAAAAGAAAACACACACAGTTTCTAGTGAGACAAGTTAAAATTCTGGCTTGAAAAGGACATTATTAGAGAGATTAGTTGTGCTGTGAGGTTTTTAATAACTGTTTATGGAACAAGATACTCTATAGAGTGAATTTCTCTGGTCAGAGATGTTTTTAAGATTCTCTTTTACATTGATTGGTTGATTGACATGCGAGCACGTGTGTGTGTGTGTGTGTGTGTGTGTGTGTGTGTGTGTGTGTGTGTGTGTTTATGTGGAGGTCAGAGGACAGTTTACAGTAGGTTCTATACTTGTGGGTCCTGGGAATTGAACTCACTTGGTCAAGCCTTAACAGCAGAGTTATTTTGAAAATTAGTTTAACAGGTAAATATATTTATTGCTATTCCTAGCCTACCTAAAATACATTACTCAATGTCTTGAAATATTAAAAATCTGGAGGAAAGAACCTAGAACTCATCAATGTTCAGGGTCCTTAATAGATAGACGAAATAATTATAACGTGAATAAGGGACAGAAATCTAAGATGATCTCTAAGAACCAGAGGTGTATGACTCTGTCTTTTTTGCATTTTCTTTTTTATAACTGAGCCTCCCGGTAGAGACCAAGCCAGCCTAGAACTCTTGATCCTCCTGAGTACAGGGATAACAGGTGTGTGCCGCCATGTCTTAATCATATATTGTCTTTTCTGAGATGAAATTTTTAATATATTGATCCAAAATTAGATACAGCCTGAAATCTATAAGTGGCTGTTTTTCTAACTTTACTGTGTTGCACTCAAGTAATATACACTGATTTCCATCTTTTGTCGCACATTGGTAATTTTCTTTGAGGCTAAAACATAATCATCATCATCATCATAATCAAGTATTTTTAAGACAGTCTCATTCTTGTACCCAGCCTGGCCTACAACATGCTATATAGCCCGAGCTTAGACTGAACTTGCAGCCATCCTCCTTCTCCACCTCCCAAATGCTGGAATTGCAGCACTATCACATCCAGCTAGCATACACATTTAAAATAAATATTTCTTTTAATCAAATGTTCATTGTATTATTCAAATTTTCGATAATCTCATTTTTGTTTGATTTATCAATTTTCTAAGAGAGGTATGTTAAGTCAGATTTAATTTTTTCTTGATTTCTACAAATGTTGTGAGCCACCCAGGCTGGGAACTGAAATCAGGCCCTCTGGAAGAATGCTTGCTGCTCTTAACCACTGAGCCATGTCTCCAACCCCGGCCTCGTATATTTTGAAGCTAATTCGCTTGGTTCATAAAAATTCAAAACTATTATATCTGCCTATTACTTTATACTTTTATTAATACTGTGTAAATCATCTTATCTCTTTTATTGCTTTATACACTGAATTCAATGTTTTCTTTAGTCAGTATTCTTAGTATTATAATGCTATATAATTTCCACTGAATATTTTCAGGCTTCTAGCATTTTCATTTGTATATGTCTCCTATAAATTTCTCTCTCATTTTAAAAAATTATTATTGGGTGTATATGTTGGGGTAAGATGTATGCCATAGTGTGTATGAGGAGATCAGAGGACAACTTTGTGGAGTCAGTTCTCTTTTCCACCTTTTGTGAGTTCTGGGGATTGAACTCAGGTTATCAGGCTTGCACAGCTGGGCCAACTGTTGGACCAGCTTGCCAGCCCTATCTCTCATTTTTTAGAGATAAGGTTTCACTCTACAGCCCAGGCTGGCTGGAACTTACTATATAGAAGTTGGTCTGGAATTCATTATATATCCCAGGCTGGCCTCATACCTACTGTAATCATCCTGCCTCAGTTTTACAAGTACTAGCATTATACTGTAAACCACCATGCCCAGCTTTTCTCTTTTTTAAAACAATATTTTTTATTATTTTTATTTTATGTATATGAACGCATTGACTGCATGTATGTAAGTGCACCCACGTCATACAGTGCTCTCAGAGGTCAGAAGAAGGTGTCAGATCCCCTGGAACTGACATTATGTATAGTTGTTAGCCACCATGTGGGTGTTGGGAACAAAACCTGGATCCTCTGGAAGAATAACAAGTGCTCTTAACCATTGCGCTCTCCAGCCCCTAGCTTCTCTATCAATTCTTCTCTCTTGTCAGATGAATTTAATTAATTCACAGTGTGATTATTGCTTTTTTCAGACATATTTTGTCCCCCTTATTTTGCACTTTCAATTTATCATGCTGTCTTCATGCAGTATTATTTTTCTCATTAACTTTCTTTCCAGTCATGGCAGATGTTTTCTAAGGTGGGCCCCATTATCCCATGTTCTGATATTCAGGTCTTGCTGTACTCCCCTACCTTTAGTGCACTTGAGTTCAGGCAGGATATGGGAAAACTGATTCTCTCCCCCCTTCTCTTTCCTCTCTCTCTCTCTCTCTCTCTCTCTCTCTCTCTGAGGTACATGCATTTGTGTGTTTGTGTGGATGAGTGTATGTGTCATGGTGCACAAGGAGGTCAGAAGACAGCCTCAAGGGTCAGTCCTTGCCTTCCACCTTCTTTGAGATAAGGTTTCTTGCTGTTTGCTGCTGCACATTTCGGGCTAGCTAGCCCAGGGCGTTCCAGGGAGTCTCCTGTCTCCATCTCCCACTTCTCTGTAGGAGTTCTGAGATGCCAGACATGTGCTACTGTCCCTGGTTTTACAGGACTTCTGGGAATTCAAACCCAGGTCTTCAAACTTGTGTGACAAGTACTTTACCCACTGGGCCATCTCTCCCTCTCTCTCTCTCCCCTCAGTATTTTGAAACTGTTGCAACTGCTAATGGCCAAGCTAGAAAGAAAAGCCAGTTAGGAGAAAGACAGGAGACAGCCGAAGGGATATCCCGCAGGACCAATGAGGGAGAAGAGAGATTCTGGGAGGAAATGGGAGGGCCCCAGGATCCTATAAAATTTCTAACCCAGAGCCCAGGGGCAGACTCTCAGCTCTGGGGCCTCTCTTATCTTAGTGGAAACTGTTTGTCTGTTCTAATAAAGTTTGTCATTTTGTTTTTCCTCTGTTTCTCAGTCTCTCTCTCTCTCTCTCTCTCTCTCTCTCTCTCTCTCTCTCTCTCTCTCTCTGTCTCTCCTGGTGCTCAGCTTGAGTTCTCCTTTCTCTGGAACCCCAGAGCATGGGATAGTGTCAGGCGGATTCAGGGTGGGTTGTCTCTTGCTGTTGTAGTCATGTTCCCAGCATCTGCAGCTTTTGCTCGTTTTCACTGTTTTTCTGCTTCTCCTTTTCCCAAAAGTCCAGTTCTTTGTTGGACCCAGGGAATGAACTTGGCAGATCCCTAGACAGCCACCTCTCACCCCAGTCCCACCCCACACACTATGAGCCACCAGGTCAGTTTTACCACAGCAGTGGCCCCACTCTCAGTACTAGTTATACTTACATTTTCCTTGTTGCTATGACACAGTATCTGACAAAAACAATTTAAAGGAGGGGAAGGTTTGATTTGGGCTCACAATTGGAGGCTACATCCCTGACAAAGGAATCTGGGTGGTACAAGTGTGAAGTGGCTGGTCACATGGTAAACTTATAGGAGTTTATTTGGCTTAAGGTTCCAGAGGGATGACTCCATCATGACGAGAGAAACATGGCAAGAGGCAGTTGGAGCAGAAAACTGAGTGCTCGCATCTTCAGGCAGACACAGGAAGCAAACAGCAAAACGGGAAATGGAGCAAGGCTATGAACTCTCAAAACCAGCCTCCAGTACCATACTTCCTCCAGCACGGCCACACCTCCGGAAGGCTCTCTGACCTGCCCTAAACACCAATACTTAGAGCCTATAATGGACAATTCTCATTCAGATCACTACAGTCAGGAAGCAGAGAGAGAGAGATGAATGCTGGTGCTCACCTTGAGCTCTCCTTTCTCTGTTTATCCAGTCTGGAACTCCAGCTCATGGGATGGTGTTGCCCACATTCTGGGTGGATTGTCTCCTACTTAAGCCTCTTTGGAAATAGTCTCATCTAGAGGTATGTTCCTAGGTGATTCTAAATCCAGTCACATTGATAATGAAGATCAACCATAACACCTACTAAGGGAGGAAGAATTATGTTAGCTTATGAGGTTCCTCATTAGAGAGTATGGGAGAGCAGCTGATCTCATCCTACCACAGAGACACAGAGAGGGACCTTGTCCCAGCAAGACAAGTCTCCAATAACCTACTTAACAGCTCCTGAAGTTTCCAGCACCTCCTTAAATAGTGCCACCAATTGGAGACCAAAAACGCAGCATATGAGCCTGTGGGGACCAGTTCATATTCAAGCCCTAACATTGCCTTTGATGCTCCAGCAAGCTGTTTACAACCTACCTGAGCTTTTTCTTTCTGCTTGTGTTGTCTGAGACCTTTCCTAGAGAGACATGACACAAATGTCTGTTCACTCCAGACAGGGATCCAACAACAGTTCAAAGAAATGATTTCTTATAAGTCTAACTTGGTGAACTAATGAGTTTATTGGGGCTACAGGAGTATGGGTGAGAGATTACTTACAGGATCGGGGATGTAAGTAATTTGGGCAGCTGCATCAGCAAGAAGCCCACTTCAGCTGGGGTGACCGTTCCTGAAAGCTGCGACCGTGGAGCTCTCTGCATTAACTGCAGGCAACTCATCAGGTTGGGGAATCTGAGCTCCTTGTCCCCCTTGCCCCGCCCTCTCCCCAGTTGTTTGCAGCTTCCATACCTTGGGGAGGGGCCTTGTGAATCTGCTAAGCTTCAGCTTTCCCGGGGCAGGAGAAGTTGTTTGCTTCCCAATCTCATAAGCCTTCCTCCAGGATAGAATGTTTCAACTCAGAGGAAACTGGTACACAACTTGTGAATGCCCCAAATCAAGCCAGCAGGGAGAGAGGAGTGCTTTCTGGGCATGTGTCTAGCTCTGCTTTATGAATGCAGTCTTTTAGATTCCCAGGACTCCACTGAAGCTTTCTAAAGCCCTCATTGGATTATTTATTCTCCACTTTTGACAGCCTATAATTAGCCCTTGCTTGTACCTCTACCTTGTTAAACACACCACAGAGTGTTTTTGAGACATGACCCAAGGATGTGTGTTTCCTTAAAGAGCAAACTGTGGTCAGGTGAAATGAAGACAAAAGAGGTGGTGCTGTGTTCACTGAATTGCTAGTTAGGTTAAAGAGCTGCAATTCTGTAGGGATGGGATTTTGAGGAAGCTTAAGCATTTTTTTTGCCCTAGTGGTTCCTAAGCATCTGATATGCATATACTGTAGCAAATGTTAGTTGATTCTCAAAGTTTCTATAGAGCCTGCAGAGGAAGGCCCGAACAAGTTAAAATACCACAAAACCCACTGTTCTCACTGAATAAAATCAAATAAAATGCTTTTATTTTTTATTTTATGTGTATGAGTGTATTGTTTGCATGTATGTAAGTGTACTGTGTTGTGTACTGCCCAAGGAGGTCAGAAGAGGGCGTTGGATCCCCTAGAACTGGAGTTATGGATGGTTGTTAGCTACCATGTAGGTGCTGGGAACCAAACCTGGATCCCCTGCAAGAGGTGCTTTTAACTGCTGAGCCATCTCTCCAGCAGCAAAACTAATTTTTGAAAAAAGATAATTTTCTGTAAGACATTACTTTTCAGAGTTCTGAAAATGTTGCTTTGGGCATTTGTCCTCTTTGCTTTCATGGATCAGGGATGTGTGTGTATGTAGGTATGTGCACATGAGTGCAGGTGCCTGCAGAGTCCAGAAGAAGGCATCAGATTCTGGGGCTGGAGTTATAGGCAGTTGTGAGCTGTCCAATGTAGGTGCTGGGAACGAAACTTGGGTCCTCTGTAAGAGTGCTACAGCTCTTAACTGCTGAGCCATCTCCCTAGCCCCTGGAAGTATTTCTGATTAATATTTTTATTAAATTTCTATTCTTCGTTCCCTGTCATTTACTTCTTTGAGCTAATAAAATGAATTTCATAAGATGACTCTGATTAACTGGGTCTGTGGAGGCAGTGAGAATGCCCTCATAGTGACTGATAGGGTTGGAAGTGTGACTTAGGTGGCAGAGTGCTTGTCTAGCAGGCAAGAAACCCTGGGTTTAATCCCCAGTACTGCATAAACTGGATTTGGTGGCATACATCTGTAGCCCCCGCATTCAAGAGATGAAGGCAGAGGATGAGGAGTTCAAGGTCAACCTTAGCTATATTCTGAGTTGGAGGACAGCCTGAGGTAAATGATCTGGGAGCTGAAAGTCTGAACTCCCATCTGTGCAACCCTGCTCATTAGCACTCTGAGCCTGGAGCTGCCCTCATCTTGCAAGAATGTCTGTGACCACTACCTACCTACCTACTTTTTGCTGGATGCTATGCTCGGGCACTGGGCTACTGCATGACCACTTTTCATAGCTGCAAGGATCCAGAGCCAGATCCAGGAGGCCTGAGCCAATTTAGCACACAAGGAGATTCTGTCATTCTAATCCGATTCCAGCCTGGACAGCCTTCTCCTATTTCCATTAAAAAGTAAGCTGCTTATGAGGGAAAGAGGAAGGGGGAGGGGGAGAGGGGAGAGGGAGACTATTTCAATATCTCAGATTTTCCAAATGGATTGGAAATACCACATGTTGGCACTCTTTTCCTAGCATTATACCACAAAACTGACCTTACACAGACAGCAGTCTCGATCACTGCTGCGGCTGTCCGTGCTACACACAGATACTGTTTTGAACATTGATGGCATCAATGCTAGATGATGGGTGTTGCTGATAAAGCCTCAGCTACTTCTGAAAAAATGGTTGCTACCATGACTGACACCTGTCCCAGCACTGAGTCCACAAAAATCCCTGAGTCTTTGACTCACTATCCTCTGGTTCAAGGTTCGACACAAGAGAATTCTGATTATAGAGCTAACTTCATACATTGCTGGGGAAAGTGATTCTTACATTTCTATACTGTATGATACTTTGTATCTCACTAAGCCTCCAAGATGAAAATTCTTCAAATATGCGAAAATTCTCCATAAAACCCACATGACGTCATGATAAAGATATAGTGAGGGCCGGCGAGAAAGCTCAGTGGGTAAATGAGTTTGCAACACAGTTCTGGTGACTTAAGTTCAATCTCCAGAACCTAGTAAAGATAGAGGGGGAGAACACCCAAAAGTTGATCTCTGACCAGCACATGCATACCATGGCAGGTATGTGCCACACCCCCTACACACACACACACACACACACACACACACACACACACACTCTAAAAAGAAAGAAGAATAGTGAAGGCAGCTGAGATGTCTCAGTGGCTAAAAGTGTTTGCCATCAAAGTTTCATGACCTAAGTTCTATTCCTAAATTTCAAGCTGGAAGAACTGATTCACAAAAGTTGTCCTCTGATCTGTGAATACCCCTACACAATGATAATAAATAAAATAGAAAATTTATATTTTTTATCTTATGTGTATGAGTGTGTTGCCTGCACGTATGCGAGTGCCCCGTGTTGTGCAATGCCCACAAAGTCAGAAGACATGTTAGATCTCTTTGAACTGGAGTTATAGACAACTGTCAGCCGCCACGTAGGTGCTGGGAATTGAACCCAGGTCCTCTGCAAAAGCAATCAGAACCATCTCTCCAGCCCCAGAACAAAAAAAAATTGAAATGAATAATGATTTGTATATTAGATTCTTGCCTTTTACACAATGCTTACCATAAGTCACATGGTCACCTCCACTCCCCACTTTTTTTCGTGTATTTACTTGTTGAAGAAACAGGTATTCTCACCATGCATTTTCTATATTCTATAGGTGGATGGTTACATCATCATGACAGATTAACATGTGCCTCTATTTCTTATATTTCCTGCTTACTGGTTATATAAGTCAGACTATTCATTGCTCTGACAAATACCTGAGAGAAATGGTTTAACAGAAGACAGACTTATTTTATTCTGGCAGTTTCAGGGGTTTCATCTCACGACCAAATGACTCAGTTGTTTCTTGGCTGTGGTGAGGAAGAACTTCATGGCAGAAGGGCATGAAAGAGCAGAGTTTCTCACCTTAAGGGTGGTCGGGAAGCAGGGAGAGAAATAGGAAAGGGCTGAGATAAAAGTTTATCTTCAAAGATGTCCCAAGTGACTTAGGAGACTCCAATCAGACCCCAACTTCCACAGTTCCACCACCTCCCATCAGTCTATTCAAATTTGAATTCCCCTGTGGGTTAAACCATTTAGTAGGTTAGAGCTATCATAGCCTAATCCTCTCTAGGAACACTCACAGACTTACTCACAGGAGTGCTTTACTAATCTCCTATCTCTGAATCCAATCATATTGACAATTAAGATGAAATATCCTACTGGTAGACAGGTCTAGATTTGGTTGCTTTTTAGGATTTCCTGATCATTGCTTTAGTTTTTCTGTGTTTCCCCATGAATATACCTTAATGCTTATTTTCTATTTTTCCTACTTGCAATTTGTTGGATATAGTGAATCAAGACTATGTTTCACCACTTCTGGGAAATTTTCAGTCATCTCTGCCAATATTGACTGTTAATCTTCTAAAACTCAATTTGGAAGGACTA
Source organism: Eospalax fontanierii (assembly GCA_035773235.1). Lineage (NCBI taxonomy): Eukaryota > Metazoa > Chordata > Mammalia > Rodentia > Spalacidae > Eospalax > Eospalax fontanierii. Next base: position 25,516,153 of record CM069533.1, on the reverse strand, counting down.
CAGTTACACGTTATCCTGACCTACCACCTTCACGCCCTTATTTCTTTATGACAGTCCTTAGGGTTTTACATTGTTTGCTTTCTTACCATTTTTCACTCTTGACGACTCTTCAGCCGCCTCTCATGTATTGTGAGATCCACCTGTCTTTTGAGTTTTTGTTTTTGGAGATGAAGTCTTTCAGGCTGATCTTAAACGTGTTTAATTGATCCTTCTACCGAAGTTCCAAAATAACTGAGACTTTAGGCACATGTCACCATGCTGGGGTATCTTTTGTTTTTAATTTCACTTACTGTATTTATGTAAGTTCAGCTCCCCACCCCCACAAAATCTGCTACCTTGCCTTTGTAGTTTGAAGATATTTTCAAACAGACTTTATTGGAAATTTTATTTATTTAGTTTTATATGTATGAGTATAGTGCCCCACATTGTATGTTAAGTGCACCCATGTCATGCAAAGCCTGGGGAGGCCAGAGGAGGGTATCAGATCCCCTGGAACTGCAGTTACAGATGGTTGTTATCTGCCACATAGGTGCTGAGAATCAGGGTCCTCTGCAAGAGCACCTAGTGCTCTTAATAGCTAAGCCATCTCTCCAGCCCTTTTTTAAAAAAAATTCTATTTATTATTTTTATTTTTTATGTGTATGAGTGCATCACCTGTATGTAAGTGTACCTGTGTCATGTAATGCCCATGGAGGTTAGAAGAGAGTGTCAGATCCCCTGGAACTGGCGTTACAGACAGTTGTTAGCCATCATGTGGGGTCTAGGAACCAAATCTGGGTCCTCTGTAAGAGGAGTCACTGCTCTTAACCACTGAGTCATTCCTCTAGCCCCCTGAAGTTACTTTCAAGTCTATTTTATTTCAACATGAGAAGAATGTGGGGCTATTGAGCCAATTCTCCTTTGTAATGACTTAAAATGTTTTATTTGCTCTTTTTTTTTTTTTTTTGGTGGTGTTATAACAAAATACATGAAGCTGGATAATTTGTAAAGAGGTTTATTTAGCTTCCAGTTCTGCAGGTACAAGAGCATGGCACTGGCTCCTACTCAGCTCTTGTGACAGCCCCATGTTGGATGACACCTTAATGATAGAACTGTTGGCAGAATGCCACATAGCAAGATACCAAGGTACAGACTGGAAAGGGGCCAGTCTTGATCCTTTAATAATGCACTGTGGTGGTCTGAATGAGAATGCTCCCTCCCGTCTCCGTAGGATCTAAGTACTGGGATATTGTGTCCCCAGTCGGTGGCACTGTTTGGGAAGGTTTTAAAAGGTTGGCCATGCTGGAACTAGGCTCAGTTCCTAAGCCTTGCTGGATCTCCAGCTGCTCGCTGCTTCCTGTTCCTGCTTGAAGATGTGCGTGCTTAGCCTCTGCGTTTACTCCAGCCACCTCTGCCACCTTAACTCCCTGCCATGATGGACTCTTGCCCCTTTAGAACTGTAAGCTAAATAAACTCTTCCTTTTATACGTTCCCTTTGTCAGTGTTTCTATCACAGCAACAGACAGCAAACTAATATACCCATTATAACTGGGAACTGAGGTCTCATGAGAACTGTATTAAGCCCTATGAGGAAAGCATTCCCACTGACTTAATTATATTGCATTAAGTTCTGCCTCTTAACAGTTCTACAGTCTTCTAACATTGCACACTGAGGACATGTTTTCTTTCAGAAAACTATATTCCAAACTATAGCGGTACCTCTTACGGGACTGCCCATGTGATGTTAATCTTGTCAATTAGACTACAGATCACCATGGAAACACACTTCTGGATGTGTCTATGAGGGCGTTTCAAGAAAGGTTTAATGTAAGAGGAAAGACCCAACCCAGTATGTAGGTGGCACCAGCCATGCCCTGTCCTGGGCTGAATAGAGAGAGGCAGGCTGAGCACCTGAATTCACTTCTGCTTCCTCCCGGATACAATAAGTCCAGCTGCCCCACCTCCTGCTCCTGTGACTTCCCTACCTGGTGGACTGCACTTTCAAACTGTGAGCCAAGACAAGCTCTTCCTTCTTTAAGTTGCTTTTGTCAGGCATTTTCACAGCAATGAGAAAGTAACTAATACAGAAAATGGTACAAAAGTGGTCTTTGCCAAGTTAAACCTGAACCTTTGGCACTAGTTTTGTCAAGGCACTTGGAACTTTGCGCTAGAAAAGTCCTAGAATGTTGTAAATAGCAGAATGGGCTTTGCCAATGTGAGTTTTGAAGAGCAGAAAGTCAAGAGAAATGCAGTGAAGGCTCAAGAGGTTTCAGAGGTGAACAAGAACTCTACTGGGTTTTGGGCTAGGGGCCATTTTTACTTAATTCTGACAAAGAATATGGCTGCCTTCTGCCCATATCCTGGAAACATGAGTGAGACTGAATTAAAAACTGAACTAACTTGTTCAGCAGAGGAAATTTCAAGATATCTTCAGTTTTTCACTTTTGAGACAGAATCTTCCTGTTTCCCACTTGGCCTGAACTTGAGACATACTGTATCAGCCTCCTGAGAGCTGAGATTACAGGTGTGAATGAACCACTGTGTCTGGATCCTAGGTTTCTGTCAGGGGAGTCTCGGTATCTGTGTCCTCTAATACTTTCAAGAGTAAAATCAAAAACCAAAACAAAACAACCCACCTCATCCTGTTTGTCTTCAAAGAGTTGAATTACCCAGACCAGAGCGGCTAGAAGCAGAAGCAAGCATATTCTCTTAAAAGAGATTAAATATCTCACTAGGTGTGGTAGTACAAATTTAATCCCAGCACTCAGGAGCCAGAGGCAGGAGGATCTCTGTGAGTTCATGGCCAGTCTGATCTGTGTTTCAGGTCAGCCCGAGCTATATAGTAAGACCTTCCCTGCTCAAAAAAACAACCCTCCCCTCCCCAAACAACTCTAATATGTACACCAGGGTATATATTCTTATCGTACATACTGGAGAAGGCTAATGTTTGTGAATATACCTATGTAATGCTAAACATAAAAATTATACAGTATGATTTTAGGAGTAAATTCTGGTCTAATTCTGAGGACTTCTGACATTTTGAGGAAAGGAAAACTGTTGGCAATGAATAAAAAACTAAAAAACTAACAATATAAACTTTTTTTTTTTGAGATGGGTTTTATCTCATTAAGTAGCCTTGGCTGGCCTGGAACTCCAAGGGCCACCTGCTTCTGCTTCCTGAGTGCTAGGATGAATGTTGTTGATGTATTCCACCATGCCTGTTTGCCTGCTTGCCCTATTTTTTTTTTCCCCCTTGAGGTAGGCTTCAGACTCATTATATAGCTAAGGATGACCCTGAACTTCAGATCCTCCTGCCTTAACCTTAGAGTGCTGGGATTACAAGTATGTAGCACTACCACATCCAGGTTATGCTGGGAACTGAACCCAGGGCTTCCTGCATGCTAGGCAAACACTACCAAGATACATCCCCAGCCCAGGCCATTGTTGTTAAGTTATACTACCAAGCTTGCATCTTTCTTAGAACTGTCAAGAAAAAAAACAGAAGGGGCTGAACGATGGCCCAGGGCTTGCACAGGACCCAAGTTTAGTTCCCAGTACCTACATGGCAGCTAACAGCCCTCAGTAACCCCAGTTCCAGAGGATCTCATATCCTCTTCAGGCCTTTGCGGCCACTGCATCCAAGTGGTGCACTTACATGCATGCAGGCAATTTTCTCATATACATAAAATAAAAATGAATTTTAAAAGGAGAGAAAACAGAGGGAGAAGCTCCCTCTATGATATCCTGAATGCAAAGAATGATTTTATCAAGTGGAGAATATTTATGCCCAAGAAAAAAGATCCACTTTCAAAATAGTAAACTGGAGTCTGTTGAGATGCTTGTCGATATAGTGCTTGCCCTGAAAGCATGAGAACCCTGAGCACCATGAAAAAGCTGGAGCAGCTCCAGTTCCTGTGACTTCCACACACACACGCCCCCCAAAATGATAAATTTAAATTGTAGCTTTCTAATCTGTCATGAAATCATCCTATCCTTTTTGGGGTGCCCGAACATTAAAAACAACCACAAAATCCCATCTCCACCAGAGAATTTGTGATTGTCTTGGAACAGAGGGAAAATAAAAACCCTACTACCTTTTGCTACTATCTTTTATCTTGGTGTTCTTAAGCATCATGCTAAATAGGAGATAAATTTTAATAAAATATAAACTTTATATAAACAAGTGAACTAGGACAAAATAGTCATTACTTTTGATGGGCTCTAAGACCTTTGTGTATATTCAAATGTCAAGAATAATAAAGGTATGATTTGGGGATTACTATTTCCAAAGCCATTCAAACACATACTTTGAAAAAAATTATATATATGCATCTTCAAGCTTAAACAATTTTTTGTTCCTTGTGTATACCACATGTGTGCAATGCCTCTGGACACCAGAAGAGGGTGTCAGATCCTCTGGAACTGGAGTTAACGCCATGTGAGTGCTAGAAACCAAAACCGGATCCTTACAAGGGCAGAGATCTTAACAAATGAGCAACCTCTCCAGTCCCTGTGCTTTTGTACTTTAAAGTGATTGAGAAGTCCTGGCAGTCTTATTTTTTGCTATAAAACCACATCCTGCTAAAATTCCACTTCAATTTTGATGAAAAAATTTAACCCCCAATCAGTTCCAAATGAACAGTCTCATAGTTTTATGGCAACATATTTTCAAATGACTGCAAAAAAGGCTCAAGAATTGAGACCATACATTAGTCTATTAGTCCAAGGTTTGGGATTTTTCATACTTAACATTCCCTAATTTAGCTCAACACAACAATGAATTCCAGTAGTATGATATATATACTGACATATCTGTAACAAGTGTTGTCACCTTTTGTGCATAGTATGTATGCACATTATGTGTGGAAGCTTGAAGTTGAGGCATCATTTGTCTTTCCTTGACAGCTTTTTTTTTTACTGTGTCCATGTGCCACAGCACAAATATAGGTGACTTTGTAGAGGTGGTTCTTTCCTTCTACCTTTACATGGACTTCAGGGATTGAATTCAGGTTTTCAGGTTGCATTAAGCCAAACTATCTCACCATCCTTTTACCTCTATTTTTTGAGACAAGACCTCTCACTGAACCTAAAGCTTATTAGGCTAGGATGGCTAGCCAGTCAGGGACTCTCCTCCCTTTACTTTGCCAAGGCTTAGGGTTCCTGGAAAACTCTGCTGAGCTCCCCGTCTTTTAACATGGTTTAGGGATCTAAATTCAAGTCCTTGTGCCTTAACGTACCAAGCATGAGGACCTCTTCCTAGCCCCTTTTAAAGTGGTGAAACCACTAAATTGTCTTGGTAATGACTTGAAATGCTATGAATTATATTTCTAATCAGATTTCCTGCCACCATCACCAAACCTGCCCTCCCTGCAAAAAGTGCCAAAAGTAACCAAATAAGAAGGCTCTGCTTTACAATGTTAAGTGCCCTAATGACCCAAAAGTTCACATCTTCTCTAAGAAACTAGGACATTTTTCGATGAAACTAATTTTCTCCTGAGTAAATGTCAGAAAACTTGGTTGAAACAAACCAGCATTTAAAAAATATGTGGGTTAACTTCACGAGTTCTTCAGAATTCCATTTCCACTCCCACCCCACTTCCGAACATTCGAACTACTCAGGTTAATTCAGAACTGCTCTCTTAGGGATGAAACCTGGTACCTCAGTTCCAGAATACTTACACTATGCCTTACCAATTTCAAATTCCTTTGGGTTGATGGATGCTAATACTAAGGACAAATCCCAAGTTCCAAGTCCCTGAAAGACCAAGTACATTCTCTCCAATTCTTGGCAACCATCTCAGATCTTTAGGTATTTTCTTAAAGTCATACATATCAAGAGTTTTTATTTTAAAAAGATTTTATTCATTTTGATCAGGGAAAAGGACAATCTCAATGTCAACTTGTCACCTAAGTGTAAGCTTGAACTTACAGTAGTCACTCTTCTAGATAATTGTACCTACTAACATAACTTGAATGTTCTCCTTTCTATTGTCTATGTTGAAACAAACAATTCTTAACACCCAACATAGGTTACCTGGCCATAAAATGAGACCAAGGATTAACTTGATAGCCTGGCAAGTACAAATATCATTGGAACAAAGTTGTAGGCATTAAAAAAAAAAAAAAAAAAAAAAAGGACAGGTAATCAGTATAAAAAACAACACTGGTCTTACAGACCGACTACTCTGAATATTAACATGTATGCCAATCCTGTAAGCCTCAGTGGAACCATGGAAATCTTAAAAACTTGTCTTACCCAGGAAGCACTTTATAAATCCTTAAAGAATGTGTTCTCAACAGACCAGGAAGAAAACACTGTGACTTGTCATACATCAACATTAACCTAAAACATATTATCTTTTCCACTGCCCCCTTCCTACATCCAAAAAATGGAAATGCTCACAACTACTCAGCTCATGCACTACCTGCATTTAAAGTGGGATTTACTAGTGTAACTTCTCCTAAGAACTCACACAACAAATTTAATACAGCTTCCTAAGAATGCCCAAGAAAAGTTTGCTCAGCCTGATGACTAACATACCAACAGAACATACTTATTTATTCTGCCAGTAACCCAATTTTTTCTTGCATCCAAACCTTTATGGATAATCCCATACTGACGAAATCCTTGCAGCAACTACTTTTAATGCTCTTAAACCATAGCTCCACAGTTCCTAACCAGTTTGATAGTATCTACTTTAAAAAACAGCCATGGTGTTGATTAGCTAAAGCTTCTTCTAGCAGACAACTGATTAATTCTTTCAAAGTCAAAGTAATCTGTGAATTATACATGGTTTGTCAGATAAGAAAAAGCCAAAGTAAGTTATTAACAAGCTTTGCGCTAACACAGTTTTTGTAAGTTTTGGTGCTGTTGGGGATGGAACCCGGAGCCTCACAAGTTAAGGCAAAACAACTATGCCATGTGGCAATGAGGTACAATCCCAGCCCAGTAAGTGCTTTTCTTAAAAAAATTACAATTCAAAAAAGCATTGTATGCTAGAAAGCTCCCACTAATCACAATACTATTGACTTAAGTTTCAGTCTCCAGATATCCAGAGGGAAAACATTATTCAAAAGATGTGGTAGAAATCTTAACAACAAAAAAACGAAGCCTAAGACTTAAGAGCACAGAATATACCTATAAAAAAGGGGGAACAAAGTAACATGGACCAGTTTCTCTCTGTGGACCAATACCCCATACAAAATAAACTGTGCCTTAATTATTGCTTCTTTAAAATTACATTTTTACAGAACTATGTAGTACCTGACGCAGAAAAACAATCACATAAGGAAGCATTTATTTGAGGTTTAACAGGAAATCATACAAATAAAATCTGTATAAACACAAATCCACACTGAGTCATAACACAGATAGCAAAGGACAAAGTAAAAACAAAGAAACTAATTGGTGGCTATATACAGTTGGACACAATTGTGTCATGTACACTAGAAAGTCTTTTACAAAATAATCATCTTAGATCAACAGAAGATCAAGCAATCTTCAATGTCGTCCTGTAAGATGGTTTCTTTACACCTCCTAAAAACAAAAACAAAGTGACAATTAGATCTGTGCAATTCTCACAGGCTTTCAAAGGTCCACTTTCATGAATTGTTTTAAGTCCTCACTTTATTCTTTTCTTCACTAATTAAAGATCACATGCATATTCATTAGCAAAATGCATTTTGGGTAATTAGAAAACTCACCCTGGAGTTCAAAAAAGTGATATTCAAATTCATTCACTTTATAGAATATGGGAGTGCAATCTTCCCATAGTTACAGGCTAAGTAGATGAAGGCCTACTAGAAGCATCTCTAGTAAGCCAAGGTAAAATGCCACCACAAAGAATTTCTGATAGGGTTATCACATTACAAGGAATTGCTGTGTGCATATGATCTTTAACTTATATCCCAGATTTAAAAGTTCTTGTTTTGGTTTGTAGATTTCACTATTAGCTATAAAAAGAAAAAGCAAGCATTAAATCTTAAAGAATGAACACTTAAAATGAGGTCCACAATTGAAATACAACACTAAACAGAAGACCAAAATGATTAAGCTGTAAAAAGGCATTTATGTACTTTAACTCCTGTAAAAAACCATTTAAGTTAAAGTTTAGACACTTAATCTCCAAAAAGATTAAAAAAAGAAGCCAAAGTCTGAAGTTTTCCACTTTAATCTTTACGCTGGTACATGAAGTTGGAAGAGACCATACCACAGGACAGCGTTTTCTGGTGTATGCCTTGCGCTCTGCCCGCAACGTGCGACCCCCAGAGATAGACGTGGTCAGGGTGACACACGGCCTGCAATGAAGTTCCCGCTGGCGGGTACAAACAAGGTATAATGTCAGAGTTAGAAGACAACATTCTTGTTTTCCTTAAGTTGTACCCATTTCAGTACTTTACCTGTTAATAGTTCTAAAAAAGTTTAATTATTCCTCTACACCTCCTGGTACACAAAGCAAACAGAAAAACTTTTAAGTTTTTCTGTAATACTAAAAAAGGTGAGGTAAGACTTTAAAGTTAAAGATCTATAGACACTTTAGGCAAAATAGGCTCATAAAGCAATAAAAATTAACAATTTAGTAAAGGACTACAAGGTATTTTTCACTTATTTTTCATTTGTCTATTGATCTTTAAATTAGACATTTCCATTCTTTCTGTACTGGCACACACACCTGCTTTCTTCCAATGTCCTCCTTTAGTATGGCTGGTAATTATTTTGGTGATTGCCACCCCCTCTAGATGCTTTGCCGTAAGTGCTCTGTTGACCTATTTTGGAAGGATAAAAATTTTACTAAGAAAGTTTCCCACAAAACTCTTTCTTTCCAAACAAAACATTAAAATATTAAACCATCTTAATAGTGAGTAGTCATAAATTGTTAACTATTTTACAATTATCAGTTACTATCCTATGACTCTCAACACACCACAAAACTTATCCCCCAAACACCTTAATAGGAAACTCAAACACAAACAACTTCAAAATAGGAATGTACTTCAAAATTGAATTCTAGTACCACTGGTTTATAAAATTAAGTTAAATATTCTTACCGCTGTAGTCTGCATATCCCTGTCCATATCCATAGTTCCCATAGTTATACCCAGTATAATCATATCCGCCATAGCCACTATAGTTTTGATCACCACCATAGGCACTATTATAATTTCCATATCCTTGATCATAATAGTTATTAAATCCTTGGTTCCAGTTTTGGCCCTGACCTGAAACAATGCACAATGATTGTTAGCAAATAACTTCTGACTCCACAACCCTAACACAAAATGATGTATTCTTTGCCCCCAATGCTGCAGGTTCCAAAATCCTCCCCACTAAAGTAGCATTTTTCCATAAGGTTCACTTTAGCGGTGCTTTCTTATGGACCATTTTACCCAGCATTTACTGTGTTTCAGCCTAAACCAGGATTTCCCAAAATTAAGTCTCACCTCTTCCACGACCCCTAGTACCACCTCGTCCACCAGCTGTAGCACCTCTTCCTCCTTTCTGTTGTTGCTGTTGCTGCCTATACACCTCTTTGGGCTGTGCAACTTTGATTTCACACTACAAACAAACAAACAAGCAAGAATTTTTACCTATGCTAACACCTTAACCCAGTTTTTGGTCTCAAAAGAATTTCACTCAAAGCATTCCTTCCATTTTCATGTATTAAACCGATTTACCTTCCCAGAACCTATTTGATGATATCTACTTTCTAACAATTTCTTTACTGGCTCTTCATCTGTGTATGTGATAAAACAGAATCCTCTTCTTTCATTTGTTTTTGTATCCATGGGAAGCTCAATATTTTCAATCTGAAATCAAGATACCATCCATAAATTACTCATTAATGCTAAGAAGCCAAAAAGTTTTGCACACTACAGACCCTTTCAAACATCAACATAACATATTCTTCTGACTTCAGAAATGACATCGCTACTTTCTAGTAAGTTTTATTGCCTCTTTTAACAGTATTTTGCACCCCAGAGATACCACTTCATAAATCTAAGCATTGACCACTTTTTTAAGCACTTGGGCTTTGGCTAAAACAGATCGTAGTTTCCACTACAGCATAGAAAGCGGCAATTAAGATCCAGTAACCAGAAAGCACTTCAATCTTATCTAGTGAAATATTAGTAAGCGCTATACAAACTGGACCAAGGGAGAACATTTTACAACTACCTCAAAGACACATGTAAACAAACAAAGCCCACCTCTCCAAAGGCTCCAAAATATTCTTTAATTTGTTCTTCTGAAGTATCTGGGCTCAATCCACCCACAAAAACCTTTTTAGGAGGTTCTTTCCCTTTCAAAGCTTTGGCCCTTTTAGGGTCTATCAATTTGCCATCCAGTTTGTGTTCTTTCAGTTCCAAAACCTAGAAGACAAGTTAATTTGACAGAACTTAAAAGCAAACAAAAACCCCGCAATTTGCAAGTAACACAAGTTGGCACAATACACAACACCCTACCTTATCAACACTAGCAGCATCTTTGAAAAGCACAAATCCAAATCCTCTTGATCTTCCAGTGACTGGATCTGTTTTTATTGTGCAGTCTACAACTTCACCAAATCGAGACAAATATTCAGTCAGATCTTTCTTGCTTGTGTCCCAGCTCAAGCCTCCAATAAACATTTTACTAGAAATAAAAGTTATCAAAACAAAAATCATCTTAGCGGGAACTTGTTTACTTTCAGTCCTGGAATTAAACAACGAAAGGACCACGGAAACGTACTAAGCGCAAGCACTTAATGTGTTTTCATTACAAACACTTCCAATAACAGTCCACAAAAATGTCAAGATCTCCGTCGAACCAGGAGACCCGGTACTTTTACACCGCACAACGCTCCAACTTCAAAGAAGCCAATACAACCGGGTAGAGGCTCCGCTCCGATGCCGGTGAGTCGCGCATCACAACTTGTACACCGACACCCCTCCCCCCAACCGGTGTACTCTCGTCCTCAACTCTGAAGTCAACCTGCCACCTCAAAACTTAGCAATGCACCGCGGGCACCTAGCTCCCACTCATTTACTGGGGCCTACACCGAAGTTTCCCCAACTGCCCCCGGAACGCCGCCCAAGCAGCGACAGACACAATGAAGACGCGGCGGCAGCTGCAGCGTGAGGCGCAGCCGGGGCGGCCCTTCCCCCCCGCCCCCCCCGGCCCCACGCGGCGCCTGCGCACTCGGGACACCGACGCTGCCGCCCTCGTCCACCAACCCCTCCTCCCTTCCCCCACCGGCTGCGGGCCTCTCGAGTCGCCCCGTCTTACTTTCCACTTCCCTTCAAGCTAGTGGGGTCCAGCGGGCACGCGGTGAATCGACTCGGGGCAAGACTGGGGGCAGCGCGCGGCTCCTGAGGGATGAAGGGCGCGCGCGGGGCTCTGGGGGAGGGGAGGCGCGGAGCGTGCGGTACCCGTCATCCTGCTGGTTCTTGCTCGCGTTGATCTTGGAGCCCTCTGCGAATTCCTCTATGTTGCTGTACTCGTTCATGTCCTCCATGGTGGCGGAGCTGTCGGCAGGGGGGTGCTGGCGCGCAGTCCGGGTTCCGGCGGCAGCGGCGGCAGCGCGTTGTATGGAGCTGGATTTAAAATGGCGGCGGAAGAGATCCGGCCGCCGCCTGCGCCCTCCCTTTATAGCCGCCCCGCCCGCCAATCGGGAGGGCTGCTGGGCGGTGACGTGGCGCGGAGTCCGGCGCGCCCCCTGCCGGGCGGAGCTGGTAGCAAGAGACGGGAGGAGCGGGGCGAGCTGCCGGGGCGCCCGAGGCCGCCAATGGGAGAGGCTGCGGGAGGCTAAAGTAGCGGGAGCGGAGGGGAACAATGGCGGCGGCACATGGGAGAGCCGGGGCGGGACCTCCATCGCGGCGCTCGGGTGAGGAGCGAGGTCGCGCCAAAGGCCGGGCTGAAGGGACCAGGAGAAGCGAAGGAGGAAACCCCAAGGGCGGGGAGTCCCGAGCGGCGTCGTCACAGGGCCGTAGTCTGTCTTGCCTTGCGAGCCTTTTATGTCTGGCGTCCGGTCCGGCCCACTCCTACCCGAGAGCCGTCAACCCTGCCTTGCTGCCCTCAGTCCCCCAACGCGGAGCTGCTGTCGCCGCCACCGCCGCCGGGCGCCGCGGCCCGCTGCTCCTGGGAAGAGGCGAACTGCGCCGGGAGCTGCAGCGCTTGTCCGCCGCGCGCACGCGTGTTTTGTTCTCGCGCCGGCTGGAACCAGCCAAACAGGAAGCGGGCTCGCGGTGGCCCCTCCGTCTGGCGGGGGCGGCTCTTCCGCTGCCGCGTTGGAGCCCCGGCGGCAGGAGGGCCGCAGCCCGGGCCCGGCGGGGCCTCCAAGGCAGGCAGAGGCCGCGGAGGAAGGCGGGGCGTGCGCAATGCCTGGAGATGTGGGGCGCGCACGCGGTGGGCGGGGAAGGGTCAAGTGCAGTAGAGGGCAAAGGGCACTCACATCCCCGGCGCGCCCCAGGCGGGGCTCCCGTCTGCACGTGGCCGGAGCCTTTCCCGCTAGCTGCCCCAGTCTGCGGAGGGCGCGCGCCCGCGCTCCGGGCTCCCGCGTTCGTTTCTTTGTTCCCGCCCACGCGAGGCCCATTTAGTGGGAGCGCCTTCGCGGCACTCCGGCGGCCAATGGGCGAGTGCGCCCTGTCCACCCCACCCCCTCGGAGCCGGGAGCCCCGCCCATCTCCCTGCCCACGTGGTCTGGGCCTGCTGCTGCCCGGCGTTTCGAGTGCTCCGCCTTGGGCGTCTTCTGCACTTGCGGGTCCGCGGATCTAGTCGCTTGCACACGCCGCTCGTCGTCACCAGCTCTCTGGTTGTTGCTGGGCCCTCGGGTGCCCAAGACAGTCCTGGGGCGCAGGCGGCGCTGCCCTTCCAGTAGCAAGGCCGAATCAGTGGTAGCATCCGGCGGGGAAATGGTTGTGCTTTCTGTACCCGCCGAAGTCACGGTGATCCTGTTAGATATCGAAGGTACCACAACCCCGATTGCTTTCGTGAAGGTGAGGGGCGGAAGGGAGAGGGGAAGTTACTTGTGTTTAAAAACATCTGAAAAAGTCACGGAAGCGTTGAAGACTGTGTTAGAGAACCGAGGAGAGCGAGTGTAGAATGCGGAGGAGAGAGAAAGGCTGCGGCGCTTTGCGGGAGTGCTTTTCCTCCATTTTTCTCCCTCATGTCTTTGCCTTTGTGGGATGGTGAGGGGTAGGAAGAAGTGGAGGTGGTCTCTGCAAAGGCTGAGGCGAGGCAGGTCAGCTGGGGCGAGGTGGGATGAGGAGGGAGCGTTCACTCCCTGGCAGGTGTGTATTCTTCGTCCGGTGGGCTAGCATACACCTTGGGTTTGGTTGGGCCTGGAAAGGTAGTATCTTCAATTTAGTTGTCTTTGAGGTGTTTGTTGTTCGTCCAAATGGAAAGATTGAAGTGTCAAGATGAGTTTTCGGCTAGCTTTGGTACCTCGGGAAACAAAAATTGCTTTTCGCCCCATACCCCTCGGCCTCCGCACAAAGTGACCGAACTGCATAGTTATTTTACTGGACAAGGCTTGTGGTCTTCTGCACTGAGACATTTCTAGATTCCCTTCGTTTTCCTTAGAAAACTGCGCAGTCTTGAAGCTTGTCTTGTTAGCACTAGTGTAGACCTGTTTCACAGGTTCATGACTTTGCCTTCTAGTTGCCTCCTTTTTTCTGTGTATTCAGTTTAAAACAAACATGAACTACAGATATGGGTAGAATAGTTGAGGTATTACAGGAAAATAAACGTAGAAAAACTGAGCATCCTGTTTTAAGCTCTATTTTGGTTTAGTTTACTTTTTACAATTACCGGATTTTCCAGGTGTAGGATATAATACCTGTATACACTTTTTAGGACTTTAAATGTAATAGCTACTTAAAATTTTTGAAAAAAGAGCCACTCTGTATCCTAGGCTGACTTGGAACTCAGTATTTAGCCTAGGCTAGTCTCAAACCCCTAGCAGTCCTCCTGCCTCAACCTTCAGTGCTGGGATTACAGGTCTCTGCTACCAAGCCTTGCAGCTACCTATAATTTTTTTCCCCAAAAGAATTAGTGTACTTTTAACACTTAATGATTCTAAAGAAATCTAGTCGGATGTTTTTAATTATTAGAGACATGGAAATTATCAAGATCGCCCAAATGCTGATAACTGTTTATTTTTTTTCTTATAATAAAATAATTCCTTTATTGATTTTAATGAAAGAAAAGACTTTATAGTTAGTTTAGAGATATCTAGCTCTATTCTCTTCTCTTGCTTTCCACTATTTAGGATATCAGAAATGTGACAGCAGGGGTGGTGGTGTGACATTAGATATATACCGTTCTTGGGAAGTTGATTTGTACCTCATACAGATCGGTTTATAGCAAAGCATATAACCTCTCCCCACCCTTTTCTTTATCTTCCGTTCCGTGAGCCACTTAAGATCTTTGTGCCTGACTTACTCAGAAATAGGGTAATAAAAGGGCCCTAGTATCCAAGATAGAGTTTAATACCGGAATATATGCAGAGTCAAAGTTGGCCGCAAAACAGTGATTTAAGAATCTCTTTTAGAAGATAATTTTTAGCCGTTAAAGTGGCATGCCTTTGTAATCCCAGCTTCTCAGGGGGCTGAGGTAGGAGGATTTTGAGTTCAAAGTCAGCAGGGCAGCAAGACAAAACCTCATCTCAGAATAACTAAATATAGGGATGCAGAGATTGCTTGGTGGTTAAGAGCATTTGCTGCTTTTCCAGAGGACCCGAATTCATTTCTAGCACCCACTTGGCAGCTCACAACTGCCTACACTTAGTTTTTTTTTTTTTTTTAATTAAAAAAAAGAGAGAACTGAATATAAACAGGGTAGTTTCTTGAGCCCTGTCCTATGCTGTCTTACTATTCTATTTGTTACACATAAACCCGTCAAAATCAATATTTCTTTTTAAAAAATATTTTATTTTCTGTCTCTGAGTGTATTGCCTGCATGTGTGTAAGTATCCCCTTGTTGTGTAGTGTTTGCTGGGATCAGAAGAGAGGATGTTGGATCCACTGAAACTGGAGTTACAGACAGTTGCTAGCTGATGTGTGGGTGCTGGGAATTAAACCTGGGTCCTCTGCAAGAGCATACAAGTGTTCTTAACCACTAAGCCATCTCTCCAGCCCCCAAATCCGTATTTCTAAAAGTATATTCAGAGAAATATTAGTTCTGTGGGTGTTTATGGTGATTATACAGAAAATCCCATTAGACAAACTTAGGAAATGCTAATCTGAACGTGTTTAACTGGGTTTCTTTATGGTGTGACTTTGTCTCTGTACTCATGTGTACTTACACTTTGTGAGCCTTTAAAATAGTGGCATTTCATAAATTGTACAGGTAATTCTTAGAGTATCTCAAGGACTACATTTTGAACACTTTAAAAAGAACTACTGAATTCTACCCTTCTCAAACTTCTAAGCATGGAGCTGAGAGTTTAAAGGTGCTCTACTTTGAACATAGAGTAGGGGTGTGAACTTGCAGTCTTGTTTCCTAGGAAGGAGAGGGAAATGGTTCCTGTGTACATACATCTGGGATATTTGACTCATCTTCAAAAATTATGTATGCCCTGCCTACATTTTAATGAGGCTTTGAAAAGTTGTAGAAAATGTCTAGGATTTAAACCCAAATTGCCATGCTCAAAAACTAATGGGGCTGCGGGGGGTTTAGCTAAATTGGTAGTGCGTACCTCACGTGTACAAGGCTGTGGTTTCCATCCCCAGCGTGGCATAAAACCAGGTGTGGTTTGAAGGCCTGTAGTCCCAGCACTCAAGATGCAGAGGTAGGAGAATCAGCAGTTCAAGGTCATCCTTGAGACCAGCCTGGACTACTGATACATGAGACTATCTGAAAAAACCAACTTTTATTTGTTACATTATTGAATTTAACATTTTTAATGAGATCATAATGTTTTAGCTTGTCTTTTTTGTTTGGTTGCTATATATATATATGTTAAATGATATGGTTGTTTTGAGAACACTTTAATCAACATTAAGTACCTTAAGTGTATATGATAAATTTCAATTTATATTACCTTTTGATGTAGATAAGTTGTGAACTGTTGGATGAGAATGAGGATAGTTAAGTATTCCCTTATTTGCACGGTTGATTTTATGATTAGTGTATATTGTGGAAATAAGAGTATTGCCAAAAAAAAAAAAAAAGGCTCTTGAAGTACCCTTAGGGTGTGTGTACTCTTTGAGGCTCATTTTCCATCTTTAAGGAAGTCAGATGCAGCCAGTTCTCTCTCTGAGGTTGAAACATAGTCCTACTTTCCCTTCTGTATCAGATGAAGAGTTCTTTGGGGGGATTGGGTGATACCAGTGAGTAAGGCAATGTCAGCCTTGCACTGAGCCACTTGGACTTTAAGAGACTGGGGAACTGGGAATGTCCTCAGGACTGAATACCCTCATTGATGGAGTAGCATACAGATTGCTGGCACTGTTAATTTTTCTTTCTTGATGGACATATGACGTTCAGTGCATATATGATTGTAAATGTGACTAATATAACCATCGACAGTGTATATCTTGCAGTCCTGAAAATGAGATTACATAAACCTTTCTAGTCTGGGAATTGGTATTCTCCATTGCTTTATCTACCTCTGTTGTTTCAACCCCCCAGGTTCCAGGCAACATCAAAAAGTGGTTTTACCTACTGGCTAGCTATTGTGTCTTTATTTTTCTGAGTCAGAAATACTCTGATTCTTAGAGCAGGAAGGGCCCCTGGCTAGAACCCCATTTTCCTTCTATGTTCCCATGACATCTTTGTCCTTAACTCCACCAGCTTTGCTCCTGCCTCTGGGGTGGTTTTTCTCAGCTGCTGACCCATCTTTTATTTGCTGATCTTTCATCAGTTTTTCATCCTGTACGGCAGCTGCATTGGAGCAGTTACTGCCAGTATAAATTATGTACATGTGTTTCTGTATGTTTCAAGTTTAAAATTGTAATGTAATTGAATTAGTAATTTGGATAAATGAATGTCTCCTTAGCCTATTGAATCATCTTGGGGGCACCTTAGGGGATACACACTATAGAATAATCACTTGATCTTTGTCTTTGGGGATGTAATACACACTTTTTTTTTTTTTTAATGCATTGTGTCACTATAGTGTTTTTAGCCTGCAAGTCTATGAACTGACCCCTTCAGCAGCCCTTATCTTATTCAGGAAACTTAAGCTGTTGTTTCTGACCTTGGGGAAAATGATCCGTTTGTAAAATGTTATGGATTTTATGTTTTTCCTTTTGTTATATTAATAACATTTGTGGTAGTTACATTCTATAGTTTGAATACTATTGAGTACTGAATCATAGCCTCTAAGGGGACAACAAATAAAGGTCAGTCCTGCAAGCCTCTGGTCATAATTCCATCAACTGATTAATACACAACCTTGTTTTATGTGTGTTTCCAATTACCTTATTTAATATGTAGTGTTGATTTGTTAATACTGTAATACAGCCAAGGGTTCTATAACCAGAGCCTTATACTTACTTGATGTTCATCTGACACTTGTATTTTCTCAACAAGGCACATCATAGCATTCTTGAATTGAGGAGCACATACAGCACTTGAGCACTTTGTTGAAGGACCATTTTTAAAACAGAGGTACCAATAAAATGTGGGTAAACAGGACACTACACTCGAACGATCCTGGAAAAGCCACTTGATTATGGAATATTATTGTATGGGAACTTCAGTAGACATCACTGTTCATCCTCACCTAAGAGTGTGGGCATCTTTCCGTGAAAACTTTTTACCACTAGGCACCTGTCTAAAAATGACCTTGAAGGTGTCATGCTGATCTTTTTTGCTAGACATGGTGACACAAGCCTGTAACATCACTCCACTGGGGAGTTGGGGGCAGGAGAATTGTGTTTCTAGGTCAGCCTGGGCTACATAGGGAACCTCTATATCCTACTATACTGTGTAATGTAATAAATTTTTAAGGAAGTACTTGGAGTCTGTGTTTCAAGATTACTAGTTTGGTTCTTTGCTACACAACAATTAGACAACTATAGAGGCTCTGTTTTTTTAAATTATCATTTATAATGTTGAATATTATCTAAAATTTTTCTTTTTTTATTTGACAGTTAAATTTGTTTTTCCTTTTTTGTTTTTCAGACAGTTTTATTGTGTAGTCCTGGCTGGCCTAGAACTCTTCTAACCTCCATGGGTATTGCACGACACATGTGTGCTTACACACATGCAAACAATACACTGGTACATGCAAAATAACAATAATAAAACAAATATTCAAATGGAATATGGTATCAAAGCCTCAGGGAGTTTGTGTTAGTGAGTTGAGCTTCTTTAAGCTTATGAGGCCTGGATTTGGTAGACTTGGAATAGAGTTTTATGCTGATAGTAAAGCCTCTTTGAATCTCAGCTTCCTTGTCTATTAAAGGATTTACTTTGAAGAGGCTTTAGGCAGAGTCAAGGGAATGTAAATTTCTTCCCCTTTTCTTCATTATTAGAAACTAGGAACCTAGGCCATCAGTTTCATCTGGGCAACTTGTGAAGTTACTTGAGGACATTCTGGTTTTTAGCTTTTAAAAACCTTATCCGGTCCTAGCCATTGTAATGATAACCTTCCCTTGCTCATTGTAATTCACTGCACTTAATTAGATCACACTTTATCTTTCTTTTTTATTACAGTTTGGCTGTAATGGGATTTAGAAGATGTTCTATCAGCAACACATTCATTCATTTTAAATGCAGATGATTCATTTTTTCAGAGGACCTGCACTGTATGGGTTCTGCCCTGCTGACCTCATGGAGATATAGACAATAGAGTTACAGTTCCTGAGCCCTGATGACCCCTGTAGCAACTATAACACCTGAACTTGTTGTTAGTTTCTACTGTAGTCCTTAGGGCAGAAATATAAGTAACAATTCTAGTACTGTAACTACTGAAAATATCTGGCAGATGGCAGGGACCATTCCGTGAAGTAAATTCTCATTGTTAGAAGTATTCAAACAGTTCAGAAAGCCGTTGTTCTAAGAGGTATTTTAGTCTCGGATAGTGGTGCATCTCTGTAATCCTATCAGTTAGGTGGTGCCAAGTTGGTGACAAGAAAATCCTTGAGTTTGAGGTCAGCCTAGGCTACTCATTAGACCCTGTCTCAAAAACAAACAAACAAAACTTCTAATAACCAGCAATAACCAGTGGAACTAGCTAGGCAGGGAGCCATGCTGCATTAGTCCAGCTGAAGTGCCTCATTCTTCCGTGGTTAGCTCACATCTATTCCCTTTCCCTTTCTGCTCATTAGCACACTGGAAAACTGACAGTGGTTTATAATGAAGTGATCCTAAAGAAGAAAGGACAGTATTTGCTTCCTCCTGCCAAGGAAGCTTCTGTACTCATTTGAGTAACAACAGTGTTTCCAGATGTGAGACTTCTCACTTCACAGGTGTGACTTGGTGCTTTCAGAGCTCCATGGACAGAAGGTGTCATCTGTGCAGCTGCCCTCCTGTCCTTCTAGGGAAACCAAGGTTCCCCAAGAGCCAAAGTTTTGGGAAACAAGATTGGAATGGTTCCAGAAGTTTCCTTTCATCATTAAGCAGTTCATGAAAGATAAGTGTGTAAATTAAAAGCATGCTTTCTTAAGTCTGTTAATACTGCCACAGTTATATACTGTGCTGTGGGGAAAAGACATGAGAAGGCTCATCTTCTTACAGGAGATGGATCCACATACAGTCATCTGAGAAAGTGGCTTCTGCTCAGTGAGGAACATGGATCAGCACATGGTCTTCAGATTTATTGTAGCACAGTGCCTCACTGCCAGTGTTGATACAGCTTTGTGCTCTGGAGGCTACAGATGGATCATTTTGATTGCAGTTTGGGTTTTACTGAACCCTTTAGCCACAGTCATTGGTGACTGGCTACTCTTGTTCATTGCTTTTTCAAGATAAATAGCCTCCAATTTGTTTTGGTGGGGATTAGCTTTGTTTAAAATATATCATCAAGCCAGATGTGGTGGTATAGGCCTATAATCTCAGCACTCAGGCTGAGACAGGAGGATCTTGAGTTTGAGGCTAATTTGGGCTATGTGATAAGACCCCATCTCACCACTGGCCAAGAATAAATACAGGCTGCTCTCAAACTTAACTCTTGATCCTACTGACTCTATCCCTCTGAGTGCTGGAATTACAGGCTTGTGTGGCCACACTTGGCTTGTGTTAGAGACACGATCTTCCTGTAGCCCCACCTGGCCTAGAACTCATTATGTAGACCATGGTGGCCTCGGCTTACTGAAATCTGCTGCCTCTGTGTTCCTAGTGCTGGGGCCACCACACCCAGCCCTTGGAAACTTTGAAGATACTTTTTTTTTTTTTAACATTAAAATTTTTAATTTTTATTTTATGTGTATGAGTGTTATACCTGCACATATATAAGTAACACATAACCTGTGTTATGCAGTACCCACAGAGTCCAGAAGGAGGAGTTAGATCCCCTCCATCTGGAGTTTACAGTTGTTATCTGCCATGTGGGTGCTGGGATTTGAACCCAGGTCTTCTGCAAGAGCAGCTAGTGCTCTTAATTGCTGAACCATCTTTCCCACCCCTTAAGATAGTTTAAAAAAATTTTTTTGTACTTGAATATTATTCTTAGGAGGATTCTTTTATTGCCCATTTTCTTCAAAGGGAATTTAAGTAAATATTCTAGCCATAGTTTATTTTTATTGATTCTGTGACTTTCTTATTAAAACAACCATGACCATAAAAGCACACGGATGTTTTGATTTCTCAACATTTATGAGTCAACTTCTTTAATTGGATTGTCAGAAACCCTGTGGTCTTAATGGACTCTTTCCTTGTGCTATCATTGAGCTGTGTAGACTAATATAAGTTGCTATTTGCATGGTATCCGCTTCAGCATTTAGGGGAGTCTAATCATAGTTCCCTGAAAGGAGCTCTTTAGTTCTCTAGCCTTCCTCCTAGCCCCAGGGTTTAAACCTAGGTCCTCACATATGCCAGGCAAGTACTCTATACTGAGCTATAATCCTACCCGCAACCTTTTGTTATATGTATTTTGAAACTGTAACAACCCCTTAGGTGTTTGGTGCACTAAAAATATTCATAGATTTATTTGTATAATCCTATAATTAGTGTATTTTGAAATTGCCAATAAGTGGGCTATAACGGAAATCAAAAGTTAGGATTATTTCTGGGATTACTTTCTAGGCCTAAAAGATTTCACTGCACTGGGTTGTATATTAAACACTAGCCTTTTCTTTAAAAAGATTTTTTTTTTTTTTTTATTACAGTTACCTATTCTACATGGGGGTGAATGTGTGCATGTCCCATAGTGGGAATATGGAGGTCAATGGGAAACTTGTGGAGGTGCTTCTTTCTTATCATGGATCTGCAATCAAACTCAGGTTGTTAAACTTGGTGGCAATTACCTTCACTAGCTGAGCCATCTCTATACCTCTCTGTTTCTTTTTAATGGAGTGGATGGTGTCCAGGGCTTCCTACAAGCCAGTTACATGCTTGGTCATTGGGCTGTATCCCCAGCCCTACTGCTAGCATCAAAAAGCATGTTTTAGAGACTTGTGTGTCATGATATATGCCAGGCTATAATATAATTGTTGGCCTTTTTTTATAAGCAACTTAAAAGCATTTATGTTACATAGAGGCTCACTGAGTATATGTTTAAAGAATGAATAGTCTTCAAAATTTAGTTAATTGTACTGTATATTTTTATGCTCTGCAGTAACACGTTTTCACCTAAGTAGGACAGTCAGCTAATTTGTTGACACCAGATAGGTTGTTGTGGTTTGAGTGTTCCCTCAGAAGCTCCTGTGTTAAAGGTTTGCTGGTGCTGTAGGGAGGTGGTAGAAGCCTTAGGAGGTGGGGTCTAATTAGAGGAAGGCATTGGGTACAAGCCATTGAAGAGGATATTGGAACCCTGGTTCCTTCTTGTTTCTCTGCTCTTGGCTACCGTGAGGTGAGCAGACTTCTCTGTTATGTGTGCCTGATGCCCTGATGTTCTGCCTTGCCATAGTCCTCATGTGATGTGGTAGTCAAGTGACCACTGAGATTTCTATAAACCATGAACTAAAATGAACTTTTCATCGATTTACTTGTCACCTGTACTATGTTGTCAAAGGGACACAGCTGGCTAACACAGTTATGCTTGTGATTTATTCTTTGGAAAATTCCTCACTGTACTTATCACCAAATTCAAGCCAGAGATCATTCTTGTGTATTTTAAATATCTGCTAGAGAGTATAGTATTGATTAAGGTACAAGGTGTTTTCTATAAACTACCTCTCATTACTGCCATGACTTTGCCTCATATTACCATTTTGATATAGCTGACCAGAAAACTGAGGTTCAGTAAGGATGAGTTACACAGCTAGGAAAAGACAGAAGTCCAGCTAGGGAAGCTGCCGGGAGTCTCCTTTCCAGCAGACATTAGAGACCTGGGCACTTGGGGATTTAGATTCTTCGTGAGTTGTTCTTGGTACCAGTAAAGCTGATAGTTGGGAATTGGACTTTGGAACAGCACACTCATTTTTATAGCTTTTCAGTACTTTATCTCTTCAGGTACTGGGAGTTCCTGAGTCTGACCAGCACTGTTCCTAGGATGGCTTCCAGAGCAGAGCACTGTAGGAAGAAAAGCAGGTGTGGAATAAAGGATCACAGGTGGCTTGTATGTTAGTTATTGTAGAATATTTTCAATAGGCAGAAAGAAATAAAGGGCAATGGAATGTTGTCAGTTCACCTACGACCAAGATTTTAATGTAGTTTAAAGAAATAAAACATATATGGCAGAGCACATCTAGTTCTGTGTTCAGGTGTTGTTTCTACACTGGAGTTTGTATTCATGTTGATAAATGTAACTTTCCCACCTTAAGTGCTATGTAATGTTTCTTGTTCGTTTTTCACTTTTGAGACAGGGTCCTGAGTAGCATAGGCTGATGTCAAACTCATTATTTAGCTGAGGATGCGCCTTGAACGTTTGGTCCTCCTTCCTCTACCTTTTGAGTGCTGGGATTATATGAGTGCATCACCACCTGGCCACATAGTTTGCATGTAACTTGCTTCATTTATGTTCTAGGTGCTAAAAGTCAAGGTTGCTTCTGGTTTGTTATTAGATCCAGTGCTGCAGTAAACATTGCTTTATGAGTTCTTGTGATACATTCCTTCTCCCACAGAGAAGTAGATATGTGTATGCATCTTGTCAGGTGGTGTCTCAAGGGGGAGCCGGGCTGTGACAGCTGGGGAGGGAGAGGGGAAAAGAAAATTAAGGGGTGCTATGTCGAACATAATGGGAGAATGAAGTGCTTACAGTGGGCTTAGAAAAGCAATAGTAAAAATGAATCTTGGATGAAAAAAAATTTGTGGGTTTTAGGTCTTTGGTTTCCTTATTTCAGATCAAGAATGAGTTTATTGAGCCTAGTAAGACTTCTCTGCCAGATGTGCTGGAAAATTTGCCATATCACACTATTTTGTATGCTTTTGAGTCTCACTGGGATGCCATGTGACAATCAGCAAATGAGTGAGTTCTTTATTTTTGTTAGGGTAGATGAAGTCTGAATAATGAACTGTGAAGGGAAGTAAACAGTTAAATTCCACTGTTAAAAAAATGACAGTAACTTCCTTGTTTATTTTCATTTGGGAGTTCAACTTAGATTTTGGTTTTCTGATGTTTTTTAAAAAATAGGACTAGGGGTTTACTGCCATGTTCTTTTTAACATATACAGGGTCTTGGCTCAGTTCTCACCTGCGCGAACACACACCACTCCCTCACCACCCATAATTTCTAACTATATACCCACATCTTTGTTTTGGTCTCAGGGAAAGCTGTGTACACTGAAAACATAATTTTGTTCATATTGATCTATTAATACTGATCAGTATGTACTTCCTGACCGTATTCCTTCCTGATGACTCTTACTGGGAACTGCGGTTTTCTTCCGCTCTCCCCCTCCTGTATCCCCCCATCCCTCTCTGTCCCTCTCTCCTCTCTCTCTCTCCCTCACTCTCATCCTCACCCTCCCCTCGCTCCCTTCTCTTCCCCTCTTCCCTCCCTGCTTTCTTGTAATGGTGTTCAGCACAGAATAATGGTTCAGAAGTTTAGAACAAGGAGGAGGATAAAGGGAAGAGAAGCAGAAAATGTTATTTGTGCTTCGCCAAGCTGAACTGAGGACTGGTTCTGGGTGGTACTGATCAGAAGAGGTGCAAGTTTAGATGGCCACAAATGACTGATACTGTGTGATACCTCATAAGTTAATTATTCCAATTATATTATGTTATTATATAGAGTGTATTTAAAGCATTTTTTAATTAGCATTGATTTCTTTTATTTTTATTTTATATGTATGTGTGTTTTGCCTGCAAGTATGTAAAAACACCCACATCATATAGTGCCCATAAGAAGATCCCCTGGAACTGGAGTTATGGACAGTTGTTAGGAATCAAATCTGGGTCCTCTGGAAGAGCAGCTAGTGCTCTCAACTGATGAACCATCTCTCTAGCCCTAGCATTGCTTTCTTTAATGAATACTATAATTACATTGAAAAACTTTGTACAGGTTGGAGAATTTGAAAAGGGAGTGAATGCCAAATTGACATTACAGCAACAGTGATACATTTTGTATTATTAATGAAGCGTGGTGGTACAGTTTTGACAGTAAATAATACTCAAAAATTATAGCAACTTACAGACTTGCAAATTTACATTCTAAAATATAATGAATATTTTTAGTTTGAGAATTATATGAGTTTAGTTAGCACTATATATATATATATACATATATATATATATATATATATATATATACATATATATATAAACTTCCCAGACTGTGATTTTTATCTCTTGAAATTCCATTAGGTGTTTTACATTTTCTGTTGGGCACAGGTGAAAGCATACTGAAACTGTAGAAGGGTGATAGAAAAGTAATGGAAAACTTCTTGGTTCCTGAAAATGGGAAAGGTCCAGTATCAAGGCCTGGGTGTCCAGGACCACCTGTGAAGTCAAGACCCTCAGGGGAGGTGGAAAAGTTTGTCCTAGAGAATCAGACCTCCCAAGACCAGAATCTACAAATGACAGAGACCTTCCTTGTCCCCATCATAAACCCAACATGGAGGCAGAGCCACTGCCATGCACTTCCTGGGACCCCAGAGGAGGAGGCTGTGAGAAATTTAGGAACTCGAAGACTGAAACTGCTGCCCAACATTGGGAAGTCCTCCATCCTCCAATCTGTTCCATTATCAGTCCACCACCAGTGGAATGTGGAACTGTTACTCATGTAGGGGACCAAATCTCCAGGCTTATGTGAGGGACCACAGCCCCAGCTCACAGGAGGGTACGACAGCTGTGGCTCACAGATAGGGACCACAGCTCCAACCCTCAGGAGGGGAAAGAGTGTATTTTAAAAATAATATTTTTTGAGACTTTCATACATGTATGCAATGTATTTTGATCTTACCCACCCCAACACATCTTCCTCCCAACTTAATTTCTTTAAAAAAAAAAAATTACACTGAGTCTCTTTAGTGCTGCCTGCGTGCTCATGGGTGAATGGGTGTGGGGCTACCCACTGGAGTAATACTAGTTAGCTTTGTCAGCTTGACACAGCCTAGAATCATCTGAGAAGAAAGCCTCAAGGCCTTTGGGTGTGTATGTGGGGGATTTTTTTTTTTATGAATAATCAGTGTAGGAGAGCCTAGCCCGGTGTGGGGCACCATCCCTAGACAGGTAGCCCGAGGCTGTATAAGAAAGCTAGCAAGCAATGAGCTTGAGTGAGCCAGCAAGTCGTCTTCCTCCATGGTTTCTCCTTCAGGCTTCTTCTTCAACTATGGACTGTGACCTGGAAGTGTAAGATAAATAAATCTTTTCCCTGCTTACGTTGCTTCTGGCCAGTGTTTTATCACAGCAGCAGAAAAATGAGTTTTCCTCAGGAGCTACCAACAAACAGTAGCTCTTCAGCAGGGATGTCCCTCCCCAATCCGTGCTGGAAGTTTGATTGGCTTGATCATGACAATTTGTACAGTTGTCTTGTTTATGCCTAGGCTACTGTGATAAAACGCCATGACCGAAGCAACTTACAGAAGAAAGGGTTTATTTGGGCTTATAGTTCCAGAGGGATAAGAGTCCGGCGTTGCAGGAGGCCAAAGCCGAGAGCCCACATCTTTAAACATGAAGCCAAGGGAGTGGACCGGAAGTGGGTGAGGCTGTGAACTCTAAAAGCCAGCCCCAGTGATACACTTCATAGTTCTCTTAACATTTCTCAGAAGCTAGGGCTGGAGAGATGGCTCAGTAATTAAGATCATTAGCTGTTCTTGAAGAGGACTTGGGTTCTGTTCCCAGCACCCACATTGGTGACTAACAACATCCATAACTCCAGTTCCAGGTGATCTGACATCCTTTTGCTCACCAAGGGCATTGAGATAAATTTAAAAATTATCAATTGTCTAAAGGTTACTCACAGCAATTGCTAAATTTGTCGTGCTGCTGATTTATCTCCAAAGGTTTGTTTATTATTAGCACCATCAATAATATGAACATCTTAGTATTCTATGAAAGTGCTTTGAGTTCACAGGTTCCTAGAAGATCCCCAGAACTCTTAAGGGTTCTGTCATGGTTTGAGAACTGTTGCCTTAGATATTGGTTCTGTTGTCATTTCTTCCAGGCTTTCCTTCACCTACTTTGCTAGGTTAAAGAAAAGAAATTTGAGGGTAACTAAGGAGTATTGTGGGACTGGGTATTTGCTTATGCCTGTATTCTGTTACTCAAAAGGCTTAAGCATGAGAATGGGGAATTCTGGGCCAGCCTGTGGTACATATTGCAAGACCCTGTCGTAAGTAGTGAGGGAGCGGGAGTGATAGAGAGAGAACTTTATACTTCTTATTTGTAGCATTTATTAAAGTACCTTTTAGCTTAATATGAATCCTAGCACCCAGGAGCATATGGATTTTGAGTTTGAGGCCAGCCTAGGCTACATGGTAAGTCTCCATCTCAAAAGGGGGAGACATTCAGTAGTAGTTGAATGAATGAATGAATTTAAGCAGACTTCTTGAATTTAACTCAGTTACAGCATTTGCTTAAAATGCAAGGCCTTCTGCAGCATGTACTTGTTCTAGTTCACAGCATATACTTATTTGTTGGGGTTTTAGACTGACTTCTAAGACTGTGTCTAGACCACTGCACTCTGAATCTGCAAGGTATCCCACTTCACTTTGCTTTCCTTGACCACTGTACTGCAGTATGGGTTTGCCTGCCATTCCTTCTAGCCTGTTGACAGTAGTGACTGGGCCTTATTTTTTTAATATACTTTTCCCAAGCCCTAGTCAAAGGCTACCTAGTATATCTTTGTACATAGTTGATATTTTAAAAAGATGTACCATTATATAATTTGAAAAGGTGTAGATAATGATTGCAAATACATTTTGATGTTTCAACTGTCTTGGAGCTGAGGGAATAGCATATTGATAAAGCTCATGCTTAGTATGCACAGGGCCTAGGTTCAGTCCTTAGCACCAAATAAATAAAATTTTGAGCAATGAGAAAACATTCCCAGTGCATGCGTTACTGACAGGTTATTTCTGAGTGATTACTTTGCATATAACTTTTCTCTTTTTGAGACTGGGTCTTACTTTGTAGTCCAAACTGACCCGGGTTGACATGATCTTGAGGCAGTCCTCTTGCCTCAGCTTCCTGAGTGCTTGGATTACAGTTGGGAACCATCGTGCCCAACTGCTTGTCACTTCTAGGGCACCCTGTAGGCAGTGTAATTTTACCAAGAAAGTCACTTGTGTCTTTTTCTTTTTAACATTTGTTATGCCCAGACACTAGTCAGCAGATGTTTGAATTATATACTGTGGTTTACATTGAGTAAGACACTGCTGATCTGTGCTCTCATGGATCTGTGGTCCAGCATTGTAGTTCAGGAGCTGGCGGACTTGTAAAGGACTAGGCAGGTTTGTGGGCCAAATGATTTCACTGTGGCCCACAGTAGTCAGAACCTGTATAGGTGAATGAGCATGACTGTTCCAGTAAAATGTGATTAACAAAATCTTGCCAGATTGATCCTGAAGGCTGTAGCTCGCCAATTTCTAGTCTAGTTTCTTGGTCTTTTTCTGCCCCCGCTTTAAGAACTACAGCAGCAGTTTCCACTAAGAAGTCCATTGTTTGTTACAGTTAGTTAAGGTGAGGTTGTAGGAGATCATGTCATGCAGGTGATAAAACCTATCACTTAAAATTATACTTTCTTTTCCAGGATACTTTATTTCCTTACATCAGAGAAAATGTGAAGGAGTATTTGCAGACACACTGGGAGGAGGAGGAGTGCCAGCAGGACGTCAGTCTTTTGAGAAAACAGGTTGGGACTTTGGTACATTCTCTGTGTCTTAGATGGAGGCTGCCAGGAGACTTATATTGTAAAACCAGTGCCCTGGATTCATAAGGTGGAAGCTGTAGTGACTTGCTTACTTAGGAATTCACAGCACATAATAAAATAGGCAGGTTGTGGCAGCTTGTTGATTGTAGAATTGCCTCTTTGCACAGCAGCCTCATATTTGTAAAACTAAACTTTTCTGAGTGGAATAAAAAGATTTTTGAGCAACCTCATCATGTTTCATTGATGTCACCAAGTGACAGCATCTTGTCATTTTCTACTCTCTTGCCATGAAAACTGTCACTTTTATAGTGCTCCTGGGTCTCAACACCCCCCCGACACCCCTTCAGAATTCTCACCCAGCTCACCTCTGGCTCAGCCTTCAGCCCCACCTTGGTCTCATGTATGTCATCATCAGTTCTGCCCTCCAGCTAGTCTGTATTCTCTTTTCTTCCACATGATGTGCTGTGGAACTTGCATTGATTTTCTTGTTAAAATTGCTTCAGTACCAAAGGTCTTTCATGGTGTGCAGTACCTGCTCACTGGCAGTTTTCCTGTTGGATTGTAGAATGTGCTAGTTTTTTATTTAATGTGAGAAGTTAGGATTAGAAATACAGTTACTGGGGTTGGAGAGATGGTTCAGTGGTTATGAGCACTGACTGCTCTTGCAGAAGATCTGGGTTCAACCCAGAACCCCACATGGTGCCTAACAACCGTCTGTAACTTCAGTTCAGGAGATCTGACACCTTCTCCTGACCTCCATGGGCAGTGCATGACACGAATGCATTTACACACATTCAGGCATAACACACACATAAAATAAAAATAATAAAATATTAAGAAAAAAAAGAAGCAGTTATATTCTTTGTTATAGGGTATTTTTGTTTGTTGAGTTTTCTGGATAACTCAAGGTTGATGTGAAACACTTTCATCTTTTTACTGTCTGAAAGGTTCCATATATACATATGCCTGTATTTTCAGATATTGAATTGCATTGTTACAAGGTCCTTGTTGTAAATGGCCCTTTTTTTCAAAATGTGGGAGAGGAGGAAGTGAGCTAATCCTATTACTTTACAGTTTTTTCTCACTAGCCATAAACTAATTCATGATTTTTTTTTCTTTTCAATTAATTAAAGTGTGGAGAAAATTACCAGATTTAATTGAAATCCTGGTTTGTTTATCCTAGTGACTTGACTCACCAAAAACAGGCCTTTTTATATCATTATATGTCCTGTCTTCTCAGATACAGCATGCCCTTTGGTTTAGCAACGTAAGAAAGATAATGCAGACCTATATTTCTTTTAGGGATCATTCTTTATTTTTATTTTTGTTTACATATTTATTTGTGTGTGTGTGTGTGTGTGTGTGTGAGAGAGAGAGAGAGAGAGAGAGCCATCTTTTTGGTCTGGGGATCATTTGGGGGGGAATAATTTATAGCAGTTCACAGACTAAATGATAATTTGAGATAACTGACCTGCTTGATTTCACTTTGTCTTTTTTTTTTAAGTGTGTGTGTGTGCACATGTCATTTTTACTGTTCTTTAAAAAGTAGACATGAATAAACTTCATGTTCTCTCTGATTTAAAGGCTGAAGAAGATGCCCACCTAGATGGAGCTGTTCCCATCCCTGCGGCATCTGGGAATGGAATGGATGACTTGCAGCGGATGATCCAGGCTGTGGTAGATAATGTGTCCTGGCAGATGTCTCATGACCGAAAGACCACGGCGCTGAAACAGCTGCAGGGCCACATGTGGAGGGCGGCATTCATAGCTGGTTCTCTGAAGGCAGAGTATGTGCTCTAATGACTAAGCATTTCACCAGGCCCCAAATCCAAGTACACCCCCACTAGTCTTCTCTCTGCCCTGTAAATTGCACAATTAGTAAAAATAGATAAAATCCGCATTGATTTTATTTTAGTAAATGAGTTGTTTTTGTTTCTGTTTTTTCTAAAGCATTTCATTCAGCTCAGTCCTCCAGATCTGCATGTCTGGCTTTGTGGGTGATTGAAGGGCTTTTAGTCCTATTTTAAAACAGCTCCCTAGAAAGTGGAAACTTGAGCCTGGCATGATGTGCACATCTATAATGACAGCACCCAAGAGGCCGAGACACCGGGATTGCTGTGGGTTCAAGGACAGCTTGTGCCACACAGCAAAGCCCTGTCTACACACAAACAGACAAAAACAGAAAAAGAAATTGAGGTGAGGCATGATAGTGCACAACTTAATCCTAGAACTCCAGAGGCAGGGGATCTCTGTAAATTCAAGGCCAACCTGTCTACATAATGAGACTCTGTCTCAAAGAAAAAGGTAGTGACTCCTTTAGGCTTCTTGAGCTAAGTCTAATTTGGTCTGTGTCACACCAGTGACAGCTGTCACATGAGTGCTGATAGTTTGCTTCCCCAGAAGCAGCAGAATACTTGACATTTTTGCTGCTAAGAGGAGCAAGAAGGCTTCGAAATTAATGCACTCATCACTTTGGTGCTTTTGGCACTGTTACTTTCTCTGTCTTCTTTTGAGCATCTTCAAGCATTCCCTTTGAGTGTTGGTAATGGGATTCCTGAGATAGCTCTCCTCTGAGTATTGTATTGCTGAGTTTTGGAGTTGTTGTTGTTGTTGTTGTTTTTTAAAAGGACATGGTCTTGTGCCAGCAAAATTGGCTCAGTGGTTAAAGGTACTTGCCAACTACTCTTGACCACCTTAGTCTAATCCCTGGCATCTACCTGATGGAAGGGGAAAACCAGTTCCTGCAGGTTCTTCCTGACCTCTATGTGCTATAACATGTGCATACACACATACAACCAAAATAAGTAGATGCTAAGACAAATAAATTAAAGACAATATTTCGTTATATGTATAGCTCAAGCTAGCCTGGAACTTGCTATGTATGTAACCCACGGTGGCTTCAGACTTAGTCTTTTTCTGTCTCAGCCTCCCCAGTGATGGGATTTATAGACATTTGCTTCCATATCCTGCTGACTTTAGAGATTCTTAATAAGATATAACCACTAAGGGTTTTAGTCAATTGCCTTAAATAAACCCTCAGATTCAAGACCGTTTGCAGCTGGCTATCTTTCTTTTGTATTTCATGCATTTTGTTTGTTAAATGAGTTTTCATTCTTTTATGTCTGCTGCAAGGATCTACCTTTTAAAGGATGCATTGGAATTTCAGGATATGCCATTGATTAGGAATATAAAGTATTTCACTTTGGAAAGGTAGAGTTAGGTGATTGTTTTTAGTAATTAGCCATTCTCTTGGTTTCCTAATTTTAAAAGCAAGGATTTAGGATAGATTATCTTAAATTTTTAAAGTCTGTTTTGAAGCAGTAATAGTCTGTGCAGATTCAACACAGAAAAAGCCAAAGTACCACAGTTAGATGGACTGATTTTTGAAAGTGTCTGTCTTTTTCAACTAATGTTAAGCTGCTTTATTGAATAGAAGATGTATGGACATTTTCCAGTTAATTTTAAAGACTAGTTCTGAACCGTAAGTTCTTTGTGTTTTTCATTTATTTCCTGTTGTATTATTTCTTCCACTAGTATGGAAGGCAATGGGATTGATAGTAACACAGCCTGGTTACAAGTCGGATGTGGTGACCAGCACATTTAATCCCAGCATTTGGGAGGCAGAGTCTACATAGCAGGGTCCAGGCCAGCTGAGGCTATAAGGAGACCCTGTCTCAAAAATAGAACAAAAACCTGGTCACGTACTAGAAAATCAAATACTGTGTTCTGTTTAGCTACTGTGAGATGATACAAGTCTCGGCATGTTTGCTCTGTAGTTTTTTTGTTTTTTCTGTACATAAAAAAAACTAGGTTTTTCTTAGTTCTTAGGTTGTCTTAGGATGTGGGATTTCATTTTCTAGTTAAAGATTTAGAACCTTGAGTGCTCAGGCATTTTTCTTTTGGTTGTTTTTGAATGTATATCTTTCTAAAAGCTTTTTGTGCTTTCTTAAAGCACCATGAACATAAATTAGTCTTTCCTTATAATAAATAACATCAGATTGCATAATAATACAGTATTATTGATGCCATTTATTTATATTTTTAAACTATTTGTTAATGTTTTTATTTTTATTTTATGTGTATCAGTGTTTTTCCTGCATGTAAGTGCATCCATGTGTTCAGTGCCTGCAGAGGCCAGAGAAGGCATCAGAATTTGTGGAATCGGAGATAGAGATGGTTGTTAGCTGCCATGTGGATGCTGGGAACTGAGCCTGGATCCTCCGTGAGATCAACCACTACTCTTAACTGCTGAGCCAAATACTTGAGAATTAAAAAGTTGTTACTTTCTTATTTTACCTTCATGCCTTTTTGATTGTTGAATACCGCCCTTTCCACTGACGTTGCTGCTTCCTGTCCGCTGTGGTCCTGGAACACTGATAACTTGTTAATCAACCATAGGATTCTCCAGTCTCACAGAGTTGTTTCTCAAGTTACCATTTGAGCAAGGGTAGAGAAACCTGGATGTTGTCTGTATAGCATCTGTATGTTGTCTGGTCTATATGTGACAAGATGGAGTGTGTGTTACTGCTTGGTAACTTGGTTTTTTTTTTTCCCTCTAGGTTCTTTGCAGATGTGGTTCCAGCTGTGAGAAAGTGGAGAGAGGCTGGAATGAAGGTGTATATATACTCCTCAGGGAGCGTGGAGGCACAGAAACTGTTATTTGGGCATTCTACAGAGGGAGATATTCTTGAGGTGGGTTACTTTGTTTTGATACCATCAGAGCATGAAATATTGAATAGTAAAAGACTGTAGTTAGTTACAAGCTAAATCGAGATTCCAACAATTGCAAAAAGAAGTGGAAAAACTGAGGAGTATCTGTTGTAGAAAAGTGAAATATTTTTTATACTAAACAGTTTTTAAGTTAAGTTTCTTACTTAAACTTTTCTTGGGTGTGAGAATCACCAGGGGTTTGTTAAAAATGTAAATGGGGGCTGGGGAGGCAGTTCAGTGGGTAAATAGTGCTTGCTGTGCAAGTAGAAGACCCTAGCACTCACATAGAAGCCAGGCATGGTGGCATGTGCCTTGAATTCCAAGGTTGGGGAAATGAACAAGAGGATCATTGGAACTTGAGGACTGGCCAGGAGGTGGAGATAAGAGAATCTTCCAGAAAATCATGGGCTTGACTTCAGAAGCCCTGAATATTCAGTGTGACAGAAACTGCAAAAGAGACCCATGCCTCAGCTAGGTGGAGGAGGGAACCAGCTCCCAGTTGTCATCTGACCTTTACACTTGTCAGATGCCTCTAGTACATGGCTGTCTTTCCTCTCCTTCTCCTTCTCCCCCTCCCCCATCTCTCTCTCTTTCTCTCTCTCACACACACACACACAATAATAATAATGAAATTTTAAAAGTCAAACTACAAACCTTAATATTGCGTTTTTGTCTTTTAGTGATCATTTAAATTTAAAGCTTTTTTTAAAGTTAGTGAATTCTTAAAGCACCCAGGAGACCATAGCTGAACCTATTAAACATGAATTTAGTTTAATTACTGTTAAATTAGCAAGCTGCACATTTGACTCCAATTATGTAGTGTTCCAAAAGATTTTAATTGAAAAATGAAACCAAGCGTGATGATGCATAGCTGTAGTCCTCAGCCCTGGAGGCTTGAGGATTAGAAGTTAGGAGTTCAAGCTTGCCTACATGCAGTCATGTCTCAAAGAAAAGGAACATTTCTTGAAAGCATAGCGCTTGTTAATAAAAGGTCTATAAAGATACCTTTTCATTCTCCTTTTTTTTAGAGTTAAGATCTTACTGTGTATCCTTAACTGGGCTGAAACTTACTGTGTAGACTGATCTGACCTTGAATGTGGAGTAATCCTCCTGCCTCTGCCTCCCAGCTGCTAGGATTACAGTGTGTATCAACTAGGCATTGTTTGATTTTAGAATGAAAAGGATAACAGTGTTCACACCTTTTTATCAAGAGCAAAACCCAGTCTTAAGTAGTTTGGATGTAAACAGTGTTTTAAGTGAAGAACATAGAGTGTGTGTTATTTTAAGTGATTTTGGCTATAAAAACGGTACTGATGATAACCATGTTTGAACTGGTATATTTCTTCTTCCAGTATTTATTACTGTAGATCTTTGTTTTTTTTTTCCAGTCTCCATATAGTTTTCAGTAAGTATTTATGGAATAAGTCACTGTGATCACCATGCATTTTAGAGAAAAAGGATATAAGGTGAACGGATGTGGTATATTTCAAGTATATTTGTAGTGATATTCTTCTTGTTCAGCTTGTTGACGGTCACTTTGATACCAAGATTGGACACAAAGTGGAGAGTGAGAGTTACCGAAAGATTGCAGACAGTATTGGGTGCTCCACCAACAACATCTTGTTTCTCACAGATGTCACTTTAGGTAAGTAACTGGACTGTGTTTCGTGGGAGGGTGTTTAAGTACTGTAGAATGCCCGAGGGAAGCAGCTTTCAGGGAGGAGAGGTTTATAGTGGTTCACAGTGCAGGAAGTGCAGACCATCATGGCAGCTGGGATGGCTGCCACTTCTCCCATTTTACATTGGGAAGCTGAGAAGAAATCAGCAGCAGGGACTGCTAATCTCAAGGTCTGCCCCTAGCAGCCTACTGGTGGCCCGGAAGGCTCTACTTCCCAATGGTTCCACAACTTTCATGAACTTAATGCTATTAGCTGGAGACCAAGTGCTTAAATACTTGAGCCTGTGGGGGACATTTTGGATTTGGATTAAAAGCATAAAGCCCTTTTATATATGGTATCTTTAATATGACACATGTGTGCATGCATGCATATATGTATGTTGGGGATGGAACCCAGAACAGGCTTAATTTCTACTGATATATAGTAGACTGTCAGCAATTCTTCATATTTTTGTTACATTTCAGTCTTTGACATGATATGCCCACCGTATTGCCCTCTGAATATTTGTATACCTATGGATTAATGTTACTGTTAGTTCCCTTAGGGCAGGCAGTAGTAACTGCAACTGCAGAGACTGAGAACTGATCAGAGATACAAATAGGGGACTGTTGAGGACTCAGACATAAGTGGGACTTCTGTATCAAGGGGTATGTTAACACTGTAGAAGAGGGGTGGAAAGAATGGAAGAGCTTCGGAGTGGGATATGGCTCAGTGGGTAAGAGTGCTTGCTATTTTGCAAATATGAAACCTGAGTTCAAATCCCCAGCATCCACATAAAAAAGTAGGCATGGCTATGTGTACTCGAAACTCCTGCATTGTGTGGGTAGAGAGGCAGATCTTGGGACCTTCCTGAGCAGTGAGCCTAGCCAAAATGAGGCGCTTCTGGTTTAAGGAGTAGCTTCCAGTTTAGTGAGAGAACTATCTTTTAGGCAGTAAGGACACCATATCCCTTCTGTGTGCATGCACTCACACATTCATGAGTGGAAGAGCTGGAGGAGAGAGTGGAGTGTGGGGTGTACGGCTGTCTTTGAATCATGACACCATCAGTGCATTAATCCCACAGCAGTTGTGTTTGCTGGAACAAGACCTGCACAAGATGGGCCTGTCAGCATCCTGCCACGGACTAGGGAAAGACCCATGAGGTTTCAGCCCCCTGAGTATCTATGTATAGGTAGTTAATGGTATTCTGGGGAGAGACATTTTCTTCAGGGTTTAACCACTAGTAGAGAACCCATGTGCTTGTAAATAATTCCTCACCTAGGATCTTGTGAAAAACCCTAATAAAACTTACTGGGTCACCAAAAATAAAGATAAGGAAGTAGAAAAAGAGCTAGCTGGGAGGAAGTGGAACAAGAGAGGGTAATTAGTGAATATTATTAAAGAGTACATTATGTACACATATGAACATGCCACGATGAAACCCATTTTCATATAATAAATACCAATAACAATTAAAAAAAACTTTCAGTTCTTGGTAAGTTGACTGACATTTGTGATCTAGGTAGATAGTACCAGTGCAGAAACTGGTCATCTTGAGACTCAGACTCGGCAGATTGAATAAGGATTGTGCTCTTTTCTGCATGTCAAGTTTTGAAACCCAAGTGTTTCTATGAATTGCTCTTTTTTTTCTTTTAACTTCCTGGAGAGCTTTGCACTAGAGAAGAGGCAGATGTGCAAGTCAAGCCAAAGCTTATTTTATAGCTAGGTTGGCAAATGTACATCACTAGCTACGTCACCTGCACTCTACTCTGAACTGGAATATTTGCAGTCCTGTTTGTAGAGCTTCCTTTTAGTGTGAAGCTGCCCTATACGGTGGAGGGACTGGGGGCTTGGGGCAGCAGGGTGGGGAGGTTGCCTTTCTGTCAGCGTAAGCTCAGTGTATCAGAAGTTTCTGTGTTGATTTGAAGATCTTTTCCTGTATTTTGCTGCTTTTTTTTTTTTTTTTTTTGAGACAGGGTCTCAAAGGCTAACCTTGATCTTGATCTTACAGTCTCCCTCTCTCTCCTGAATGTTGAAACTGTATGTTCTGCTTCTTATGGAAAGGATCTGGGCCTTATTCTGAATGAGTTTAGATGGTTTATCTGGAAATTTGTTCTTCTTTAATAATTCACGTAAAGGAAATTGCTAAAGATAAAAATCTGTGGTTTATATTTAATTTCCTTAGCACTTTGCATGGTTGATTTCTCTGCAGGCTTAGAATTAGAATCTATTTTATGGCTAGAACTCCTCACTCAGGCAGCCAGTTCCTTGGATTGAATATATGGGTCATTTTGTCACCCTAGATTCTTGTTCTGTCTGTGGCTTTTTAGTTCCTTAATATCTGTAACTCCTAGGACTGGGGGGATAGCTCAGTTGGCCAAGTTTGTTCCTCAGCAGCCTTGTGAAAAATGCCAGGCACAGGTCGTCTGCACTTGTAATCTCAGCAAAAGAGAAAGACAAGAATATTCCTGGGCTTGCTGGCCAACCAGTCCAGCTTACCTGGTGAGTTTCAGGCCATTTAGAGACCCTGTCTCAAAAAAGTTGGATGGTGCCTGAGGAATGACACTCGAGATTGTCCTCTGGCCGCCATATGCACAAGAGCACACATGCACCTGCATGGACATTTACATCTACACGCATGCGCACACTCAGTAATAATTCCAGCTCTTCATTGTTCACATTTATTTGTTTTATGGCACGCAGGGAAGGATGTATGTGCTCTGCAGCACACTTGTGGAGATCAGAAGACAACTTGTGGTAGGCGGGGCCAGGGATGTCAGTTCTCTCTTAACATGCAGCTTCTGGGAATTGAACACAGATCAGGGTTGACTGCAAGTACCCTTATGCCTGAGTGATCTCAGCAGTCCACAACTCCTGCTCTAAGACTTATATACTTTCTTCATATTCATACCTTCAGCCACATAAAAAAAATTATACATCTGTGATTTCAAGTCTTTCTCTTTTCATTTAAACCACTTCCTAAGGTTACAGTTCCAGAAGTTATTTCTAATTGAAGGGAAACCAGAGTAAATATTCCTAATTTTAAAGAATAGAAATAATTCTTAGGTTATCCTTAAAATGAAATTGGCTTTCTATAAGTCTCCAATAAGATTTTATTCCTGCTTCTCACCTGCCAGCCTCATAACCCAGGGGGGTCAAAGCTTGGTAGCTGGGATGGTCTGGGTAGTTGGCTGCTTGCTTTGCTCTTCTGCTATCTCTGGTCCTGTGTTTTTGTACCATGCACCTACACTTCCTCTACCAAAGCAGACCATATGCCAAATGATACCAAAGTATGAAAGAAGAAACTAAAAAAACTGTCTTGGAATTGCAGCATATATGATCCAGTGCTGGATACTAGATGATAAGACCATTGATGTCTTTTCTCCCCAGCAGCCTGCCTAGTACTTCTATCACCAAGAAAGATAGCCAGCTGGGAGTTTCCTGATCAGTTCAAGATTGATTTCTCTGTGTCCTGTAACCATTTTTGTATGGTGTCTTCAACAGTAGGGTCTTAACCATCTAGTTACAGTAGGTGGATAGAAGATCCTGTGGTTGGCCTGGTTAGATCATAGGGTTCCTTTTATCCTGTTACTACTTAATTGCTGTTAGAACCTACAGCCTACCGATTGAGAAACAGCTCACTTCTCTGTGGGCCTAATGGGTGAGACTGCAGGATGGACCTGGCCAAAGCATGCCTCTCTGTCTTGTGCTTTACTCAGTTATTAATGTTTTTGTGTTCCTCATGACCTTATGCAGTCTTTGACTTCAGATTTTGGTGTGTCTGACCTGTACTTTGATTTTCACAGAGGCCAGTGCTGCGGAGGAGGCAGATGTGCATGTGGCTGTAGTGGTGAGACCTGGCAACGCGGGATTGACAGATGATGAGAAAACATACTATAATCTCATCACATCCTTCAGTGAACTATACCTGCCTTCAACATAGAACAGAATTTCTGAGGAAGATGAAACTCTTGCCCTAGTGTCGTTTTATTCTAATTTTAAAGTAATTTACTTATATATACACATACATATGTAAGTGTATATGCATGGATGTATGCTCAAATTAATTTCCATGAGCACTTATGTGAGAAAAAAGTTGTCAATTCAGTGAGCACAAAACTTATTTAAGATACTTTATACGTCGACCATAACTCTTAAGTCAGTATTGAGGGCAGAGTATAGTTAAGAGAAGTTGCTAAATAGAAATCAAATGTGTGTTGTTTATCAAATAATATACCAAAGTGGAAAACTAGTTTTGAGACCTTGTTTTAGAAACTGGAAGTGCTTCAGAGACATTCCCAAGAGTATTGTGCTGTCTGTGAATTGTGAGCTAGGAGATGACAGCCGCTGTGTTTGCTTTCCCTTGTACACAAAGGCACTTGTTCTTGTCTTGATCAGTCTGCTACTTAAGAAGCTTGCTAGTCACGTGGTGCCCAGCATGCATTTGCCTTTGTGAAGCAGGTACACTGATGAACACCTGGTGTGACACTTATGTTTAGCACTCCCAACTCTGCCGGTTACCATCATAGATTTACAGTTGCCTTTTTAATGATACAGGAGCACAGTATGAGAATATATGTTAATCACTATTTTTTAAAAAAGTTTTATGGAAACTAGTCTGTAACACCAAGAAGAGCCCTAATATGTAATATTTTCTTCTAAAATCAATGTGAAGAAGTAAATTTTCTTAACAGCATTGTTTATCCTTTTTCCATTCTAACAGGATTTCATGTCAATTTCATGTTGTAATTAATAAAGGCATTTTCTTCTCATCATTTTACATGGGTCATGAACTGTATACCACAAACTGCCAGAAGCATAGGAGTGGAGCAGTTGAAAAACTTAAGAACTTTCAGTTTTTGCGTTATGTGTGTGATGTTCATGTATGTTTTAATAGAATAGCAATGGAAAATCCATTATCATCTAACTTTTAACTCTTGTATGTATGTATGGTTACTGTTTAATTCTAATAGTATTTGGTGTATGAATGAAATTTCTTGGATTTTTCGTAACCCTATGCTTTTTTTCACATTCTAATCTCTCTCTCTTTCTGTGTGGGTGGTGGTGGTGATGGTGTGTGTGTGTGTGTGTGTGTGTGTGTGTGTGTGTGTGTGTGTGTGTGTGTCTGTAGGTTGGAGAACAGCTTTTGGTAGTTGATTTACTCTGCCATTTGGATTCTGTTGATTGGGCTCAGGTCATCAGGTTGGTGGCAGCAACCTTTATCCACTAAGCCATCTCACTGGTCTTAAACTGTAAATTAAAGAAAACACTTGCCTTTAATCTCAGCTCTGGAGAGGCAGAGACAAGTGGATCTCTCTTGAATTCAAGGCCAGCCTGGTCTACATAGTGAGTTCCAGGCCAGCTGGGGTTACAGGGAGACATGTCTCAAAAAAGACACAAAGAAAGAAATGAAGGAAGGGGGGGAAAGAGAGAGAGAAAGAAACAGTTATTTTCTTAATCAATGAAGAAAAGCATGATTGCACATGCCTTAAATCCCAGTACTCAGGAGGTAGAGGCAGGAGGATCTCTCTGAGATTGAGGACAGCCAGGGTTATAGGGAGAGTGTCTCACAACAAAATAGAACCAAAAAATAATGAAAAACTTTGAATAAGAAAAAGGTTTGCAAATAAAGATGAGAAATAGGAAAGATTTTATGTAGATTTCTTGAAGCTAATTAAAAATTCTAAAGCGTATACACAAGACTAGAAAACAGAATTGAGTTAAGTAAATCAGATATGGGAATGTGGGGCTAGAGAGATGGCTCAGTGATTAAGAGCACTGCCTGCTCTTGGCAGAGGACCCAGGTTCATTTCAGCACACACATAAAGACGGCTAACAACCGTCTTTAGCTCCACACAGGTACACTTATGTGCAGGCAATACACACATACACATAAAATTAAAATAATGACGTAAAAAAAGGAAAAGAATGATTTGTGAATGATGATAAAACCACAAACTACAATAAAAGAATTAACTATGCATTTTGACAGAAGGTGACTAGCTTCAGGACTTGGGAAAGCTGGAATATCAGATTATTTGGTCATGTGGTTATATAAGGAAAGTAAGTGGGAGATATCCTATATCCCACAAAACCTGTTCCTGACAGTGATGGGGAAGAAGTTTTGGAAGAACTAGAGGAAGTAGATGAGTTAAGAGGTGTGGTGGTTTATATTGGTATTCAATTTGATAGGGTCTAGAATCAGTTTGGAGACAAATCTCGGGGCCTGTGGGTGAGGGATTTTCTAAGCTAGCTGGAGGTGAGACGCATGCTAAATGTGGACAGTCACCATTCCTTGCCTGGGATCCCAGACTGTGAGTGGGACTGAGCTGAGTAGGAACACTCCCATGAGCTTTCTGACTGCATAGGCAGTGTGACCAGTGACCTTATTCTTCCGCTGCCATGACTTCCCTGTTGTCATGGACTTCCTTTTGATCTGTAAGCCAAAATAAATCAAGTTTTGGCTAGAAATTTTCTTATAGTTAACGAAAATAATTCAAAGAAATAATCTAAAATACCCACTTGAGTAAGACGAGGTAAATCCAGATAAGTCCTTAGGGAGGAATGTAGGAAAACAAAAACCTCAGAACCTTCCAAAAGCAAGAACAAAAACATTGAATTTTCTCAGCATCTTTTGTAAGGCGGGCCAAAAGAGTGTGAGTCTCTTTTTCCCTGTCTTGGTCCGGATTTCAGTTGTCTTAACCCCAGTAGCACCTGTTGCCCAAGTAGTGTTTCAGAAGGAAAAATCTCAAAGATGATTCTCTAAGAGCAGTTCTAGAGTAGAAAGATTTACTGTTTGGCCTTTAAGAAGCCTGGCCTTGGTGTCTAAGCCCACCCGATGTCAAATTTAGAGTTGCCTAAGGGGAGATTTATTGTCCCTGGCTTATTGCCAACATGGGTGTAAAGCTGACTTTGCCCAGCAGATGGTGCTGTTTCTCCAGAGACCTTGTTAACCGTGAGGCTGCCAGACAGGTCAGATTAGTGTGAAAGGGGTGGGGAAGGGTTATACAGTTCATTTATCCTTAAAAACCAATCGCAGACTACTGCAGGAGCAGAGTAGTTGGGACGAATTTTTAGTAATGATTCCAGTTGCAGCCCACCCACTAACTCCTGTTCTACTTGTATCTAAGAGACATTAAAAAACTGATTTTGGGGTAGTTTTTCTAGCAGCGTTGTTTAGAAGGGCTTGTTTGGGGATGTTTTCATTTCTATCAGAGAACAGAAGCTGCGTATAATATATGCCATAACAGTTTGTTATCGTGCCGCCTGTGCCTTGATGCAACAGTTACAGTCTTCAGTTACATTTAAGAATAATTTGCAGAGCCAGGCATGATGGTTGTCCTGTAATCGTTAAACTCCGGAAGTAGAAGTAGGAGGATGTCACACGTTTGAAGCTAGCCTGGCTCCATAGGGAGTTCCAGGTTAGCGAAGGCTGTACAGACCCTGTCTCGGAAAAAAAGGTTTTACTAATACAGAGTTACAAGTAAATTCCACCCTCACAGATTTCACTCAGAGTTATTCTATCAAATATATATTAAACAAAAGCTGTGCATGGTGGCTCATGCCCTTAATCCAAGCATTTGGGAAATCAAGGCCAGGCTGGTTTACATAGGGAGTTCCAGACCAGCTGGGTTCACAAGGGGCACCCTGTCTTAACAGACAAAAAAATATGACCTAATAGAAGATTAGTTTGGAGGATGTTCTTTGTGTACTGGAGAAAAATTCTGCTATTGAATGTTGTGTTCTCTCTGAGGGGCATGTCTCTTATGTGTCTTAGGGCTAGTTAGACTATGTTCTTACCAGACTTGTTGGTGTTCTGTGGCATTTCCAGCCCTCGGCTCCGTGAGCTGCATGTGGTTCAACGCAAAATCTTTTTTTCTTCTTCTTTTTTTTTAAATTTATATTTTATGTGTGAGTGTTATGTAACAGTACCATTGTACAATGCCCTTAGGGCTTTGAATCTTCTGGAACTGGAGTTATGGACAGATGGTTGTTAGCTGTCACGTGGGTGCTAGGTTTGAAATCCAGGTCTTCTGCAAGAACAGCCAGTGCTCTTAACAGCTGAGCCATCTTTCTAGCCCCCAATACAAAATCTTCACCTCACATAAAGCATATAGGATTTGTGTGTGTGTGTGTGATCTTTTTCTTGGAACTCAAGTTCACAGTTTCTGGGTGTGCACTTGGTAAAAGTGACAGCATCCTGTTGCAGTATGAACGATTGACACACCTCGTGACTCTGTCAGTGAATGTGGAGTATTGAGCTCTCCAGCTAATATTTCTTTGAAATATTTCTAATATTTCAAACTGTTTCTTCCCCAGTTGTTTTGTGTCATATATTTTGGCACTTTATTGCTGGCTGCATCTCTTTGCTTCTGTCGCTCTCCTCTTGGTGGATTGACCTTTTCATGCTAATGATGCCTCTTGGTCTCATGTAACAGTTTTTATCTTAAAATCTGTTTAGTTTATTATCAGCATTGTGGCCTCAGTGTGTTTTCAGTGTATTTTTCCATTCTTTTACTTAAACTTGTCTTTGAAATTATAATATGTCTCTTAGGGAGAGCATATATTACTATGCTTTTCAATCTATTCAGCCAGTCTCTGCCTTGAAACCGGAGTTTAGTTCACTTACATAGAATATAATTGCCAAGGATTTCTGACTGTCATTCTTCTGTTTGATTTCTGTTTCTTACATTGTTTCTGTTCAATTTATTCTCATAGTAAGCTCATATTTTCTAGCATATCATTTAAATTTTCTTGTCATTTCTTTTACTGTGTTTTTATTTCCTTAATATTTTCCTTGGGGATTATAGTAATTTTACAATCTAGTTCTGATGGATTTATAATTATTAACAATACAAATAATTTCAGTAGTATATGAAAGTTTGAGCTTATGACTCCATTCTCCCTCTTTTGCTGTTACTGTCACAAATTATATTTAACATACTATGTGCCCATCAACACAGGTTAGTATTGCTTTATGTGTTTTTAAAATCAGATTTGGAGATAAAGCAGGGAATAACAGCAAGTATAT
This sequence comes from Eospalax fontanierii, assembly GCA_035773235.1. Lineage (NCBI taxonomy): Eukaryota > Metazoa > Chordata > Mammalia > Rodentia > Spalacidae > Eospalax > Eospalax fontanierii. The sequence goes on along the minus strand of CM069533.1, from coordinate 25,472,438 downwards.
TTATATTGTCTTAATATTTTCCTATTGGACTGGTTTCCTAGGGATGTAAAGAACCAGGTACTGAGTGCCCAGAAGCTTCAGAAATTCAGTCCTTTATGGTTCTGGAGACTAGAAGTCCAAAAGCAAGGCGTGAAAAGGTTCACCTCCATCTGGAGTTCCTGAGAGAGATTGTCCCTGTTCTGCTAATGGTTGACAATCCAAAATATTACTCGAGTTAGAAATGCACTACTCCAATCAATTTGCATGTCACACAGTAGTCTTCCTGTTAGCAAACCGGTCATACTCTATTAGGGGGTCTGCCTTTAATTATGCATATAATAATTCTATTTCTAAATAAGGTTGCATTCTGAATTAATGTGTATTAGACTTCAAATCTAGGAGGGGGACACAGTCAGCTTTCGAAGCTCTTATTCACCAAGGCCTCTCCTTCTTCAGCCTTTCCTACCAAGCTTTTTGCTTAGTCTATGGTTTGCTCCAACTGTTGCCCCACTACTCCAGGTAGTTGTGATTAATGTATTTAACTATTTTCAACAATGAGTCTTGGATAGCTGCCTGGAAACTGGCAGAATTCCAAGTTAGGAAAAATAAAGGCAAGCCCTTTGAGCTACTGCTCCAAGCAAGCACCAGACTGGTTGCCACAGACTGAACTCTTTCTCCATATTTGTATATTGAAGTCCTGACCCAATGAAACCACATCTGGGGTTAGTTTAGAAGGTAATTAGATTAAATGAAGCCAAGGGTAGTAGCATGTATCTGTAATCTCAATACTCTGGAGGCTGAGGCAGAAAGATCAGACCGTGAGTTCCAGGCTAGCAGGGATACATAGTAAGGCTATCTTCAATAAATGAATGGGTGAGTGAATAAATAAGGAGCCTTACTCCAGTATGATTGGTGGCTTTACTGGGGGAAGAAAAGACACCAGAGTGCTCAGTCTGTCTCTCTCAGCCTCTTCATCTTTATCTCATCTCTGTTTCTCATTTCTCCTTCCCTCTGCCATGTGAGGACAGTGAGAAGGTAGTATCTAGAATCCTTCAAAAACCTCCTCACTGGAGCCTTGACTTTGGACTTTACAGACTTCAGGCTATGAGAAAGGAAGTTTCTTTAGGCTGCCCAGTGTGTATGTTTTGAGGCCTGTGGTTTGTTTCCTCTGGCGATTTTACCTGCACCAGGAAAGGACCCAGCCTTCAATGCCATCTCTGAGCTGGGGAGTGGGGAGGTGAGATCAGGACCAGTTAAAATGCCACAAAGCTACTTGTTTTTACTGAGATCGAGCTACTATTTTCTAAGCGTCCCTTTACATGTTTGCAGGGTTTTGCTGTTTCCAGAATTTCCTATAAGTTGTTTCTGACAGTTTTTGGCAGTTTATTGCTGTTTTGGAGGGAAGGACTTTGGTGTTCCATTTTCACTGACGTCACCCACATACTCTTTACAATGTGATGTTGATCCTGCTCCCAGTGATGGGGCCTCTATTCCCTCCTCCTAAACCCAGTGTGGGCTTATGACTGCTCCAGGCAAGAGCTGACAATAGGGATGATGTTCTGTGACTGGGCTCGGTTTTAATTCAAGAGCTCTTTTGTCAAGAGTCATAGTTTGCATATTTGTAATTGGGAAGTCAGCTACCATGTTGTATGGGAACCCAGGCTCATCAGTACAGAGAACTGAGGTCCCAAGCTGATAGCCAGCCCCAACCAGCAGACCCAATAAACCAACCCTTCAGCCTCCAGTCTCAGGCTCTCTGAGTTACCCAGCTGAGACACCGTGAAGCAAAGGGGAGCTTCCCTTGCTGTGGGTGAGTTCCCAGCTCAGAATGTGTGAATGGAATATGTGGTTTTCTGTTACTTCGTTTTGTGACAATGTGTCCAGGAGCCACAGTAACTAGAACAGTCACTAAGTGAATAGAAAGTTATCAAGCTGTGGATCCAGCTTTCATCTCCATCAGCGCAGGGACATTTGAAGCTCTGTGCCACAGTGTGCAGTTAGGAATGTTGAGGATACCTCATTGTTCTCCCAAATAGTGGCATCTTTCTTCTCCCCAGATGTTGCAAGTGTCCCTGGCTCAACAATCATTCAGACTTGAAACCTTGGGATGTCTCTGACTTCTTCCCCTTCTCTGCTCCCTCATACAGGCAGCCAGACAGACACAGTCTCTCTTTTTCACAGTGCTTCTTGTCTATCCCATTTCTAAGAACATGTGCTTGAAGCTGCTTCACTGTTACCAAGGGCAGGCTGTGAACTAGCAAAAGGGTAGTGTTTACCACTCCTAGCTTTTACTGCCTACACATCTAAATTTGGCTCACAAAAACCTAGAGGTATTAGATGTTATTCTAATACTGATTGGCAAATAAGCAGTTAAAAAAATTATGAACTACAGAGTCAGCTTAGCTTCTTGATTTAAAGTCAAGAAATATATTCAGTTTTCTCTGATAGTCCCAGTCATCCTTGGTGTGTCACTGGAAGAAGCTACATGACAGGAAATCAGGTGCTGACAGTTTCAATCCCATTTAGACTCAGGCTTGTGACATGTACTAGTGACTGAAGAAGACAGAAAATCAGCCCTTTTATTGTCCAGAGCTTCTCCTCAGGACAGAAAACTGACAGTGAAGATAAACAGGACTGTTGTGTCTCCTGGAGTCTGACATTAGCACTGCTTCCAATATGACTTGAGCTTGCCAGAGACTGAAATTTCAAGGAAAGGAGAGGGCCTATGTGTCAGCTATGCATTCATTTCAGGTTTATGTTTTCTTTTTATCTTTATATGTGTTTGCGTGAGTACAGATGCATGTGTGAGAGAACAAGCTTAGGGTCGATCCTCACCTTTCACCTTAAGACCTCTAGCTCACTGCTGCTTGTGCAGGTTAGCTGGTACGTGAGCTTCTGGGGGTTCTCCATCTGCATCTCCTAGCTCATCCTAGGTGTACTGGGATTACAAACACGTGCTGCCATACCTGGCTTTACATGGCTTCTCGGGATTTGAACTCAGATCCTCATGCTTGTAAGTGATTTGTCCACCAAGTCATCTCCCCAGTCCTGTTTTGTTTTTGTTTTGAGACAAGGTCTTGCTATATAGCTCAGGATGGCCTGGAATTTGCAATCCTGCCTCAGTTCCCTAGTGCTGGGATTTCAGGTGTGGACAGCATGTCCCAGCTTTATTTCAGAAGCAGTTTTTTTGAGCACTTACCTATATATCAGGCACTATTCTAGGTGCTAAGAAAATAGGAGACAAAAATCCTTGCCTTCTGGTATTTGCATCTCACGGATAGAAAGAGCTAGACAAAGACAAAATAAACTGTGCCACTCTCATATGTGCTATAATTTTAACCAACCAAAGGGCTATGCTTTATTAATTTTTATTTTGTGTATATGTGTGTGGGTGTACATGTGCGATGCATGCATGTGGAGGTCAGAGGACAACTTTGTGGTGTTGATTCTCTCCTTCAACTATCCCAGGGATCAAACTCAGGTTGGCACACTTAGCAGCACACTTTACCCACTGAGCTACCTCTCTAGTCTGGAATCATATTTTAAAAAAAGATTTAGTTTACAGTAAAGCTAGAGAAATAGTGCTGAGGTAGACTTGGGATGGTGATCTGCAGTTGAGAGGCTGCAGTGAGAATGTAATACTCAAGTAGGTTAGATTTAAGTATCCGAAGGAAGACTGGCCAAGGCCCTGAAGCCAGGGAACACCTGACTGTTGGAGGAAATATGCCCCCTGCTCCCACTCCGTAATAGAAAAGGAGTTTTAGAAGCAGATTCTGGCCCTGTGGGGCATTTTAGCAATTTGAGATTTTAGTCTGAGTACAAGGAAAACCATTGGCAAGTTTTTAGCAGAGGAATGAAAAGAAAGTAACTTAGCTTTAAGACAAGATGACTTCGACCACTGTATTAAGGACAGGTTGAAGGGAGCACATATCAGAAGCAGAGAGATAGTTTTTATGGATGTTACATTTCAGGAGATGGTCACAGCTTGGGTCAGATGGTGGCAGTAGAGAGTCGTCATATAGTTTAAAGGTACTCATTGCTAGGATTTTCCCACAGATGTCAACATGTGAGAAGAGATAAAGGAGTATGAGATCCCTGTAAGCAACTGAAAGATAAGTATCTCTGACTCAGATGAGACAAGTGTATGAAGGAGGGCTGAAGGAAATAAGATCAGATGTGTGGAAACTGAGATTGGTGACAGTGGAGGGACTATATCAGCAGTTGATAGTCTGCTAAGTAGGACAAAGATCCTGGACAGCACATAGCAATATTGAAATCCTTCCACCCTCTTCATTTTCCTCTTCCTGTTTGAGATAGGGTCTGTCTTTGTAGCTCAGTCTGGCATGGAGCCCAGTCCTGCCTCTGCCTTCTTAGTGCTGGCATTGCAGGTGTGCCACCACACACCGATGGCCTTTTCAAGAGGCTCAGTTAGACTACCGGAAGTGCAGGTAGTATGAATGGAGCTTGGCTCCCTGCCATCCAGAGACGCTCAGTCTACATGCAGGTTCCCAGGCTTTGACCTGCTTAAGTGCTGTGACGCTCAGCTTGAGGGGGCACCATGATTTACATTTTATATGTGGGAAAATACAAAAGTATATTTGGCCTTGACACAGAGCTACTAAAACACTTCTGATATACCAATAGGAGTTTTATTCATGAGCCTCTTCTGGTTCATGCGACTGAGGTGACTTCGGGATAAGGCTGGTCGCCACAAAGACCTGGTGCTTAGCCCTCCAAGCCATCACCCTCTGGGATGTGGGAGGGGAAGCTGGAGATGGAGGGCTATAAACTCAGCTTCTGGACAGTGAGCTGTGGGCAGCTTCCAGGCTGATGAACACTCTGCAGTGCCAGAAGGCGGGGGACTGAGAGGCACGAGAGCCCCCCCCCCTTTGCTCCTATGCACCTCTGCCTTCGGCTCTTCCTGAGTGTATCATTTACAATAGAGCAGCAAATGTGAAGTGTTGTCCTGAGTTCTACAAGCTTGCTAACGGCAAGTTATTTTAACTGACTTGGACAGAAATGAGGATAATCTGTGGATTCCCAACTTTGCAAATGGCATCTAAAAGTCAGGTGCCATGGTGCAACTGAGCCAAGAAACCTGTAGAGTCTGGTACTAACTCTAGGTAGTTAAAGTCATGTGGACAAGCAGGTATCCAGAGAATCACAGAATTGGAGAGTGACGGAAAGCATCAAAGCAATGCCACAAGGAAGTCTGTTTTCAAAATACAATGTCTGGCTGAGTTTACAAGCACTTCAGTGTTAGATAAGAGCTCAGTGTGGAGACAACAAAGAAGTGTGTACACGGGCAAGTGAAGAAACATTAGTGTAGGAAACAGGAAAGTCACAATTCTGCATAAAACAATTTTATTTAGTGGCCAGACCCCAATGAATAATGCTAGTCATTGCTTGACTCTGCCAAAATGTGCTGTCATACATACTCTTAAGAAAGTGTATGAGTGCATCACCAAAAGCTGTTCAATTTGCATTGTGTAGAGTCAGATAAAACTTCATAAATCTTTGTTCTCTGATGAAATCTTTAAAATATAAAAATGAGAAAAAGGAAAGAAACCCCAAAGCAGTATTCAAAACTAACAAATGTCACCTTGGACTATTTACAGTAAGAGGCCTTTTAATAAGAGACTACTCTGCTTGACAACTCCTCTCACGGTCACCTTTCATGGATTCTCATTCCCTTCTCTGCCCAGGATTGATAATTACGCCCTCTCTTTCCACACCAAAAACAGCTGTCTTCCACTCTCTCACTCATCTTTGAGTCTCCTTGATACTCCTTATCTCCACTCAAACAATCAGTGATTCAATTCAACAGACATTTATTGAGCACCTGATATGTGCCAGGCACTGTGCTGGGAGCCAAAACACAGATGAAGACATTTGACACTCTCCTTGGGAAGCTCAGGCTTTAGGCTGAACTTTAAAAGCCAACGTTTCCCACATTATATTTATTCTAGGATTTCCCCGGCTCCCTAAGAAATTTGAGTTTCTTGTAGCAGAGCTCTTGGGGAAGAAGTCTGTATGCCTGGTGTATTCTATTGGCACGGGGAACCTGGACTTCCCTCTGTGGGAAGCATAGTCTTGAATGTCTATACCTAAGGCCTGACTCAGCAGGCAAGAATCACATGATCAGCAATGGGGGACCATTTGGGCCAGTGTTGTTCAGAGAAAGGTTTTTTTTTTTTTTTTTTTTTGCATTGTTGTAACAGGATCTCCCTGTAGCCCCAGCTGATCTGGAATTTGCTATGTAGACCAGGCTGGCTTCCATCTCACAGAGATCTGCCTGCCTCTGCCTCCTGAGTGCTGGGATTAAAGGTATGCACTACCATATCCGGCAAAGGTAATCATTTACTGACTTCTACAAATTCCAAATTTGAAAAGCTCTCAGTCCCAAAATTACTAAATTATTTGAGCAACAGATACATATTTGAAGTCCTGACTGTTTTGGGCTTAAATCAAGATGCTCTAAAACTTCTTTCTTCACAGCCCGTCGGGAACTCTTTTTATTACCTGCATAGGTGCAGATTTCTTTGTGTTTCCTTGTGAATCTTCTCTTTATTTCAAACAAAATAAATCTGCAGGTGACTTTCTTTATCAGACTTGAAACCAAAGCAGGGTTCACTTTTGGTTCACTTCTCTGTCTGTGAGGCCTATACAGAGACCCAAGATAGTTACATTTAAAAAATTAAAAGGTAAACCATGAGCTCTAAAATAAAAACTGTGCATGACATAGTGTGGAAGCAAATATATATATATATTAAGCCACACCTCACAGCCCCCATCTTGTGCCACACCTGGTAGACCTTGTCCCTGTGAATATTTCTCCAGCAGAGTGAACTGAGTTTGAATCCCAGTGGTGGATCTCCTTCCTGCTCACACTGCAGCAAATTCCTTTCCTTGGATCCACATAGGCCGAACAAGGGTGACGGGAGGGAGGCTCATGGGAAAGCCCTGCCTATGCCTTTTATAGGCTACTCAGAGTCACCTCTCCAGCATGGTGTTCGTCCAGCCAGATGATACTCAGTTGTTCATTCAAGAATAGAGGTACCAGATTCACAGCTTCCTCCAAAACTCAGTCCAAGCCCTTTGGACCTGAAGGCAACTTGGGGCATTGGCGTTGCTCCCTTGTTACATTTTGCCTGCTCTACTCTGCAGGAGGAAGATGCCGGGTTTGAAGTGTGTGACTAGGATGAAGAGAGCAAGGCAAATTGGGAAGGCAGGGGTGGAGAGGTGGTTACACACAAGCTTCTGGCTCTGTCGTGCATATATTTTCAGTGTAACCGTGTATATTTTGACACATGAGGGCTTGTGCTTGTTCATGAAAGAAATAACTCGCCCTGAAAAGCTCATTTGGCAAATGTGGCCGTAAATATATGTCTCTGTGTGTAGAACATGTCATATGAGGCTACGTGTCAGGTCCTGTGAGTGTGTCCATCTGGCCCTTCCCCGTTGTCACACCCACCTCACCGTCAAGGACAAACAGATGGGTTACACCTGGTCAGTCTGATATTCAGACGCCTCTGATAGACTTTCGGAGAAGCTTAGGAAATTCTCCTGATACTCAGAGCACACAATCTCATAACGGTAGTGCCGGAACTCCACAGCCAGGGTGCCAAAATATGACAGGAAGCACATGACCAGGCCCCACTGGACCCTGGCTGCATACATGTGGATGTCTTGGGCCATGAGGATGAAGTCTGGTGAGCAGCAGTCAAGGAAAGCTATCAGCCACTGTCACATCAACCTCTTCCTCCTTGCTGGCAAAACTCGTGATTGTTAACCATGCCCACACCTAAAGGTGGTGTGACAGGGCTTGCTGAACACTGATATCTGCATGAGTTATGAGATAACACTGAGCTGTGTGCCCTGCCTGCTTCTAGATGCCCTCACAGGTAATCTCTTGAAATCCTTACAGCAATCCTATCAACGTCAGTTTTATAAACAATGAAGAAACTGAGGCCATGTAACTTGTCTGAAGTCATTTACATAGGTATTAACTGGCGCTGGGATTCACCCAGACATCCTGGCCACGTGTCAGCCACTAGACTCTACAGCTGCCCAATGAAGCTGGGACTGGCAGGACTGCTACTCCATCAAACATATTCTAGCTACCTCTACGGAAGCTCTGTTTGCTTTGCAGTGCTTCTCATAATGTCCAGATGGCTCCTTTTGCTCTTGTAATTTTCACTATTGTCTTCAAGACAATACTGTGTAAGTTAGTTTCATTCCTGGTAAGATATTAAAAATTGCGACTAAATGAAGATAAGCAACTAAAAAAAAACTATAAAGTGATCCTAGAACTTGTGAAATGGTGGCTGGAGGATCTGTAGTTTGAGGTTATCCTCAGCTATATATGGAGTTTGAGGCCAGCCTGGGCTCCATGAGGACTTGTCTCAAAACAAAAACAATCAGCAGGCATGGGAGGGGGACAAGAAAGGGTAATAAAGGTGAGTATCACCAAAATATATATATGAAATGTCACGATGAAACCCATTATTATGCATAATTATATATGCTAGTAAAAATTAAAAAACAACCCCCCCCCAAAAATACCGATAAAAATCAGATAGAGTCCTGTTCCTGAATATGTATATGACAGGATATATATAGTGTGCACATACACACAAAATGTGTATGGAAGTATAGGATCTTTGAGAAGAGTGAAAAGTTCAGAGCATGCTTTAGTTTTGGAAGGTCAAGAGGCTGAGAACCAAAAACATTTATGCCCCAAAAGCATAGCTATCACTTTAGATATATCTGAGAATCTGTATCTGTGCTCTATGTTTAAAATGTAGACCTTGAGAGGTTTTCCGACAGCAAAAGAATAGGTGAAACTCCTTCAGCAAACTTTGGTCTTTCCACTAGGCCTGAATCCAAGAAAATCAGAAACCAAAAAACAGTTCCAAATGTTTGGAGACAATATGAAGACATATGCAAATGAATTGCTGATAACTCTGCTCTGTGGACTGGGGAACTGACTGGTGGGGTGCTGTGGTTGTGTAATGAGAAATGTCCCCCAGAGGCTCATGTATTTGAACACCTGATCCCCCAGTTGGTGGTGCTATTTGGGACCTTTAGGTTACAGAACTTAGAAGAAGTGCAGCCTTGCTGAAGGAAGCACATCATCAGGTGCAGGCTTTGAGGGTTTACAGCCTGGCCCTAGTTCCAGTTCTCTCTCTGCTTCCTGGGTATGGAAGCAGGACCAGCCAGCTTCCTTTCCTGCCCTGTTGTAATCGATCCCACTGGAACCATCAGACAGAATAAACTTATTCCTCCCTAGGTTGATTTTGGTCAGAGTGTTTTATCATAACAACAGAAAAGTAACTAATACAGATGAGAAATGGTGACTTCTATTGGACCAGGATACTGGTAGGTGAGGTCACTGTGCCCATGTTAGCTAGTCTTTCTCTGACCTGCCAGGGGTTAAGTGGAGTAAGGCGCCCTCTGTCTTTTCCTGGTTGCTGTTACTGAGCAGGTAAGTTGACTATGGGATGTAGATAAGGTCTCAGCCATTGAGTTTATTAGGAATAAAAGCGGATTTCTTCACTCCCATCTAACTCTTCCTTGTCTGTTCTCCATTGGTTTAAACTCTGAGGGGAGGAAAGGAAATAAACAACACACTAAAGACTCAAATACCTGTTTAGGAAAACTACACATGTGCTAGTGATCTAGTTCTTGAATTTGTTTTCCAGAAAAGCTTATAATCCTGAAAGATTTATTCTTGTCCTTTGAAATTAATTTTAGGGATAACAAATGACCTATTTCTAGCAGAACTTGAAAGTCATGAATTATTTTTAAGATGGAGAAAAAATTTACAATTCTCCTTTGGTTTTTGTATCCTATGACTTTCACAAGTGAAAATGTTATATAATTGACAACAGAGTGCATGACACATTTCCTACAGACAGACACAATCTTCAGATGGCAGAACTTGCTTAATTTTTAGTTTTCCATCTCTTTGGCATAAAAAGGTTATGATTTTTAAAAATTAATTTAATTTTTTTTTTTGAGACAGGGTCTCCCTATAGCTCCAGCTGGCCTGGTTGGTCTTGATCTCACAGAGATCCACCTCTGCCTCCCAAGTTCCAGGATTAAAGGCATGTACTACCATACCCAGCTACCTTTAATTTCTTTTGAGACAGACTTCGACACAGCTCAGTGTGACCTAGAACATGTAGTTAAGGATGATCTTGAACTCCTAATTCTCCTGCGTTCACCTCCCAAGTGCTAGGGTTACACGTGGGCACTACATCTGGATACTCATTTCTAAAGCTAGCATGCAAAGGAATGGGTTGAAACCATGAATTACGGCATTTTATTCTGATATTTTTTTTGATCTGACAGTTTCCTAAGCCACTGGGAATGGCAATTGTCTCATCCTCTGCTGAGACAACTTATCTGAGTTCCAATCTCCTGGCAAAGAACCTTTTCACATTCAAAGGATACAGAGGACAACACAGAGAGTGATAACAGCTGACAGAATAACTCGTGGAATTCCAACTTTCCGTCCTTCATTCTTGATGTTGACTTTGAGGGTCAATGCAGCCTGTATCCAGCAGGTTAATGTGCCAAACCCGAAGGTTAAGGATGTCCCCACATTATGTATTTCTTCATCATTTGTGAGCTAAGGATGGACAGAAATGGCATGTAGAGGCTCATTTAGAAAATACAAGCAATTGACAAAGTGAGGGAGAGGATGGGAAAAAAGCTATCTCAACAATGGGATGGCAGAGTTTAGAAAGACTGATGTTCTTCATTTTCACTGGCTCTTTGTGTCTATTTTCAAATGGCTTAAACTCTAATGAGAAGGAAAACGAAAATAGTTTATCAAAACCTAAGAACATTTGTTTTGAAAAGCCATGCAGGTGGCAGTGCTCCGTTCTTTGAGTTTATTTTCCAAAACAGCTTTTGAGGAAAGAGAGTTAAAAAGCAGGAGAATTGCATAAAAAGAGAACTGTCAGGTTTCCGTGGGCAAACATCCCAAATGGCTTCCCAAGCCAAGAGAATGAAGCTCAGGATGTGCTTGTGTATTTACTGAGGGCCACTCCTGACAAATTAAGATTTGACTGGCACACAGTCATTCCCTTGGACAGCTGGTCTGTGCCCTACTCAGAGTTAACAGGAATTCTTTGGATTTTCTTTTCCTAGAGTACTAAAGGAAACTGTGACTGATGAGTGTTTACCAGCGTTAGATACCTATTACAGAAAAATTATATTTGAAGACTCATAATCAAGGTTTTTTCTTTTTTAGAGGCAAAAGACTAATCATTTGAATTATTTTAGTTGGGAGTTAGAGATATGGGATGGGATCTAGAATAGAGGAATCTGTGAGGTTGCCTAGCTGTAAACAACATATGCAAAAGAATACTTATTTAGTTGCTACTGTGTGCCAAGGTGAAATCGTGATCCTGGTTTGGTGAATCAACAAGAGTGAGGGGTAGGATGAGAAAAAAAAACCTCCAACAGAACATGACTAAGTGTTCACTAGAATGCTGAGGGTCTTGAATGCCTGTATCACCGGACGGAGAGGAGGATCAGGATCAGTGTTTGCTCATGAGAGAAAGTTTGCAGTAATGTAGGGTGGAAGTTGTAGAGGGAATGGAGGCGGGGATACCAGCCAACCACTGCAACAAATGAAGTCTCCAGGGAAAGGGGTACAGTACTGCCAAGGGAACTGGTTCTTCCAGGGTGTGTCTGTGGCTTCTAAAGTTCTAGGAAGGTGAGATCAGGTTAGTAAATCTTATATGAGTCACAAATGTTCTAGAAAAATTCTGGGCTTTCAAACCTGACTTCCATATGAACTTGTTATTCAGAAATGCAAGCTTTCATTAAATAAGACTGGCCAGTATTAATTCTAAAGAGATAATGATCTTAGTGCTTTTCCAGAAAAGCACATTGGGATATGATTTGCTATTAAGAAACATGTGAGGCACTTCGTATAAAGTCCCTCCAGATGTTTTATTATGTGCATGAGCGTTGTGCTTATATATAAGTGCACCATGTGTGTGCAATGCCTCTGGGGGCCAGAAGGAGACATTGGATCCCCTGGAACTAGAGTTACATATGGTTGTTAGCTGCCTTGTGGGTACTGGGAACTGAACCTGGGTCCTCTATAAGAGCAGCAAGTGCTCTTAACTGCTGAGCCATCTCTCCAGTGCCCATGAAATCTTTTATAGGAAACATGCAGCTATTTTAGTCATTACTTTCCCAGTTGTCATGCTGTGTTTCAGGGTTGTTAACACTCTCCCACATCTGAACAGGTTTGGGGACTCTCAGGGATGACTAATGGAAACGTGCATTCTTGGACCCGAAGGTCCTACATAAAAATTTAAAAAATTTTATGTGTATGAATGTTCTGCCTCCGTGTATGCCAAGTACATTTGTATTTGCAATGTCCATGGAAGTTAGAAGGCATTGAAACCCCTATGATGGTTGTTGGCTGCCATGTGCATGCTGGGAACTGAACCCAGATCCTCTGCAGGAGCAGCCAGTACTCTTAATGACTGAGCCATATCTCCAGTTCATCATACTTGGTTCTGAAGTTCATGTAGAATTTTATGGGCCATACAATGACTGTCCCTGAGGGCTACAATAATCTAGAAGTGGAGTGTAGGCCTTACTAGTGTGAGAGGAAGGCAGAAAAAAAAGGTCAAAAGAAGTACCTGAAAATTACCAAGTAAGGTCATTCCAAAGGAAGCCAGACACAGAGCCACCAGTCCACTAATATTCAGCCACGGGTTTAAAACCTTTGGTTTCAGTTGTATGAAGCGCAGAACAGCTACCACGAGGGCTAGGAATAAAACACAATTTTAAATTAAAGAATGTAAATCATACACCTAGACGAGGTAGAATTCTAAAACCACAATGTGCAAAAAAAATAAACTTTTCACTTTTTTTAAAGACAGAGTCTTGATGTGTAGTCCAGGTTGGCCTAGAACTCAGCATGTAGCTCAGGCTCAGGCTCAAGATCCACTTCCTTCAGCCGTCTGAGTGCTGGGAATACTGATATTGGATACCATCCCTGGCTCTCATAGCAAAGACAGGCAGATGTCTTTTTTCAAGGAAACTTTCCACTCAAGGTCTGGGACTTTTCAGGTGTTTAACTTAATTCTTAAATATTTTTTTAATTTTTATTTTATGTGTATGAGTATATTGCCTGCATGTATGTAAGTGCACCCATGTCATGCAATGCCTGTGGAGGCCAGATGGAGGCGGTAGATTCCCCTGGAACTGGAGTTATGGACACTTGTTAGCTGCCATATGGGTGCTGGGAATTGAACCTGTATCCTCTGCAAGAGGACTGTTAACCACTGAGCCGTCTCTCCAGCCTTCCAGATGTTTTATTATACCTAACTTGGGAGAAGTAGAGGGGACTTGAAGGCACAAGAATGTATGGTACCTGGATGGTGCAAGGACAGGATTGTTAATAGGGCTAATCTCAGAGTTTCCAAAAACAAGATAGGCCAAGGACAGACTGGTTTGGGAAAGCACTGCAGAGGCATGGCACTAAACAAAAGAGACAAAGTACGTGACTAAGAATTTGCTGATCATTCATCTTTCAACTTAGGGTTAAAATAGGGCAGAAAGACACAAGACAAAACACAAGAGGCAAGGTTACCACATCTGGATAAACCAGCAGCTTTCTGTGCCAGAAAACCTTCCTGTAAACAGGAAGGAAGACAGGAAAGTATACGAATCCCCTCTCTCACTTCCCTTTGATTCTCCACGTCAGTGTTCACTGTCCCAAGGACAAAGAAAGGTGGTCCCAATTATGGCAATTAGAGTGATCACATCCATGACAACTATACAGAACATCTAGAAAGCTTAATTCTTTCAAATGATATTAATTATTCATTTAAAAAGGACACCCTTTTGAAGAGAACTGGTAAATGAGATGATCAAGGCAGAATGAGGGAAGTTAGATTTCAAACTTGACTTCTAATAGAAATCTTGGAGGCAGTCCACATTCAAACCGCTAACTTTTATTAATAACTAAGTGAAGAGATATTTTCATATGTATACAAAAAGTTGGGAAAAGTTAGTCTATAAATGGTGAAAACCAACTGGCGATTAGTTTAAATCATATCGACATATAAGGAAATGCAGTAAAGACTTCCCAAGGTGAATTTTTTTGATACTACATTTCAGCAGGGAAAACAATTCAAAATTCAAGAATTACCTTATTCATATAGCAATTAAGTTGCAAATTATTTACTAAAGTTTTAACCTTTATTCCAGACCTTTGTATTTATAGCCATTAACAGAGAAAACACACCCATACATTTGCATTTCCCTAGTATGCTGAATTTCTTCCTGTTAAGCTACAAAGTTCAGTGTGCTGATTTCAGCTCTAAGTCTCTCTGATCGGCAGTGGGAAGAAAACTTGATTTGTGTTTGTATTTTGGAATCAGAATAGAGGTAAACCATAATTGATTCAACTGCAAACTATTCAACCTGCTACAGCTTTTTGTGTGTGTTCTAGACGAGGGCTACTACTGACCATAGAATGAATTATAACTAAGTTGACAAGAGTTCCTCAACCAATGGACTTAGGAGTTTTACCAGGAGCCTGTTCTAATAACTATGTCCTACAGGATGAAGAATAAGCACAATATTTTATTAATTTTAGGATAAGTACAGAAGAAAGAAGTGGAGGGAGGGCTAATTGAACACGGAGCACTCCGACACAACGTGGTCTTCTGATAACTAAGTCTCATGTGTTAGGACTGGAAAACTTGCGTGGGACTCCATGGATATACTGGTTAATTAACTCTGTCTGGCAGTTAGTCATGGGAGGACAGAACACAGGCACATTTGATTTCTCTCTCTCTCTCTCTCTCTCTCTCTCTCTCTCTCTCTTTTGAGACAGGGTCTTCGTGTAGGCCAGCTGACCTGGAACTCACTATGAAGACTAGGCTGGCTTCAAGCTCGGAGACATCTGCTTGCCTCTGCCTCCCAAGTGTTGGGATTAAAGGGGTGCATCACCATACCGGGATCATTTGATTTCTCTTAAAGATGACTAATGAAAAGTATTTCTCTGGGAACTCTCTGCTAGCAACTTAATTTTGTGAGACAGGATTGTTCTGGAACTTCGGCCTAAATCCTAAACTCGGTCTCCAATATGGCTCCTCACGCTGGCCCAGCAGATTTGAAGGTCAATGTACATAGGCAGTATGCATTTCTCGCCTAGGTACTGTGGCATGTTCATCTCTCGGTCCTGACAGTAACCACCTTCCTATTGGAATATGAATGAGAAATCACTGTATTATGAACAGGTGGTGAAATTACGCAGGAAACAGAAATTCACTTGAATGTAATAATTTAACCCAGCACTCCTTTAAAAAAATTATTTTATATATACGAATGTTACCTGCCTGTATGTATATGTACCACATACATGTCTGGTGATCTCAGAGGCCAGAAGAGACGTTTCAGATGGTTGTCAGCCGCCATACGGACGCTGCGATTTGAACCCAGGTCCTCTGCAAGAGCAACCAGTGCTCTTAACCATGGAGCCATCTCTGTAGCCCCAGGCCTGCACTCTTAATTTCAGCAATTGCATTCCAAACACCAGGTTTTGTCCTTTTCACCTACCAACACTATTATTAGTCAGCTCGGAAGAGGCAAAATTCCTTTCAAGATAGACTGTAGTTGAAAATTTAGAAAGACTGAACTAATGAAGATTTGGCTGTGTAACAATTTGTTAACTTGTAGGTTTTAACTGGAGATTCAGACTGTCTGCTAAGAAATAATCAACCAAACAGTAATTAAATTGCAATTTCTTAAAAGATTTTGGCCAATATAACGATTTCAAAGGCATCTTTATATTATATATGCGGACCTACTTTTACCGTGGTCACTTTCTGACCAACAGATATACTTTTTAAGTTTCATTAAAAATTTTTAGATTTGGGGGATTTCCAGGGGCTCTGATGCCCTTTTCTGTCCTCTCTGGGCACTGCATAACATAGGTGTACTTATATATGTGCAGGCATAATACTCATACACATAAAATAAAATAAATAAGAAGTTAAAATAAGATAATCTTTAGAGTTTGGAAACTGGAATCAAGATGGTGCAGGCAGCTGGCTCCGGCCCTGAAGCAAACCAGCTCCTGAGAGGCCGAGTGCCCGTGCTGGACATGTAAGAACCCTTGTCACACAGGGTGAATATCTTCCTGAGCTTAGGAGGTTTTCTACACATCTCAAAGTTCTGAACTCAGGACTTGGAAATTAAGAAAGAAAATAACTGGGGAGCCAAGATGGCAGCAGTATGCACTGACTCTGAGTGTGAAGCCAAAAGTCTCTTTCTTAAACCCAAGTATGATCACGTGGACAGAGCAATGGAGACAGGAAAACAGTAGGAACAAGTGTGATTGAAATTAAGACCCCTCCTGTGAGCCTGAACTGTGGTCCCCTCCCATTAGCCTGGAGCTGTGGTCCCCAACCATGAGGTCCAGCTCCACATCCCTCTGGTGGTGGAGCAGATTGGAGGATGGAGGACTTCCTGATAGTGGGCAGGAGTTTCAGCCTTCTCTGAGTGACTGCACTACACACTCCCTTCCCCCAAGGTCCTAGGTTGTGCACGACAGTGGCTTTGCCTCTGCGTTGGGTTCATTCTGGGAACGGGAGGTTTCTGTCATTTGTAGTTTCTAGTCTTGGGAGGGCTGATTCTCAAGAATGTATTTCCCACCTTCTTTGATGGCCAGAATGGTCTTGACTCCACACGTGGTCCTGGGCACCCAGGCTTTGATGTTGGACCTTTCCTACTCTTAGGCACTGAGAGGTTTTCAGTCCTTTTACTATTACTCTGGTACAGCCCTAGTGTTCTTTCACCTGGGCCCTACTGAAAACATAAATCATTTCACTGAATTTCTAGAGATAAGAATTACAGTCTTGAAAATTAAAAAAAAAAATTACTTTCCAAGTTAACTAACTTCTCCCTTTTGGAAGGCTTTAGGGGGTGCTGAGGGGTGAGACAAGGCTCAAACTGACGTGGAATCCATGCTGGCCTTGAACATGCACCAATCCTCCTGCCTCAGTCTCCCCAATCCTGGGAAGCAGGCATGCATCACTGTGCCTGGCCCTCTTCCTCGATTTGCTTAAAGCAGATTACTAGAAATTTCATGGCTCACTGAAGGACAGTATCCAGCTTAGCTCCATTCTACCACCTTGAGGGTTCCCCAGCCATTCTAATGTCCTTGTATTAAAGAGCTTGCAGCAGCCTGGGTCCACAAACCCAGGTCAGATTAAGGAGAAAAAAAAAAAAAAGGAACAGAAATTGTACCCTTGACTCATTCATCTTTCTTTTCTATTTTCTTGGGTTGGGAATTGAACTTGGGGTCTCATGGATACTTTGCAAGTGTTCTACCACTAAGCTACATCTGTGCCTCATTCTATGTAATCTATGTAGAAAAATCAATCCACACCGGATCAATGACCTAAATATAAATGTTATAATTGTAACAATTTTTTCAAAATTTTCAATTTGGGGCTAATGAGATGGCTCAGTGGGTACCACTTGCCACCAAATCTGACAACCTGAAATTGATCCCCAGGACTCACATAGTGGAGGGAGAGAGCCAACAATCCCAAGTTGTTCTCTGGCCACCATATGTATCTAGTGACTTGTGCATGCTTACATGCATACATACACACACACACGTGCACACACACACACAAAGAGAAAGAGAGAGATAAACAGAAAAAGAAGTAAAATATAATAAAAATTAGATTTTTACTAATAGTTTTTGAAAAAGAATATTTAACCTAATCATCTGCTATTTTGGATATATAATATTCTTGATATAAAGGCATCCCTACTTAACTTTTCTGTATATTTTTTAAAAGTAAAAATAAAAAAACAGCTGATTTTAAAAATTTTAAATAATTTGAGGACTGACTGCATTTTCCAGGCTGGAAACTCAGACTAACATCTCTCCACTGCAGCTCTAAACTGGTCCCCAGCCAACTTCTTTTTTGTTTAGTTTAGTTTTACTGTTTATGCATCAATAATTCCTATTTATGACGACGGTAAAACACGACAGTCAATACGTTTTGGCTGAAGGAGGGAAGGCGGCTGCTATTAGGTGACTGAAATCATTCAGCCATTAGCTTTATCTTCATAACCTCCCTAGGGCAGGAAATAACATTCCTTTCAACAAATTTGTCTTAGGTCTCCCCCACACACAATGGAATTCAAAGTATAGGTTTAGGACAAAGAGCATAACTAATTCTGTGAAGAAAATAACTGAGCATTCAATCTTTGATTAGCCTGTCAAAAAGATAAAAGATCTTGCTAACTAATTTTAATAAGTGTCACACTGACTCATTTTTAGACTATGCAACATAGTCTATTCCCATAGTTGATAAATAAATAATTGCTGGTTTGCTCACCGAACACTAATCTTAATCAGTTTTGTGCCTACAGATGGCACTTAAAATGACAAAAGATAATAAAAACCAAACACTGGCTGTTGCAATACCTTCCAGCAAGATCTGGTAAAAGCTTAATTGCTTCTTGGTGGAGCAGAAAGAGCCTGGGAATGAGGTGATGACAAATGTCACTTGACAGAGGAGAAGTCGTTTTCTCTGTTGCTTTCCGCAAATGCTTTTATAATCAGGTAATCATACTCTTCAGAACTACATAACTTGTGAACTGTACAAACTTTATTTTTTCAGATTCTACACTAAAGACTACTGGAAATACCAATTTGCTTGCAGAACATGAAGAAAGCAATGTATAGCTCTCAGCATATTCAGTGGATTCTTTAAAGCCCCGTGGAGGACAGCCTGTGATGTCTTTTTCATAAAAGCAGGCTCCTACATGTCATGATTAAATGAGGCAGAGCTTGGAAAGCACTCAGCTTTGGGTATAGACATGATCGCTGTTGACGTCTGTGTTCTTGCCCTGGGGATGATCAGAGTAGAGGTTGTGAACTATAGGCCTACTCTTGGAGGTTGTAGAGGGTGTGCAGAAGGCCCCCAACTCTGCAGTTCAAGGTTCGATCATGGGGCTTTGTGCACTATTGACCATGGCCATTGTTATAGAACAAATAAGCTTACTGGATCTTTTAAGAAGAGCAGTATCAAGAGCAGGAAGAAGGAGCGAGTGTAAAGTTCCTGGCAGCTCTGAGGCTAAGAGCCCCCATAACCAAACAGCTGACTTTGATCGGCCTGGGTCACACAGAAGCACTTGCTCTAAGGGCTGTGCTTTTCAATACTTGTGAAGATCTGGGAAAAAGAAACTCTCACTGTCAGGGGCAGGAAATAAATACTGCTTTAAGGATTCAGCAACCACAGCATCAGCGGGGTTAACCTTCTAGTGGCCGTGGAATGGCCTGTGCCTCCAGACTCTTCTAGCTTAGGTGAAGCCTGGGCAAAGGAGGGCACCGACAAAATCACACTAAGCTCTACAGAGAGATCTTGTGAACTTCAGAGAGTCCCTGTTCGGAAGCCGTCTCTGGAAATATTCTTCGTGTTTTTCTCATGGTTTGAGCTTTTTGAACCAACTAAGATTTTGCTTGTGTTGCATAGTGGACTGACAGTCTTTCAGTGGGTTCTTCCAAAGGGTCGTCCCTTTCCTATAGCAAATGTTACATGGCTGTAATCCCCGCACTTGGTAGGTGCAGGCAGGAGGATCGGGAGTTTGAGGTCATCCGATACATGGTGAGTTTGAGGCTAGCCTGAACAGAACTAAACTGTTCCCAAAAAAGGAGAAAAAGAAAAATATACTCTTAGGGGCTGGGGATGTGGTTCAGTTGGAAGAATGCTTGCTGGGTTTGATTCCCAGCACCACATAAACTGGGCATGGTAGTACATGCCTGTAATACCAGCACTCAAGGGATGGAAGCAGGAGGATCAGAAGTTCAAGGTCATCCTCTGCTACATAGTGAGTTTGAGGGTAGCTTGGGCAACATGAGATCCTGTATCAAAAAAAAAAAAAAAAGGAGATGACACACATTAGCAGTAGAAATTTTTTTTGAGAAGCAAGGGGAAGATTTCCATGTGGTTGAAATACACAGATGTGGGGATGCACACTATACAAACTCAGTGTTGTCTTTGCAACAACATCTGCATCTTGCTTGGAATGGAAGTCTTACCATTCAAAAGAACCATTCCTTCAAAACTATGGAAATGTTGAGCTTCCCTGGTCCTGTCCCCACAGCATGCCAACAGTGACAGCTAGCTAGCTTATCCTTCGTAAACTGTTGGGAAGGCCTGGCTTCGAGGGCATGATAAGCAAGGTGGATTAAACCAGCGAAAGCAGGGCTGGGCCCCACCATCTCTAGGACTGACAAGGCCATACAAGCACTTGTAGATCTGGAGGCAGGGGTGGCAGGATGTTAAAAGATGGTCTTGGTCCCTGAAGAAACAGTGGGGACCTAGGGCCACATATGACACTCTTGCTTAAACCTACTTCATTTGCCAGCCTGGTATGTATACAGGCACTCAGGATGTATCATCCTGGAGTTAATTTTAAAGGCAGTATTTATCACAGAACCTATCCATTTTCCATCTGTGCCAGTGAAGGAATAAATAAGGCATCTTTTTCAAAGCAACTGTGTGGTGTGGCATTATATTCTCAGCAAGATTTTATGACACATGAAATATATTACTTCATGTAGTAAAATAAGTAAAGTTTAGAGTATGCAGAAATGATAAAACCAGCAAAGGGGAGAGGGATGGGAGGAAGCAGGGGGAATTCAAAGGATTTATGACGAGGGAACAAACAGCCTTAAAACAAAAGGCTGCCCTCAGCATATTCATATGACATGACACTAAATTATCACCTAGGTCTCCCATTGACTTGATATGGATTTAGGAGGTTTCAAAACAGACAAGTAGCAGAGTGCATAATGTCCATTTCTGCTCATCTTACCTAGGAATGCAGCCATGTTCATGACTTGACTAAACACACAACTTGCAGGAGGATCATCACCTGCAAAACTGGAAAAAGGCGAAATGTCTTACATTTTCTCTATTAAAATCTGTCAGTCTCAAGTTTTCCTAAATCCGGCTATCAGGAGAAACCATAGTTACCTGATGTATGGAGCGTGCTTCCCACCAGATTTCCTGGGTAACAGAAAACACAGGGGCTCAGGTTAAAGCACAGGCAGTTCAACCCCACACTGGCACAGTTTCTGTTAAATATGTGGATGAACAATGAATTCTCCAAAGATGAACTTTACCTTGTAGCTGAATTTAATGGCAAAATTTTGTCATCTTCCACAGCTATAAAGTACCTAGCAAGAGAGATGAGTTTATAAAATAAATCAATTTAAAACAACCCCCCAAAATGATGTTTTTTCAGTTTAATTAAGTTAAATGTATCAAATCAAACTCATTCTTTTTTAACTAAAATGTTTTAGCTAGGCATGTTGGCGTGCAAACAGTTGTACTCCTAGTACTTGGGAAGTAGACACAGTAGGATCAGGAATTCAAGGTCATATTTAGCTACATAGGGAGTTCAAAACCAACTTGGGCTATGTGAGATCCAACCAAAGGGCTGGGGAGATGGTTCAGCTGTTAAGTGCACTGGCTTCTTTTGCAGAGGACCCAGGTTCAATTCCCAGCACTCATATGGCAGCTAATAACTGTCTGTAGCTCCAGTTCCAGGGGATCTGACGCCCTTTCTGACCTCTGCCAGCATTGCAAGGCATGGGTGCACTTATGTACGTACAGGCAATACACTCATACACATAAAATAATAACTAAAAGTAAAAAACCTAAACAAACAAAACCAGAAAAATCTCTTTAACTACATTTATTTTTCTTTTTGGGACAGGGTCTTATTTTGGCACTGATTAGCTTGAATTTTCTATGGATCTCAGCCTGGCTTTAAATTTATGATCCTCCTTTTTCAAGTGTGTACCCCTGCACCCTGCCAACTCAAATTCTTTACCCGTACATCACATAGGGTTTTTTTTTTTTTCAAGTCGAATGCTATGATTAGTAGTGCCTTAATTTTCAAAAGATACCCGAGTTTAATGGTGATGGGCTCAAGAAGAAAAGAGGAATGAATCTTAATAACTTTAATCACATTTCTTGAGAATATGTAGCCACCATTCTTTCTTTGCTCCCTCATCCCTCCGGCTCCCCCCCATCCTTTCTTTTTGAGCCCAGGGCCTTGTGCATGCTAGGCAAGCACTCTCCTACTCAATCCAATGACTGTTATTCTTCATGAAGTTTCCTAAGGTGATTATTACTCTTTGAAATAAGCAAATTCAGGTGGGCCAAGACTTCCAATGTAGTAATACTTGTTTTATAAACATATCAGATCTTGTCATGTCTAGATTGTGAATGGACTCCTCAGTACATGAATGTCAAATGAGAAACTCTTACAAATACAATTCATATAACCAGTTTACAAAATGTTCATTACAATGATACAGGCCCGTCATCCCCACATGAGTTCCTGGCCAACCTGTGCTACGAAGTGAGACTTTGTCTCAATATAAATGAATGAATAAATGACTAAGTAAATAAATAAATTTAATTATGAGAAGAACAAATGGCTGTGTGAGATGTTATATGCCTATCATTTCAGCATGCAGGAAGCAGAGGCAGGAGGATTGTTGTACATTTAAGGCCAGCCTAGTCTATATAGCAAGTTATGGGCTGGGCTGGGCTACATAGAAAGATCCTGTCTTGAAGAAGGAGGAGGAAGAATAGTAAGAGGAGCAGGAGAAGTAGGAAGAGGAGGGACGAAGAGGAGGAGACAAAACAAACCAGTCTTCTTCGTTATCCATTTTGCATAATTTATTATTCAGTTTACTATTTTTCTTTGAGTAATAAAAGATGAGAAAAGAAACAGGGAATTTAGCAAGGTTGAACCAATATATATATATTATTTAAAAGTATTTATAAATACATTCATAGAGATATGTCTGATGCTATCAGAACTTTGTTTCCCTCTACATTGCACTCAAATCCTTAAATTATTAATTAAATGTACTCACACTATCCACAATCCAGCCGAAGTAAACAAAGTAAATACAAGAGGGAGAAACATCCATACGCTGCATTTCTTCCCATCCATGCCTGGGCCACTGAAATAAAAGGCAAGGGTATTAATAATTCAGGCAAAAATTCACCTAACTCGAGATGGAAAGTCCAATTGGAACCATGATTCAAATCTATTATTTGAAAAAAATAATTTTT
The DNA here is from genome assembly GCA_035773235.1 of Eospalax fontanierii. Classification (NCBI taxonomy): domain Eukaryota; kingdom Metazoa; phylum Chordata; class Mammalia; order Rodentia; family Spalacidae; genus Eospalax; species Eospalax fontanierii. Next base: position 25,449,285 of record CM069533.1, on the reverse strand, counting down.
TTATGAAGCCATAATTCAGATCTATTTTTACCACTACCTACTCAAGTGGGAAATCCCACAGTAGTGAAAAAGGAAGGGGGCAGAGGCCTTCGTGCTCGGACGCTGAGAAGAGCTGATTACCAACGAACCACTTTTAGTGCTATTGTTGGCATCAATGACAACATGTACATGAATTTAATGGCTACTAAATAAACTAGCAGTGCAAAGGACATGACAAAAACTCTGCAAATCTGGACTTTCCTCATGTAGATTTACGGATGAATGCTCCACAAAAGAAGACATTCAATTAGCTCCAATAACCACAGTGGAAACAAATGTGGACACTGGATATTTTTCATTGTCTTGGTTTCATTTCTTGTTGTGGTAACATATCCTGATGGAAGCGATTAAGGGGAGAACGGGTTTATTTCAGCTTAGAATTCCAGGTTAAGATCATCATTCTGGGGAAGTCAGAGCAGCAGGAGCGGAGAGAACGGCTCATGTCACATTCACAGTCAAGAGCAGAGCACGACGAACCGATGGTGCATGCTAGTGCGCTGTTTGCTGCTCCTTTCTTCCTTTGGTCTTTCTGAGGCAGGGTCTCCCTGTATGTAGCTGAGACTAGGCTGGCCTTGAACCTCAGAGATCCTCCTGCCTCTACCTCCCGAGTGCTGGGATCAAAGGCATGTGCCACCATGTCTGGCTGATTCTCTTTTTCATCTAGCCCAGGACCCAACCTATGAAATGATGTGGCCCACATTCAGGTGGGTTTTCATACCTCTACTGACCCGACTAAGAAAATCGCTGAGGCATCCCCACAGGCCCCACGTCCCCAATCCAATTCAGACAATGAATTCTTCTGGAGACTCCTCCAGTGCATGTGATTCTACTTTGTGTCATGTAAATAGTCACAAGCTAACTGTTACGGGGATACTACGTCTTTTTAAAATTTATGAATAAACTTCCTCACCATGAAATGAAAACCAGATGCTTCAGAAGTCTTTGAAGTTACTGGTATGGAACATAGTATCTAAATAGCCTTTATATCTTAGCTTTGCCTAAAACCATTAGACAAAATCTATTGGGGATACTGACAGAATGGGCAAAAACCTCAGTTCTAAGAAAATAAAGGAACCCAGTGACTTCTACTGGATGACCTGACAAAATGAGAATGTGATTAAATTCTCTCTCTTCTCTCGTCCCTTCCCTCCCCGACTCCCCCCCCCCGCACCTCCCCTTTTCTCTTCCTCTCCCTCTGCATCGAGTGCAGGTCCCCACACTTGCTAAGCAAGTGCTTTACCTCTGAGCCACACCCCTCCGCCCTTACTGGACCTTTCTAGGGAGAGCTTAGTGCTCATTATTTTGAATTTTACACTAAGTGCAACACTAAACACCCATGTATGTGTTGGGTTTGCTCCTGCACTGTCACACTTCTGAGTTCCTCTATGACATTTTTCTTTACATGCTGAGACTCTCTGGACTCCTGAGTGTTGTTGCCAGAAGAACATGAGCCTTGAGGCTGTTGAGTCCATCCTTTCTGCAAGGACCCAGGGAGCTCCATAACTGGTCTGCCTGACTAGGGAGATCTTTCTGATTAGGAGACAGACACCTAGACCAAATAATATGTCATTGTTGTTTTAATATTTTTGAGAGAGGGTATATACCCCAGGCTGGCCTTGAATTTGCAATATAACCCAGACTGGTCCTGAACTTTTGATTCTTTTCCTTCAACTTCCTAAGTGCTGTGATTATAGGTGTGTGCCACAACCCAGCTTCTGATAGCATTTCCTTTTTCGTTTGTTTGTTTGTTTGACAGGATCTTCCTGTAGCCCCAGTTGGCCTAGAATTCATAGGGATTCGCCTGCCTCTGTCTCCTAAATGCTGGGATAAAAGGCCTGCGCCACCACACTCAGCTCCTGATAGTGGTTCTTTAACTTTACTTATTTTTATTTTATGTGTATGAGTGTTTTGCCTGCATGTATGTAAAATGCATCCATGTGTGCAATGCCTGTGGAGGTCAGAAGAGGGTGTCAGATCTCCCGGAACTGGACTTATGGACAGTTGTGAGCTGCCATGTGGATGCTGGGAACCAAACCAGCTCCACTGCAGCCAGTGCTCTTAACTGCTGAGCCATGTCTCCAGGCCTGATAGAATCTTTCTAACAGTCATGCCTCAGTCTGGGCAGAAGTGTTAAACAAACTGAAAACAATGAAATTGAAAGACATTAGGGAGGCACCTTCAAACAGTGAATCTAATCGAATCTAAACCAATCCAGTTCACTATTGCTGACACCCCACTGGTGCCAGGTGATAACCTCAGCTGTGCCAGAAACTGGCTCCCTGGGCCTGGGTCAGTTACACTGAAATCTGTACCATTTCCCTGTCTCACCATATAAGGATTGCTGAATTTGATGACAGGGAAGAAGGCATCAAGGACTCTGCAGTTACAGAATACTTCAGTATATCCAGATTAACATCCCCAGAGGAAATGGCAACCGTGTTCACATTAGACTGGGAACAAAGTTAGAATACTACCAACAGATGTACAATGACAAGCAGAGTGGTCAAATGGGCAGATACATCAGCTCAGCTCCCCTTCTAGGAATGACAATGGGAAATCAAATTTGGAAGCAGGGAGGTAAATGAAAATAGTTTGCAAGTCAACTCAAGGGCCATGGCAGCAAGCTAGCTTTCGGCACCCTTTCCTTGAAAGAGAGGCAGTTGGTGTAATAGAAATGGCAAGGGCAGGCTTAGGATGGGAGCCTACTTGGTCAGTCACTAGCTGTGTGATCTTTGGCAAGTTATTCCATGTCTCAAATCCTAGGCTAATCACAGAGATAACTTCTTGTGCTAAGAGCTGATGACAGTGCAGTCGAGAGCTCCCTGTTCTGAACGTGCATGACTAATTGCTAAATACATGGATTCTGGATTCTTGTGTTAGGAGAGTCCCCATTCTGCAGGGCAGGATTTAGGACAATTTAACACTTTCTTTTCTAGGCCTTCACTTTTTTTTCTACAAACTTTTAAAGAAAGGCACAGATAACCTTCCTGATAATTTTTTTTTTCAAATGGGTTCTCCTATCTGAATATTGAAGGTCTGTTTCCTGTGTTTTTTTTTTTTTTTCCAGTGATGGGATGTGCTCTACCATTGAGCTACATTCCCTTGGTTATCTCTGTGTGTGGTATATGTGTGTATGCATATGTACACATCTGTGTGTGCATATGTGGAGGCCAGAGGTTGACACTGGGTATCCTTCTCTATCACTCTCTATCTTAGGTTTTGAGACAGGGTCTCTTACTGAATCTGAAGCTCACCATTTTGGTTAAACTGACTGGCCAGTAAGTTCTTGGGATCTACCTGTCTCTGCACCTGTTATTGCCCCAGTGCTGGGATTACATGTGTGTGCTGCCGTGCATGACTTTTTATTTGAGTGCTGGGAATTCAAACTCGGGTCCTTAGGCAAGCACGGCCTCCACTAAGCCATCTCCTTCCCTAGCCCTTCCCTTTTTGTTGTTGCTTTGCTTTTTTAAAGACTGAGTCTCACTCTGTAGCCCAGGCTGGCCTCAGACTAACAATCCTGCCTGAACCTCTCAAGAGCTGGAATTGCAACCCCACTTTATCTTTCCTACATGCTACTTGTTTTTTTTTTTTTTTTTTTTTTTTTGCTTTTGCAGCATCTAAAGTGGTCAACGATTACTAAAGTGTTTTACTTTTAATAGTTTAATTCTCCTAGGGCAACTTATGACCACATTCTGGGACAACATTCTGTATCCTCTACTTGAGGTTAGATGAAAGTTGCCCTTTCTTAACTTGAAGAGATGCCTTGGGAGATGAAAGGAACATGTCTATGAACTGCTGTGTTATTACCTTGTAGTGGAACTACTCTGGCGTTTCTTCAAAAGTGTTTTATATTGGCTATGCCTTTTTCTTTTTTTAAGGGAACTGCAAAGTCACATATTCTTGCAAGAAATAACACAGAGGGGCTGGAGAGTTGGCTCAGCAGTTAAGAACACTGACCACTCTTTCAGAGGACCTGGGTTTGGTTCTTAGCACTCACATCGTGGCTAACAACCATCCATAGCTCTAGTTCCGGGGGACCCGATGCCCTTCTTCTGACCTCTTTGGGCATTGCATGGCATGGGTGCACTTACATACATGCAGGCAATACACTGATGCACATAAAACAAAAATAATAAAATATTACAAAAGAAATAATATAGAGAAGTCTTGCATATTATTCACGGTATCTCACTCAGATTTCACCAATTTAAAAAATATTTATTTTTGTTTTATGTGTATAAGTATATTGCTTGCATGTATGTAAGTGCACCTGTGTCATGCAATGCCCACAGAGGTCAGTAAGAGGGCATCAGATCCCCTAGAACTAGAATTATGGGTAGTTGTTAGCTGCCATGTGGGTGCTGGGAACTGAACCTAGGTTCTCTGAAGAGCAGGCAGTGCTCTTAAGCACTGAGCCATCTCTCCAGCCCCCAAATCTCAATTGTATACATCCTCGTTCACTGCTTCACTGTTAGTTTTATGTAATTTCCCCACCTTCACAGATTTGTGTGGCCATAGCTTCCTGGCCATTTGAATATCTTCTCTGAAGAACCGTCTACTTAAAATTTTTACACTTCTCTTTTTCAGCACCAGGCTCAGATCCAGGCCCTTGTGTGCATTAGGCAAGCACTCTACCACTGAGCTATATCTAGAGTCTTTTTTGGCATCCTTTAAAATTGTTTTGCCATTGTTGTTGGGTTATAGTTTTTGCATAGTTTTGGACATTAATCCCTAACCATGTATATGGTTTACAAAAATTCTTCTGATTATGTCAGCTGCCATTTCACTCTGCTGGTAGTGTCATTTTGGGCACAGGAATTTTTAATTTTGAGGAAGTTCAATTTATTTATTTTTCTTCCTTTGTTGCCTGTTCTTTGGTGTCCTTTCCAAGATATCATCACCAAGCCCCATGTTGTGAGGCTTTACCACCAAGCTTCCTTCTAATAGTGTGCAGTTTTTGCCCATCCCATTTAGGGCTTTGTCTCATCTTGAGTTAAAGATCATCTTTTCCCCACTGAATGGTCTTTATGGACCTTAGTTTGTATGATGTATGTATTTGTGCATGTGTGTGTGTGTGTGTGTACCCATACCGGTACATGCATGTGCCGAGGCCAGAGGGGAGGACACCAGATTTCCTGCAGAGTCTCTTACCAAACCTGGAACTGACCATTTTTCTAGCTAGACTGGCTGGCCAGCAAGTCCCAGGGGGAGTCCCAGTAATCCTTCTGTGCCCATCCCACCCAGAGCTGGGAGTACAGGCACAGGGGGCCACACTTGCTTTTACGTGGGCGCTGGGATGGAACTCAGGTCCTTATGCTTGTGCAGCAAGTCCTCTTACTGAGCTATTACCCATCCCCCAGCCCCACCACACACCTTTTCTTTTTCTTTGAGACAGGGTCTCATGTAGCCCAGGCTGGCCTCAAATGCACTGTGTAGCAGAGGATGACCTTGAACTCCTTTCCCTCCTGCCTCTACCTCCCAAGTGCTTGGATTACCGGTGTTTGCTATCACACCTGGCTCATTCACAAGGTTCTCTGAAAAGTAAAAATCTTTACTTTTGACAAAAATCTAACCTTCCCAATTTTCCTTTACAGGTCCCACATTGAAGTCAGGCCTAGGCACTCCTTGTTTATTCCTTGATCTCAGCTTTTTCTCACATGTTTTTTTTTTACTAAAAAATTTGTGGTTTTAAATTGAACTGTGATCTGGGTATATCTTATAGACCGTGAGTTTTTATTCTTTGATTGAATTTGGTTAATTCTAGACAATTTATAAATTACTTTGGCAAGGATTGGGAAATATATGATGAGCTAAATCAGATTTCTAAAGTCACAGAAGCTTCTTATTCTAAAGGACATAAACCAGAGACACCAGAGACACAGCAGAGCCCACCATCCATTCCATGTTCTATGGCAGCTAACAGGTAGGAGCTTAAGATCAGAGTGCCTCTACGTGCGTGCGTGCGTGCGTGTGTGTGTGTCTGAGTGTGTGTGTAGAGGGGGAAGTCCCCTTATCCACTTTTGCTCTGCAAAAGACTCTGTTAAGTGCCAAGACCATCTGGAGACCAGAAGATCACATCACAGTGAAAACCTCAAGGCCAATTTCTGGTTTGTCAGTCTACTCATGCCCACGTGACAGATCCTGACGCTTTCATTTTTCACTCTCTTTGTGGTGGAACTCGATCAACATACTTCTCTTTTCTAGCCATGGAGAATTTACTGGGCCTTTAGTCCATACTCATCTTATAATGTGACCAAAGGACTTTCAGTGGAGAAACAAAGATGTTCTCTCTGTTCTTGGAGTCTGTGGAGTCACTGGATCTGAGCAGGGCTGACTGCGCTACTCTGGATCAAGGGCAAGTTCAGAGAAGGCACTCCACTAGAACCTCTGCAAAGAGGAGACGAATTGATCTGATAAAGCAACTCTCCTGATTTTGCTTCAGTATTGTCTGAGAATTGAGGCTAAAAGCAAGGGGAGGGTGGGTCCTCCCCCTTCCCATCCCCCTCCCCCTTCCCCTCCCTTTCACCCTCTCAGGTACTATTAACAGAAACTGGTCTATTGATCCAGTTACATTGGAAAATGTCACCTAAGGGCCAGCAAAATGGCTCAGAGAGTAAAGTCACTTGCTGCACAAACCTGGCGACCTGTGTTCAATCTCTATATCCCATGATAGGAAAGAGCTGACTCCACAGAGTTGTCCTCTGATGTCTACATGTGAGCCATGGCATGTATGTCCATAATCATATGCACGCATACACAGTAATAATAAATACATTAACATTTAAATTTTGTTTTATGTGTATGAGTGTTATGCCTGCATGGATGTGGTGCAGATGTGTCACGCAATGCTCCTGGAGGTCAGAAAACAGCGTTAGATCCCCAGAGTTATGGATGGTTGTTATCTGCTACATGGGTGCTGGGATTCAAATGCCAGTCCTATGCTAGAGCAGCCAGTGCTCTTAACCACTGAGGCATCTCTCTCCAGCCCCAATAAATAAATGATTTTCTTTTTAAGGAAAAAGTCACTCAAAGTTTTCATTTCCTTGTCAGGATAAATTTCATTCTTTTCTTGAGCTAAATGAAGAAGCTTCTTTAAGAGAATGAAAAGGAAGGCACATTCCATACTCCTGAGAATTTTATCTTTACATTATGAACTCTGCTTCTTTTTATTCTGTGTAGTATTTACTCTGCTGATATTAATCTTCCAATTATATTGCATAGCAAAAAACCAAGGATAAGTGTTCTCATGCCCTAAAGGGCTGATGGTATCTGGAACATGATCTAATGAGTTTTTGACAAAAGGAGGAGAAGAGCCAGAATTGCACAAACCTTCTTGAAAGGACGCTGGCATTAAGCTTTGGTTTAAGACTCTCCTCCAAATGGCATTATTTATCCAAATGACTTGAAAAGCTGTTATCCAGATGGTCACATCTCACACAGCCAGTACTGCCAGCTCTGTACATTTCTACCACGTGTTCTCTTCCAATAAATGTCATTTGGCAAGTGTGAGTGATCTGCACTCTTACCTAATCTGCAAGCAAGGGAGGCTCCATGGCAGGGACTCTTTAGAGCCTTGAGCGAGATGGTGAAAACCCTAATGTTCCCTCTTCTCCTTTGTGTTCCTGAAAATCTTACTTTTTCCCAGAGAGAAAATCAAAGCAAAAGGATTATGGTAGCACCCAACATTTACATTTTTGTTGTTGAAAGTTTTTGGCATCAAACAGTCAAAAGTAAATTTAGACTTTCATGAAAGTAAAGATGTGTTCTTTGCCCATTAAAGCTGGTTACTGAAGACCCCTGTCTACTTCAATGGTTTCAAAAAGGGGAACTTTGGAAAGTCAAGTCATAGCTCATATCTATAATCTCAGCACTTGGGAGGCTGAGGTGGGAGAAGCTCTAGGCCAGCCTAAGCTACATAGGGGAGCCTTGTTTCAAAAAACCAATAATAGTAGTAACATGACTTTTCATACTTTAATTATCAAATTGTATGTAGTTCTTCCAGTATAAATTAATAAGGCTATCAAGGCCTGAGAAAATGGCATATTGTCACCACAGGCATCCTTGAGGACAAACCTTCCTTGGTACCAAGCAGTGGTAAAACGCCTCTAACCTACAGATGGGAAATGAAAGCCCCCACTGGTTTACCTTTTCTGAAGCTCTTAGAACTCTTTCAGTGAGGAACACATCTAACAATGACTGATACTCTGCAAAAATTAAGATTAGTACTTCCTGGGCTGGGAAGGATGTGCTTGTAAAGGAGAAAGACTTGTCTTACCAGGGGCAGTGAGGAGATTTAAAGTTGATCCACTTGGGACAAGGGCTTAGGATTCCAGTTCTACCACTTACTAGTTATGTGACTTTGGTTAAGTCCACTCTGTGCCTCAGTTTATTCATCAGTAAAGTGAGAGTAACAATGGCACTGGTTTTTATAAAGTCTGAAAATATAATAAAAATACTCCTGTGCTTAGCCAGCTTCTCAATAAATGCTCCCTATCGTCACACACCAAGTAATGATATTTCTGTCCATGATGAACCTTGTATATAACCTTGGTCCCCTAAGATTTTGTTGCCTGGTGACCTCATAGTCTGTTTGTGTAAGTACACTGTCTGGTGTTCCCTTGAGGATGAAACACGCCTCTCGGGATGTACCCCTGTTGTTAAGTGGTGTGTGGCTGTATACTCCATGGCTAGGGCTGTTTGGGATCTTTGGTTATCTTTTTCCATTTATAATTTATCAGGAAATAAACTTGCTACAGTAATTTTTCATGTACTCTCAGGGCCAGCTGGTCTAGAGCAAAAAAGATTAATGAGCCACTCACTAATGACAGAACTGTCCCAGTGTCAATGAACCAGAGCCTCTGGAACTCTGCCATGAGGAGACATGGAGGGTTTATGTTGTAATTCATTTGTAATTATAAATGAATGACAAGGACTATTTGTTTTATTTTGTTTTCCCTTAAATTTTTGTAGACTTTGAGATACAAATCAGCATGGGGAAATGTACAAAACAAGAAAGTTACCAACCTATGGGTAAAATGTTTTCTTTGAGTCCTGAATTTGGGAAGGCACACACAATAGTCAGGTGACTTGATGTTACCTTAAGAGTCTATGACTTTTCCTGAGCAGCAGATACAAGCAACACTGCTCAACTGCTGAGGTCATCCCTCCCCATAAAATGTTTCACGAGCACTGGAAAGAAATAATATACTCATTAGTAAAGGAATACTATGAAATATTGCTAGTCCCCAAATAACATGATTTCTAATTAGAACCAGCAGTGACTGGTTTTTCTCCAAGTCTCTTGATTCTAAAAGCAGTCACTTTCATTCAATCAACAGGTGATTACAAACATTATTCTATACTTAAAGCCCGGAGGATTCTCTTTCTTATACACGGATGGAGCCTATTGTCCCAGTCCTATTCACAGGAGAATCCCAAAAGGAATTCCTTTCTACTAGTACTAGAATTCAGCATGGTCTTGGAGTTTCTGTGCTAACAATCTCCTTCCAGTTCACTCATATCTTTAAGAATAATAAATATACTGCCTATATATGGTGGTTATACTTTGCTAGGAGAAGTCTCATTTTATTCAGGACAGCAAATCAGGGCAGCCCAGGGATATCACATAGATCACAATTGGTTAAATCAAACATAGCTATCTCATTTTCCTTTGGGAAGTACCATTCCAGACTCCCTTGTACTTGGCCAATAAATTTGAGAGAAGCCTACTGACCAGCAAATGGGAAGAATCTGCATTCCTGAGAATGAAAAGCCCCCTTTCTCCCCAAATTCCTTCTCTCCCACTTGGGACAATGCAGTGAAAATACAGTACCTAGTTCTATGACATCCATCCTGTAAACATGACACACCACATGTGAGACCCAAAGCCACAATACTGAGGATGGCTGGACAGAAGGTGGAAAGAACAAGTCTTTGGTAATATCATTGCACCAAAGTTTCAATACTAGCCCCCTCCAAGTCTTCATTATAGGTTGGTACAGCACCAAACTCTACACTCCCTTCTTCAATCATAAATGGGCAAATGACCACTCACTTGCACCATAATTAGCAGCCTCCCTTGCAAATGTGCCTTGTGAGTAAATTCTCTCCAAAGAAATATGAGTAATGATTCATTTCATTATTGTAGGAAAAGGTTCCTATTTTTCTTCCTTTAATTTAAAAAAAGACTTCCATTTTTATTTTCAATTATGACCATGTGTATGTGCATACATGTGAGTGCAGGTACCCACAGAGTCCAGAAGAGGTCTGGAATCATAGGCCAAAATAAACCTTTTTTCCCTCCCTCTAAATTGCTTTTGGTCATGGTACTTTATCACAGGAATAGAAAAGTAACTACTATTAACCATAAGAACTGAAAACAGGAGCTTGAACAGATATATGCAAACCCATGCTCATAGCAACATTATTCACAAGAGCCAAAGACAGAAACAACCCATGCCTATCAAAGGGTAAACAATGGAATATTATCCAGTTTTAAAAAGGAAAAAGCCAGGGCTACAGAGATGGCTCAGCAGTTAAGAGCATGGGCTATTTTTGCAGAGGACCTGGGTTCAGTTCCCAGCATCCACATGGTGGCTAACAACTGTTTGTAACCCCAGTTCCAGGGCGTCCAATATCCTCTTCTGGTCTCTGAGAACACTGCATGCATATGGTACACTTAACATACATGTAGGTAAAACATTCATACAAATAAAATAAAAATAAAATTTAAAAAGGAGGAATCCAGGTATGATAGCTCTTGCCTGTTATCCCAGCACTTAGGAGGCTGAGACAGGAAGATTGTCACAAGTTCAAGGCCAGCTTGAGCTAAAGAATCTCAATCTCCCCCTACCTCCACCTTACCGATAAGAAAGGAAATTCTTAGCCAGGTATAGTGGTGCACGCCTTTGATCTCAGCACTCGGGAAGCAGAGGCAGGTGGATTGCTGTGAGATTGAGGCCAGCCTGGTCTACATAGCGAGTTCCAGGCTAGCAGTGGCTATAGGGAGACCGTGTCTCAAAAAAGAGACAAAAAAATAAAATAAAATAAGAGAAAAATTCCTTAAATGCTACCTTATGAACAAAAAGACAAATGTACGATTCCATGTAGGCAATACTAATACAGACAGTAGAACAGACAGAAACTAAAGACAGAAGACGGTGCTGGCTGTGAGGTGGATAAGGAGATGGTACAGTAAGTGTTGGATCTGAAAGTCTACAGTTCTGGGTAATGCATAGTTCTTTCAATCAGAGTTGAATGTGATTACTTAATATTTATTATTAATGTGCATGTGTAAGCTCATGCATGCCATGGCATGTGTAGAAGTCAGAGGACAATTTTATGGAATTGGTTCTCTCCTTCCACCTTTACTTGGGTTCTGGGGATGGAACTCACGTTTTCAAGCTTGCACAACAAGCATTTCTACCCACTGAACCATGATGTCAGCCTTAATAATCTTACAAACTGTAAACTACAAAGCAAGTTAGCACCTTCTACATGTACCTGCACTCCAGTTTCAATGAGGAACAGAGGAGGAAATGGAGCATTTGCTGGCAGGCAGAGTTGACAGTGGGAGACTCCCAGATGTCTGTGAGAACCTACTCTCCCTTCTTCCATTGTATTAGAAGAACAGTGAGACATATGGCTGCCCAGCCACGTGACACCCTGGTTCCCCTGAGCCCTGACAGGGCCCCATGATTCAATTCCTGCCATGTGATTTATTTCTCACCAATGGAATATGAACAGGCTGGATTTCTCACTCATACTCTATGACCTAATAGAGCAGTACCAAAACACAGACACTATGCTGCAGATTTTTTGACAGTCATGAAGCCCTCCCCTCTCACTGATTTGGAACCTCTACTCTATACTATTACATGAGTGAAAAAGACAAACAAACCTCCATTTTTAAGCCATATTGTCATTACATTTCTTGTTGCAATAGTAGAATCTTTTACTCTAGCTAAGACACTAGATGCTCCATTAACTGAAGTCCAAACACCTCATTTGATAACTTACTCGATTCCCTGTGAAGATGACAAAGTCTCTCTGTCCACCAGCCACTTGAGAAGTTCCATGATTCTTAGGTTTATCTAATTTAACAGAACCTTGCCCTGGGAAGGTGACACCCAAGTGAATACAGACTTCCCTCAGTCCATGAAAGAATTAAGGCCAGGAGAAGGCTTGCTCACTTAGTAATAGCCAATCTTTTATATATATGTAAAGTTTTCACAAAGTTTTTTGGAGATAGGATCTCTTGTTGCCCAGGCTACTCTCAAACTTGCCATACTGTCATGATGACCTAGAATTCTTGGTCTTCCTGTCTCCACTTCCCAAGCACAGGAATTATAGGCATGGACCACCACGACTGGTGTAGGGACAAAGCAGACTCAGACCTCTTAAGTTTTAATCGTCTGCCCTGCTACATTACAGGTGCTAACACTTCGGTGCTCATTCTGGCGCCAAGCCCAGACCCCACTGACGACAAGTTCTGAGTTGTCCAATACAAATATTCCCAAGGGACAGACAGGTTCTGGACCAACCAATTCCAAGATTGAACTAGCCCACAGAGCTGCACAGCCACGGAACTTTTAAAAGCTGGCTGCACTCTGGAGAGTGCACGGCAGTTCCATGATCTGGCCTTAGGAACTGCAGCCTGGCTAGCTGCTAGATTCACTTTGTTTGCCAAATTATATAAATAAATTTTCTTTTTGCATCAAAGTGGAGTCCTAGGTTTGTTTCCAATTCTCGGACCCTAACATTTTTGGGGATTCCGGGAGCACAAACCCTAACTCACAGGAGCGCGCCATCGCAGCTGGCCTCAGTGAGTATTGCTGATTATCTCTCTCTCTCTCTCTCTCTCTCTTTTTCTAGGTAGTCCAGACAAACTGGGGCTCAGTGGAGATTGGGTGGACGTGCCATTAATCTCCGAGCTGGAGGAGAGTGGGAATGCTCTGACTCCTCCTCTGTTAGGGGTCGCAGATAAGCCTGATGTAGAATGCAGGCCTACTGGACCCTGAGTCTGTGTCCCACCTGATGTGGAATCTGGACTGGCCAGACCTGTTTGAAACAGGGACAGGAGCTGTCTTTTCATCTGACTCCACGGGCTGCGAAGTTCTCCTCTCCCCTAGCAGGGAACCACCATCTCAAACTCTCTTCTCCCTCTTCTTGGAGCTCCATTTCCATGTCTTATTTCTTACCATTGGGTGGGGTGTGAGTGTGCAGTTCGGGGCAGGGAAAACACCTTTTCTCTGCAGAGGTTCACAGTGCTGGGCTGGGGCAGGAAAGCCCTGTCTTCTCTGGTCCTCAACTTGATTGAAGTTTCTCTACTTCTCTTGGGAGGGAATAGGAAGCATTTTATTGGTGAATGTGCCACACACCTGATGGTCCACTCCGTGTGCCTTTCAGACTTCAGAGCAGTGTCTGTGTGTTTCTTTTTCTCCTAAAATGGAGACACCTAGGAACTTACTGGTTTTACAAAACTCTAGGGGATTATGACAATCTGGAAATTCTCTGAACTGCAAGCATTTAATCATATGTCCTAATCCTTTTGCAATTTATGTTTTTGTTTTCATCTTAGATTCTTGATGGGATCATAGAAAAGCAAAAGAGTCTCACATGGTCTTTTATAATAAGGTTGATCAAACATGGAAAACAATATCAGGATTTTAACTTCTTATGGTATAATTACTGGACTGTTTAAACTTTTTACATTGTTTTATGAATTTACTGGCTTTTACAGGGAACTACTTTGAATTCTGATTGTTTCCATGACATCTGTTTTTAAGGGGAATTATTTTGAATTTTAACATCTTTTATATGATATATTTGCTGATTTCTGAAAGTGACTTAAAAATCTTACATTGTTTATCAGTTTCTAAAGAAAATTTAGTTTTTCTAGGCATGGGCCTCCAAGATTAGCCGGATACAAAGTGAACTGATGTTTTGTGATGTCTAAACTTGGGAAGCTCACATGAATTTGCAGTTCTCCAGGGCCAAACCTTACAAGAGACAAGCTGTTCTCAAGCTTGCTTTTGCTTCTGCCCCTTCATTTCCTGGATGGACACTGATGGTTTTCACTTTCTAGTTAACATGTCCTAGGCAGACTAAAAGAACAAGCATTTCCGTATCAACTCTTTACAGGTTCCTTTAGGTATCATTATTTTCTGTGTTCCTTATTCTTTAGATTATGGGTATTTAGTTCAAAATTAGGTATGGTAAATTATAATATGGTTTTATGATTCAGACAGATTGGGAGCCCTCTTTAAAAGAAACTACCCTATGAGCTAATAGTCTTGCCTCTTGTTTAGTTCAAGTAAAAGTTAAATAAATAAGTCATAACTTTAAAAAGAGTTAAAATATTTAAAGAGTACTTATTGAATCTTTCAGGTTGTTGTTGACATAAATAAACAAACTAATCAATTATGGGTATAAGTTTTCATGCCTCTGGTCACATCAAGTATAGCCAGAGAGGAACTCAGTATTAAATGTTCTGTTTTAATTAAGCAACCCCTGTCCTGGATAAAGGACCCAGTAGATAAAAAGATTTGCCTGTCTAGACAAATGTATGCAGGTTATAAAATGGACAGATGCCTTTTTATATAGATCATATTAGTAGATTATCATGTGCTGTTTGAGCTTATTAAGAAGCTGACTCTGGAGTTGGGATTGGCCCTCCCACTTCAGACTCTAGCCTGTTATCTCAAGATGTTCTTTAAGACTTTGACAAGGAAAAGAGCAAAACAGCCTCAGAGTAAAGATATTTTTCTATTAAAAGTAACTAGGGAATAAACTAATTTCAACAAAGGTTATTGTTATCTCATGGTATCAAATGTCTATAGCAAAAGTAGCTAACGGAATTTTCTATTTTGTAATTTTAAAAAAAGGTTTTAACAGTCTAAGATTTACCTGGAAACTTATAAATTGCAGTGTGTATATGGGTAATATTTATTAATTCATTAGGTTATCTTATATATATATAATCTGCATTACATGTTCTTTTATTAAGATGGTGCTGCACAGCATGCTTCTGAGTCGAGTAACTGCCATCCTCATGACTTCAGCTGTACCTACTTGCAAAAGTTCATCACTGTTGGGTTTGTTAATGGTTGTGTTCCTTCACTGAAGGAAAAGTAAGCAGGGTCATTGGACCCTCACCTGAGTATCCAGCCACTCTTCCCAGCCAGCTGTATGTAATTTTGCCCTAATCACAAATGGTCTCTTGCATTTGGGGAGGAAATTTGGAAAGCTAGGAAGAGAAGACTTGACCCATAAAGTTATAGAAAAGTCAACATCCATGCTGGATAAAGACTTTGCAGTGCAACTACTCTCAGGTCACCCATATACCTGTTAGTAACACCTTACCCATCAGTATGAGTAAAGTCAGTTTGCCGGCAGTAGGCAGGAGGAGTCCCCTCATTTGATATATGGGAAAGGGCGGAGGTCAGAGATAGACTAAGAGTTAATACAAAGACATATATCACAGGTTTAGGAAAGTTGTTGGAGAAAGGCTTTGTCTTCAGATCAAACCAGAAAGTATTGCTTTAAGAATATGAGGAGGGTTTGACTTGCTTGGTGGATCAAAGAATGTAAAAACACATGAGGATCTTGGGAGTTAGCATTGGGGAGAACTAGACTGTATGGTTTGGAGTGCTATGACTGAATTACAGGAGTCCTCTTGAGATGTATTGAGATCTGAGTATGTTCGGACAATGTCTTTGTCTAATTTATCAGCTCTGTTATTAGTAATGGAGAGGTATTTCTTGTCCTTTTGATGTTCTGGCAAGTGTAGCCTGAGGGAAGCTACCTCTAGCAGGTCTGTAATATGAGGCATTTGCAATGGGTGGTCTCTCTGGGGTTAGAAATCCCCTTTGTCTCCATATTAAATGTTAAAATTGTGTGCTGTTGTAAGCATATTTAGAACCAGTAAAAATGTTAATTTGTTTTCCCTTTGCCAGGATTAGTCCTCTGGTAAGTGCCCTTCAGTTCAGGCTGAATGGGGAGAAAGCTTTGAGCATCTATCAGAGAGTATACGGTAGGGCTTTGAGCATTTCCTGGTACTATGGCATAGCCTGCTGCACAAGGAGACATTTTCTGCCTGCTTCAGTCTCTGAGCCAACCTGCATTTTGGGGAATAGGATAATCATAGGTATAAGAAAAGGACTTCATGGCTCAAGAGTCTTTAAATAAATATGAGGAAATAAATAACGCTTAGGAGACCCAGAAAGAAAATTCTCACAACAGAAGAAAAATTTACTTCTTAATGTTATTATACCTTATGGTCTTAAAAAATATTAAAAGAATATAAAAATATTTTATTAAAAAATCTATATAGGAAAACTATGACTGGATAGTTCCAGACTTTAAAAAAAAAAGAAAAAAGAAAAAAATCTGTACATATGATTGAAGGTGTAAGTCAATGTGTTATGATATATAAAAGATGAGAAAAAAATGTATATATAATATTAAAATTTCTAAATTAATAGTTCAGCCAAGAATATTTGTTTTTTGCCCAAGAAAAACCTGTAGCTGCAGAACATACAGTAATTAAAAATATCAGATTGGTGGAACTAATGTTCTTGGGTGTTTAACAACCATATTTAGAGGCCTATACTAATCTGGTCAGAGGGACTTAAAGGGACAATTTTTGTCTCTTGCCCTCCAAGGTCAACTGAGTTCCAGGGGACTATGAGGCACCTCTTGAAATGTCCTGTAACTGTGATGAGTCACCTGTCCTCCTGTTCAGGGAGGCTGTGGAGACCCCACTAGAAGGACTCAAACCAATGTCCAGTCTGCAAAGAGGAGGTCAGCACAGGAAAACGTTTCCTTGATGTGTCTAAGTGAAGCCATGGTCCAGCAAAACTTTCTGACTTATCTTCACACAGTTGGAACTGGTAAAAGAAAGGCCTAAGGAGCCAGGTGCTCCTCTGAAGCCCATGTGACCCCCTTGAGGAACAGATGCTCAACTGACCTTAAGCATAAAACTAAATTGGTTTATATGGGCCAATTATATGATCTTAAACACCCAACAGGAAAGTATAACCAAAAAGTAAAATGATTGGTATAGTCTTCAAGAGTCCAAAGAATTGCACTTCCCAGACATCAGGTTTACGTTCATATAAGATGTTATTTGCACAATTCCGCATTAATGATTTTACTATTATTAGGAAAAATACTACTCAGATGTAGGACTTCAAATCTTGGCTTACTTCAACACTGCAGTGCATATCTGAGGCCAAGAAAGGCAAGCCCACCATTGTTCTAACCTAAAAATTAAATGATAGCTAATTTATTTTCTCTTCCTGTCTAGAAGCTGTTTGGGAGGGAACTTACTCTGATTCTAGTCACTCCAGAAAGCTATCAAGGTGCCTGAAAACAAATTCTGACTTCAAGACTCTCAAATTCAGCCTTGACAGCCAGAAAGAAAAACCAGGGGGAATGCAACAGATGAATACTCTTGAAAGTCCTAAGCAAAAATTCTAATGGACTTTAAATTTCAAATTTTCCCTGTTCTGACAATTTTTGCTCCATCTCCCAGGCATCAGTCAAGGACTTTCTTTTCTCCCTACAGCTAACAGTTATACAATTCAGGGGTCTTTTAGATAGACTTACTGAAGGGGTACCCCAAATTGTCACAACCTACACCCCTGTTCAGCTTTGGAGGAGCCAGAGTGGTCAGTGCCCCAATTCCCTATTGGCAATTGGATGACCTCTTCAGAGGGTAATATGATAAAAATAACAGGTATCACTTCAATTGGTATGAGTCCCTGTTTGCAAGATGCCCCTGGCTGACTTCCTTGTCACTGCCGTATCGTATCCGGACCTCTCCTATTCCTCATGGCACTTACCTGTGGTCCGTGCATCTTAAATGCACTCTCCAATTTTATCAGGACCAGAATGCAGGCCATCCAGCTTATGGTCTTGTGCACTCACTATGCACAACTCAATCAATGCCCAGATGGGCTATGTCTATGAGGACACAGAATTTCCCCAAACTACTGCCCCTCTCCCCTGAAGTGCGCTATCTAACTGCTTTTTCTGCTTCTGTAAAATGCTTGGCTTAAAGATTTAATCTGCTTACCATTCCAAGGGAGGAAATGAAGGGACAAAGCAGACTCAGACCTCTTAAGTTTTAATTGCCCCGCCCTGCTACATTATGGGTGCTAACACTTCAGTGTGCATTCTGGAGCCAAGCCCAGACCCCACAGATGACAAGGTCTGAGTTGTCCAATACAAATAATCCCCAAGGGACAGACAGGTTCTGGACCAACCAATTCCAAGGTTGAACTAGCCCACAGAGCTGCACAGCCACGGAACTTTTAAAAGCTGGCTGAACCCTGGAGAGTGCACGGCAGTCCCCTGATCCAGCCTTAGGGACTGCAGCCTGGCTAGCTGCTAGATTCAGTTTGTTTGCCAAATTATATAAATAAATTTTCCTTTTTGCATCAAAATGGAGTCCTGGGGCTTGTTCCCAATTCTCGGACCCTAACACTGGTTTATGTGGTTCTATGGATCAAATCCAAGGTCTCATTCATGCTAAGCACTTTATCAGCTGAGCTATATCCTCAGTTTACTTTTCACAACAATTTTATAAATATACTCATGTATCTCCCCTGTACATATTTAATACTTCCTGAATCAACGAGCATTCACAGCATTCTTTGAGGTATGAAAAAGGCTGGATCTGACTATTGATTTAACTTACAAATACATGTTTGGGGCAGTTTAGTTTTGAAGATTCTTTCCTAGTTCTTTTACCATATGCAATTATTTCCTGAACCTTCCTATCCCTAAAGCAAAAAACAGACAGCCTGTAGATGATCTGACCACAAGCTGACTGAAAATGAGACTGTCACACATACCCTAGTGTACAGCTTTGAAACAGTACCACAGTGGGTCCTTCTGGCATATCAGCCAGCTCCAAGTGCCAGAACAAGCAGCACTTGTTCTGCTTATGATGCTGGCTCTCTCGTTCATGCTAGGCTCTGACATCAATAGCTCTGGCCTGGCTCAGGGAAGAGAAACAACTGAACATGAACCATACCAGAGCAAAACAAGAGATGCCCCACCTAAATCCCAAGGGGACAGGAGAAAAAAAAGGCCCAGGAACTCCAGGGGACAAGGATTTGAGAGGCAAATTCATGTTGAATCTCATGTGACCAGTGGAAGAATGCCAAGACCGAGCAATGTTGTGCTAATGCATGTGACCAGCAAGCTCCTGATATTGAACTTGGACCCACTTGTTAAACAAGCTGCGTTTCTCAGTGGATGTGTTACCAGGTCAAAATGATCAATCTTCTACACTCAGAACAGAGCAAGAACCATGAGTATATCCTGGATCCAGAATCCTTGATTTCAAATTCAGGCTCTGCCACTTGATGGTGGGGTGGTGCTGTGCCTCAATTATCTCACCATAAAATGAGGTTCACACAGTACATACTTCTTTGGGATGCAGTGACTAGGAGTTAACCTCAGGCCGATAAGCACATGATAAGAGGTAACTGGATGACATCATTATATATGGCTGCATTAATATCACCAATGTCCACCCCATTTTTGGTTCAAAGAGAGAAGGCAAAATTGTAGATTTATTCCAGCCTAATGGTACCTGCTCAGAAATTTGGCAAAGAACCTGAAAGAGAATATGGAATAAGCCTTCAAAGCTCCCTTGATGAGAGTATGAAGTTATAAAAATATCCTTCTGTCTCTTGGAAATTACTTTATGCTGCTGACTTTTCTAGAACAACAGAAAGCACATGAAATACACCAGACCAGAGTTTGTTTGTTGGAATACAGATGGATGCTGAAGCAGGTTGTATATCATCCTGCATCCTTCCCTCTGCAAGAACTAATCAACTCCAAACCCAAATCCCCTGAACACGCAGAACCACGCTACATGACCAGAAGGCAATCATGAAGGCCAGGTCTTGTGAAGTGCAGTTAGCTGCCTGCAACCTGCTCTTCCAAAACCAGTGAGCACTCCACACACCTGGGGAAAGCTGGCTCATTCGATCTGTCCCTTCACATAGTACTCTGTACAAAAGCCAGGAACAAACCTTGCAAATGAGCCTGCCTCCCCTATTATGGATGATGACATTTTGCTACTTTTAAGCACTTGAAGGCTACAAGTGCTTATGAAATGGGGTGTGAGTGCAGAATTAGGAACAAAATCAGCAAGATCACTGCACTGGCTTATTTTTGTTTGCTTGTTTGGGGTTCTGGGGATCACACTCTGTGCCTTACATATTCTAGGCAAGCACTCCAGCCTTGAGCTACATCTGAGACCAAGGATGGTTCATTTTAGATGGCAATTTAGTGGGGCAAAGGAATGTTCATAGATAGCTAGGAAAACATCATTTCTGGTTGTGTCCAAAGAATGTTTCTGGAGGACTTGGGAGACTGTGTTCTGGTTAGCTTTGTCAATTTGACACTGCCTAGCATCATCTGAAAGAAGTCTCAATTGAGGAATTTCCTAGATCAGACTGATCTGTAGGCCTGTCTGTGAGGGACTATCTTGATTATTAATTGATGTGGAAGGGCCCAGCTCACCACGGGAGACGCTATATAAAAAAGCTAAGCAGAGGCTGGAGAGATGGTTCAGTGGTTAAGAGCACTGGTTGTGCTCTTAGAAGACCTGGGTTTAAATCCCAGAATCCACATAGAGGCTAACAACTATCCATAACTCTAGTTCTAGAGGATCTAACGCCTTCTTCTGTCCTCTGAAGGCATTGTGTGACACATGGTGCACTTATATGCGTTCAGTATAACACTCATACACATAAAAAAGCACGAGTCAGTGAGCAGGCTGGACAGTGAGGGAACAAGCAGCATTCCTTCACGGTTCCTGCCTTCGGGTTCTTGCCTTGAGTTCCTGCTTGACTTCCCTCAACTACACACTGTGACTTGAAGTGTAGGATGAAAAAAACCCTTCCTCTCCTAAGTTGCTTTTGGTCAGATATTTTATCACAGTGACAGAATGGCAACTTGAACACCTAGGTAAACAGCATTTACTTCCAGCCAAGTGAGTGGCACCAGCTATCTAGCTGAGGGCCCAGACAGCACAAAAAGGTGGAGGTAGGCCACCTCTCTTCTTGAGCTAGGACATCCATTTTTTCCTACCTCTGAACAGCAGGACTCTGGGTTTCCCAGTCTTGCAACTCCAAACTTACAATACTGACTTTCCCAGCTCTCAGGCCCTCAGGTTCCAATGGAAACACACTACCACAGTTTCTAGCCAGCAGAAAGCACATGGTGATACTTCTGACCTCCACAGTCCCAGGAGCTACTTCCCCTACTATATCTTTATACATGAATCCTCTTGGTTCTGTTTCTCTGGAAAACCCCAGACTAAAGCAGTCACTGGGAATGGTGGCTCCACAGTTAATCAAGTCAGCATACAGAGCTCTCACACATCCTAACAAGGACTTCCAAGTGTGCTACTAAGAGGTCCGAAGTGTTTCTTAATTCTCACTGAAGCCAGAAAGAAACATGTTCAGAAAGTGCTGGCAGACAAGAACTTTGAAGTCTGAACTGGTACACACATTAGTTCTGACTCTGCATCCCTCAGCAGCTTTTCCGAGGATGCACTGGTCTTCGGGTCTGGATTGCTTTCACTGGGCAGTCTTCTCCTAACTGTCCCTTGGGCTCTTCACACTGTGGTTTGGATGCCTGATTTCTAGACAGTGGGTGTTTCTGGGTCTCTCACCTGTTGTTTGCCTATGCTTCTCTCTCCCCTTCCACAGACAATTCCAACACAGTTCACTTTTACAGCCTACAGCATCTGAAAAATGGACAGAGGCTATATGAAATGGCTCATCAGGGGCCAACACATGACTCAGTGGATAAATGTGCTTGGGTACAAAGCACTGTGACCTGAGTTCAATCCCTGGAACCCATAGAGAAAGGAGAGAACTGTCTTTCAAAGGTGTCCTCTGACCTCCCTATATGTATGATAGAACACATATGTACATACACACACAAATAAATTTTAAAAATAATTTAAAAGCTAGGTATGGTGGTGCATACCTTTAATTCCAGAGGCAAGCAGCTAGCTATGAGATTGAGGCCAGTCTGATCTATATAGTGAGTTTGAAGCTAGCTGCAGCTACAGACACCCTGTCTCAAACAAACAAGCAAACAAAGAGGATCACCACAAGTTTGAGGCCAGGTTGTCTATATAACAATTTATAGGCCACCTGGAGCTACATAGTAAGATGCTATCTCAAAACAAAATAACAAAACCTAAAAACAGAACTCCCACGGGATCTATCAATACTACTACCTCTAAAGGAAATGCAATTAGCATTTCTAAGAGACATCTGTACTCCCATGTTTATTGTAGAACTATTCACAACAGCCAAGAAATGGAAACACAACCTATGTGTCCATCAACTGATAAATGGGTAAAGAAAATGTATGCATAACAATGGAATACCAGTCAGCTTTAAAACAAAATGAAATCTGTCATTTGTAAAATACAGATGGAGATCATGATATTAAATAGAATGCCAGGCACAGAAAGGCAAATAGTGAATAGTCTCATTACGTGGAGTCTGAAAAAGCTGATCTCATAGAAACTGGGAGCAGAAGATAGGTATCAGAGCCTGGGGACTGTTGATGGGTAGAAAGTTAGGGACAGGAAAAATAAGTCCTGGTAGGCCATTGTGCAGTAGGGTGAGCATAAATAAATGATAATGTACTAGACACTTTAAAAAGCTAAAAGCAGTTGGTGAACACCTTTCATCCCAGCACTCAGGAGGCAGAAGCAGGAGGATATCTGTGAGTTCAAAGTCAGCCTGGTGTACATGGTGAGTTCCAAGCCGGTAGCCAGGTGGGGCTGCAGGGAGATCCTTGCTCCAAAGACCAAAATAAATAAATAAATAAATAAATAAATAAATAAATAAATAAATAAATAAAATAAAGCCCAAAGTACTCTAATTTTCATCATAAAGAGGTGACAAGTGTTTGAGGAGATATAGTTAACCTCATCCAAACATTATACAATGTACACATATATCAAAACATCATCCTGTTTTCATGCATTACAGTGATGCTTAAATAAAAACAGCCTGACTCTGAGCATCTGTCTTAGTGAATAGGAGACCCAAACTACTCTGAGCACCTGCTCCTTCCCGAAACAGTTTTGTCAAACAGGACTCACTCTTTCTTTTGTTAAAATAATATGTTATTAAAACATCATGAAATGGGGGACAGAAGACTCTGTCTCTTCTGACCGCTACTGACCTAGAATAGAACACCCACAACTACAAACATGTTAGCAATTTAATCTCTATTGTTTGCAGCACAAATAGGATAAGTACTGCTTCCTATGAATATGAAAAACATACACATATATGCTTTCACAATGTCCTGGGTCAAGAGCAAGGAAGGGTCATGAGGAAGGTTAAAGCTATATGCCCAGAGGGGCACAAGGTTCAGTGAGCTTGTCTACTTTTTGGTTGCAAGATTAAGTAAAAATCATTTGTGCAGAGCATGTTCATATTGTAAAAGTCATTTCTGCAATGCAACAGCTCACATTCTAAATAAAAAAAGATAACAATTCATCAAGCTGGTCTTGCCTGATCAAAGCAACCTCTTGGCTATTTTTCTAAGTTTGCATTTAATACCACCTGTTGGCCTACAGTACAGTTTTCTACGTGGAGTTACTCTAAGAAAAGTTTTTCATAAACAAACAACAGTGTTACTTTATCTCCACTGTGAATCCTTTCTTATTCTGGTTTTGAATTCATCATTGGGAGCTGGTCTCCAACGTGAGTGCATCTTCTAGCAAAGAAAGAAGCTTGCCACGCTGAGGGCTTAGACCTTGGACCTGGGTAAATGGTTGGTGTGTTTCATTCAAATTTGTTTTGCTTGTTTGCTTTCTTACATGCACTGAAGACAGAGACCACACCTTAGTATTTTTTATTCCCTTCACATAACCTGAACTGTGGACTATATATACATGGAATTAAAAAGGGGAAAGGAAAGTAAAAATCTCCCATAATTACCTATTAATGATGCCACATATGTCCTCCCAGGACTTTCCCCCCAAATTTAACTCTATAATGTCCTTTATCTGCATGTGTGTGCACCCACAGATGTGTTCGTGATCTTGATCCCCTCCTGCATTAATTCACAGCTCTAAAGCCTCGGGATCATTTTAGAGACCTCAATCTTGGAGCATCCCTGTATTCGACAAGGAAATCCTGAGCCAGAACAGATCCCAGACTAACCACTGTTCTCGCAGAAGCCAGGGAGATACTTTTGAAACACAAATCAGGTCAGGTTTCGTTAGCTCCATTCCCCACAGGATCATCTACCTCTCTGACCTTGGCCTCTGTGCTCCCCTGGCTCCAGTCCTCTTGCTGCAGTGTTTTGCTTGCACTGTAGAGGTCTTGCTCCCAGGACTGCACACGGCTGCTTCCTGGCCCAACCCCAGCTCTTTGCAACAGGAGACTTTCCTGGAAGTCTTTTCCTGAACATCCCGTCTAAAATCATTCTCCTTTGCCCCCAGAATTTCCTTTGTTATATTTTCCTATGGAGCATATTGTCCTATATTTAATTAATTAATTTATTCACTGATTTTCTTCTTTCATTCAATGTAAGCTCCATCAGGGTGGGGATTTTAAAGAATTAATTAGCTTATTTCTTATTCTTTGTCATTTCATACATAATGAATTTGTGTCCTGTTCAGCCCCTGTCTCCTGTCATCCTTGTCTTCTTCTGCAGCTGAAACCGTTTTCCTTCCTAAGTCTCAAGGTGGGGATTTTTTCACTTTTATTTCCTGTTTTATCCTCTGTGTCTAAAACAAGGTTCCACCCATAGACGTCTGAAGGAGGAAGCAGGAGGCTTAGTTGAAGGGAGCACACATGTGAACACAGTAACGAGCCCAGCTGTGCAGTGTGATGACGATAGTGAGTGGGCACTGAAGACAAAGACCTGCCTCTACACTGCAGCAACAGTGACCGGATTCTGACTGGGACACCAGGACAGGGTCCACGGAGGGAAGACACAATGCGGTGCAGAGCCCTCTGCAGTGGGGTGTGCAGTGGGGAGAGGGATCTGGCTCTCCAGCACTGGCAGGTATGAATCAGCACCACGGAGCAGAGTGGACAGGAAATTATGAAGAGGAAAGACAGGATAGGGGCATGGTTGTAACCAAACGCACCTAACAGAACTCTTGCTGTTGACATCAGGTATGATCAACATCATGTGGGATTTACTAGTTACTTTTCTTTCTAGTTACAAAATACTTTCTAGTTACAAAATACTGCACAGAAACCACTAAGAGAAGGAAGGTTTATTTTGGCTCATAGTTTGGGATGATACGGTCCATCATGGCGGGGAAGACACAGCAGCAGAAGCTTGAGGTGGCTGCTCACATGGAAGCTGCAGTCAGGAAGCAGAGCAGGTGCTCAGGGGCTCCCTGTTCCTCCCTGTTTTATTCAGTCTGGGGCCCAGCCCACAGGATGGTGCCACCCACATTTAGGGTGAGCTTCCCTTAAACTTCTCTAGAAGCATCCTAACAGAGGCGTGTCTCCTAGGTGATTCTGAACCAGTCGAGTTGACAATGAGATTAAGGATCACAACGGGGCATGGAGGATAAACAACCTGATTAGATATTAAGGGTGAGAGGATTTTGCTAAACTTAGCAAGGTTCTTGCTACACCTAGACTTTATGAACATGTACAGATGAGCCGAGAAGGTTCAGAAGCCTGACTAAAGTTTAGTCAAGTAAAGAAGCTTCGTTCAGGGTAGGATCTTAACAACTGGTGGCATTAAATTACAACTAAAAACATGACCATAATTCCAAATTAGGCTGCAGACTCTAAGGTTAGCTCAGAAATATCATTTTGCTTTTTTTTTTTTTCATCAAAAATCTAACTTTTTCTTTTCCCAAAGGCATTCATTCACTATTCAGGCAGGCATCTATTTCTAGTGATATGTGTCATAGAAACCCTGCATTGCATTCTCTAGCTAGGAATGACTACTCCATTCCTTCAAATTGTAAACAAATAACAGCTTTCTCTAGTTTCTTTAGAAAAATATCAAGTAATTGCCTTTATTATTCTTTCCTTATATAGAGAGCCACTCCCTCTAAAGAATATTGCATTTTCATTCTCTGGACACGTATTCACCAGGCCTTCCCTGGGTCAGGGGTTGTGCTGGGTGATAGGAAAGAAAGGGAGCTACAAAGAAGGCAGGGTCTCTGTTCTCAAGGCCCCCCGAAAGGGCACAAAGGGAAGAACTGTCCTAAGTCAGACAAACTCCCCTGAGCCCACGGCGAGGCAGGCTCAATCTGTCCAGGCAGCTGGGTGGAGATGGGTAGGAGAGATACTTAAAATGATCAGCAGGAATTCACCTGGCAGATTCATCAGAAAGAGCATGCTGGGCAGAGAGACTACATGTACAAAACCATGGAAACCAGCGGCCAAATGAGGCAGATTTGCCCAGTGGGTCATGGGTCAGCTGTGGGGCTAGGAATGTGGGAAGTTACTGCAGTGTTTCTGGGGAGAGACCTGGTACCTTGAACCAGTTTAACAGCTGCTGGGGCACTGAAATGGATGAATTCAAGAAGCAGTTTGGAAGTAGGAAGGGAAAGCACAAAGAATGCCTGAGGCATCTTAATCTTGGGACCTGGCTGAGATAGGGCACAGCTTCCAATGACTAGGCACCCTTTCATATATTCCGCTGTGGGAATTTTTGTGTTTAGAGTACAGTTAGTTTGGGCTTGGTAAAGGAGATAATGACTACATTGATAGGATCTTTACACTGTTTCAAAAGAACTAGGTAAATGAAGTATAGCCTGCAGCGAATCGATACTGACACGGACTGATAAACCCAAAAGGGACTGTACTGTTTTCAAAGGCAGTGATTTTCACTACTCAAGTGGTCACAAACCAGAAAATCTAATTAAAGATGGAAGAGGAAAAGATGAGAGTGATTTACAGGAGATAAAGATTTACGAAACCTGATGGTAATCAGTATAAAGAAAGTGGTTAGAACAGCTCTTTAATTAAAGGATAACATTCCATTCTTTGTTTTTCATTGTTTAACAAACACTAAGAGATACCCAGTCCTTTCTCTCAGGCAGCAAAAAATTTAACAGCTTCTGATTATGGTTTTAAAATGGTAACCGCAGAGGCAGATAATCACCAGTCTGCTTTCCCATGGCCCAAAAACTCAGTTACAGAATGGCCATCACATCATTCCTTCCTATAAGGGACAAACATGTAAGAGCATTCACTCACAGACATATAGAAACACACACACACAGACACACACAGACACAAACATACACACACACACTGCCCACCTCAAGAACACACAGGGCAGGTGTTTCCAGCCACTGTGTCCTAGCTTACCCAAGGCCTAGTAGCTCAGACAGCAAAACCCAGTCTTAACCGAACAAAAGACTTTTCACAGGAAAATGAAGGGACACTTTTGAGGGTTGGGTTCTCAAAATTATATGTGAGTCCAAAGTAATCATAAAAATAAATTGAGCAAGTTCCTGGTGGTCAACACTAAATGCTATCTGCTAAACTGCCCTGTCCCTGAGAGTAGTCAGAGTATTATTTAGCCTTTGGAATCAACCTGCCTGGAAAGTATTTCCTAGGGAAATATAACAATAAAAGTGATAACCATGACAACGATGATAATGACCTGCTGGCACAGTTTTGTCATTTACTTTATATGGATTCCTCTATTAATTCATCATATTTTAACTTTAGGTAGAGACCAGTTTTACTGTCAATTTATAAGGAGAACACAAGGTCTACAGAGTTTTAACATTTGCTTGGGGCCAAACAGCCTGAAGAAGCTGAGTACTTTCAAGCTTTTGGACGCTCAGCACCACGTTCCACTAAAATTCATTACCTTTTGTACTCAGTATTTGCCAGATCTCAGTTAGCTCTAATGCTTAGATGATACCTTCCTTAATTAAATATAGATGCTTTGCTTTCAGTCCTTACTGATTTCCAAAAGTTCATCCTACCCAGTAAGACTGCAGAATGAGCAAATTTACCTTGTACCAATTTCTGAAAGTTTTCTGTAGAAAATGATGATTCTGGCTCCCAGAGAGGTCTTCTCCATGGAATTTTTACTAATTGTTCTAGAATCAATTTCACTGCCAGCTAACTAGCAGATTTTTCTCACTGCCCAGTCTATATTGCTTTAGGAAAAAATAAAAAAGAAGGAAAGAAAAAAAGAAAAGACACTCATATCTGATCTCTCACTTTACAGGCTAAACTTCTGGCATTTTGGAATTGGACACATCACTATCATGGCTTCATGTCAGTTTGGCTTACCTGGATTACATTTCTCAGAATTTCCTGTTTGCTTCTGGTGAAAGGGGATCACCAGAAACATCGGCACAGGAGACTTGGAGGATAAAGTAAAACAGCAACCATTGGGAGAGTACTGAACATTTACTGTGGAATGACTCAATGTACAGGCTGTTTTCTTTTACACTTGGGAGGCTGGGTGTGTGTTTTGTAGCTAACACATTGATGTTGTAACTGCTGGCTTCTCTCCTTGATGTGTTGTTGCTGCTGGATCTGCAACTAGTCCCCTTTCTCTGGATCCTATGTGGTTCCTCTAACAGTTAGGTCAGGAGCATATTTATCTTTTTAATGACACCTGTTCTCCAGCAGGACCCTCACATCATCAAGGTTGGAAGTGGAGGGACCAACCCAGCTCCAGCATCTGAGGGGTCCCGTTCACACCCATGAGTTCTGGCATGTGCTTGTAGGATCCAGTTTTCCTTCATTGTCCCCAATGTTTCTTTTACATCCATCTTTCCTTTCCCAAATATCCACTAAGTACGTGTCAAGCCCCAGCCTCAGAAGGGAAGACAACAGATTTACACAAATAGTTTAACTGGCTCTATGAATGCCTAAGTTCCAATGCCTGAAACCTATCGTATGTGTGTATGTGCTTGTGTGTGGTCTGCTTCTCTCTTTGAACCCTGACTGACATAGGGAGATAAGGAGGGGTCAAAAGCTTGAATGCCACGAAAGAATTGCATTTTGCATGGCAAGATCTTGGTGTGAGTATTCCTATTTAGAAGACAGCCTCAAGAATAGAAGAAAGAGTAAGAAGGAAATGAGATGGGATCATGGGCACAGGAAAAAAGAAAAGTAATTTGTGATAATGTAATATATGTCCGTGCCTGGTGCTGGAAATATAAAGATCAATAATAGCCTTGGATCTCATAATCTAAGAGGGAGGAAGACTCTTACAGAGCTAGCTGTAATAGAATAAGTGCTACATAATTGTCATGAATAAAATACTGTGGGCATATGGAGGAGGAAGTCATTAATTTTGTGTAGGAAGGTCAAGAAGAGCTCTGCAGATAAGGTTCCACTGGTGATGGGCCGTGAAGAGTGTGTGGGTTGTTTCCAGGTACAGGGAGCTTCAAACTTCAGTAGGCACATGATAACCTGCAGGGACCACTTGGCCTCTGCCCTGAGGTTCCATTCAGTAGATTTAGAAGGCCCAAGAGTTTGTATTTCAAGTTTCCAGGTAATGCTGATCTTACTGGCAGGGTCCTGCATTCAGAGAGCCACAGCCATACTAAAGAAGGCCTGGAATAGGGTGGCAAGCACTTCAGACAACTTGTTTACATTATTGTCCCCCTTCTCAGCTTTCTCTCTTGTTCTCCTCTCTTACCAGTTCTACTTATTTCTTCTCCCTCTTCACCATCTTGGATGAGCCAAACATCCCAATGTCTCTAAGGCATGACCATGAGATATTCAGAAGGCAGGAGATATGTGAGCCTAGGTTCAGGCAAACACAGAGGCTGACCATACTGATTTGAGTATCTAAGCTTAGTGGTGACAGAGGGAGCACAGGACAGAGAGCAGGCAGCAGGAAGAAATGGGATTGAAGAGCAGAGTCCAGGACAGGAGATGCACAGGGCAATGGGGGTGGGCAGAGGGATGGTACAAGAGGAAGTGAGGTCGGACAGCCAGAGAGTCAACCAAGAACCAGACGGAAGTGCTGGCCAATTGTCTTCAATGGCAAAGGGAAGTCAAGAGAGAGTTGAAGGCGCTGCAGTCAAGTGGTACACCAGATATCTGAGGGTCCAGGGTTCAAGTCCTTGTTCAGGCGCCAGTATGTTGGGGGTCCCAGCACTCAGGGCCAGCCTGAGAGGGACTGCAGGGTCTCCGCTGTGGGATGAGGGGGTAAGTAGGCACGGAATCAAGACACCGACTCCGGGAGTTGAGTGGAAGCCAGCAGTGGTGGTCTGCTGCAAATTCATTTATTTAAGAAAGAGCAGAGAGTCTCATAGGTCTTATTAGCCAATAGCCTTATGGGGCGGGGTCCTGACTACAGCCAATTGCAGCTTGTTCCCAGGTGGATCAGGTTCCCTCCAGGTGCTGGGCAGAAACTGGCTTCACAACCAACTGGTGCGGAGCACCACACCCACGAGAGCCATTCCTCCATTCTTCCTGGCAGGTGGCCTGGCTAAGCCCATCCTGCATTATGCCCAACAATGTCCTACATCAGAGCAGCTTCTGTGGGACTGAACAGACCCAAGCCCTCTGCAGTAATGCATGAAAAGAAAGAGGTGGTGAGAAGATAAGGCAAACATGCCTACCTTCAGGAAGGGTTTGCGGGAAGGAAGGCAAGATACATAGTCACATATGAAAGCAGAAGTAAAACTACAGGGCGGCTCAGCAGTTAAGAGCAGTGGTTGCTCTTGCAGAAGGACCCGGGTTCAAATCCCAGCACCCATATGGTGGCTAACAATTGTCAATAATTCCAGTTCCAGGGGATCCGATGTCCTCGCCTGTCCTCTGTAGGCATTGCATGACATAGGCGCACTTACATACATGCAGGCATAACATTCACACACATAAAATAAAAATTAATTAATTAAAGAAACTAACTGTGGGAACACTATACTAATGGAGATGGAAAAGAGGAAAGATGCCGGAGAAAAGGCGAGTGACAAAGGAGGCACGGGGGACATGTGCTGAAAGTGCCGTCCGTACTTGTATGAAACATTCCTATGGGTAAGTAGCATGTACAGTGACTACAGAACAATTCAAAAAAACATTACTTGGGCTGGTGAGATGGTTCAGTGTAAAGGTATATGACACGGAGCCTGACCCTCTGAGTTCAATCCCTGAAGCCCATGTGCTATGGACGTACACACATACACACAATAGATAATAAAGTTAAAAATATTTTAAACAAACAAGACACCAAAACCAAACATTATTAGCCAGGCATGGTAACGTACACCTGTAAATCTCAGCAGCTTGAGAGGTAGAGGGAGGAATTTCAGGAGTTCATATCACAGCTGATCTCAGCTGTATATGTTCAAGGCCAGCTTAGACTAACAAGACTAACAAACAACAAACCTCCAAAACCACAGCCTTCCAAAACCAACCAAAAAACAAAACACTATTAATAAAAAAAAATAAAGATAAAAAGAAAAAAGAAAGCCTGGATAACACTGGAAAGTTTGTTCTTAAAGCAAAAAAACAGAGATTTGAGCATATTTTAAGACCACTGAGATGGCAGTAGAAGGCTGAAAACTGGGAGACCAAAGAAATACAGAACAGCTCTAGAGTTAGCAAAACTCATTAGCCACAGGAGGGAGGAGCCGAGCATCCAAGGAATAAAAATCTCCATTCTGCCCAATAGCCTCCAATTCCTCCGCAAAGGTAAAAAGCAAGGACGTATCTTCAGAGTGAAAAAGAGAGATAAGGATGAGAGGGAGAGGGGAGGGGAAGGAGAGGGCAGACGGTGGGGACACAGGCACCTGCGGAGCCTGCAGTCATCGATCGAGGCTGGGGAGGGGGTGAGGACACTTATGAAGCCATCCTGTTCTAAATCCAGCTGATGTTGAGAACTGAGAGGAGGCCACAAGTTTTGGCAATTCAAAGCCATCTGTGGCACTGTCATGAGCAGTTTTTGTAAAACACTGGGTCAAAAAGCAGGTTACAATGGGACTGAGGAAAAAAATAGGAGGAAGTGGCTGTAAACGATGGAGCAAGGGTTCAAAGACGAGTCTGGATCACAGGGAGGTCGTAAAATTTTTTTCCCTGAGAGAGTTACAGCAAAACTGAGCAGATTAGGGCACTTTGTACAGCTGACAGGCAGCAGTTGTGAAGAATGGAGAAAGAAATGTAAACCGATGCTTATCGGTTAGGTTAGCAAACTTCTAATAAAAAAGATTATACTGGGAGCTGGAGATATGGCTCAGCGGTTAAGAGCACTGGCTGTTCTTGCAGAAGACCGGGGTTCAGTTTCCAACACCCACATGGTGGCTAGCAACCGTCCATAACTCTAGTTCCAGAGGATCCGACGTCCTCTTCTGATCTCTGTGGGCACTGCACGACATGGGTGCACTTAACGCATATGCAGGTGATACACTCATACACATACAATAATAATAAAAATAATTTAAAAATGACCATACTAATGAGAATGCACATAGACTTGCAAATCTTTCTACATTTGTCAAGTAAGTTGGACCATGCTGCTCAGGCTATATGTCGGATAAATTGGCAACCATTGTATTTTCATTATAATAAAGGAAGGAAGAAAAAAGACATTAAGCATTCTCCTTATCCATCTAGAAAAAGACACATGAGGAAACCACAAGGATGCCAACAATAGAATAAAGGCAACAATGAATTTCTTTTAAAAAATAATTTTTATTTTAGGTTTATGAGTGTATTGCCTGCATGTGTGTAAGTGCACCAAGGTCATGCAATGCCTGAGGAGGTCAAAAGAGGGCATCAGATTCCCCTGGAACTGGAGTTATGGACAGTTGTTAACCACCATATGGGTGCTGCGAATTGAACCCAGGTCTTCTGCAAGAGCTGCCAGTACTCTTATCTGCTGAGCCATCCATCCCTCCAGCCCCAAATTTTTTAAATGAACAAAAAATAGGGGAAAGAAGAACTTCTCCATCTTCTCTAGTATGACCTTGAACTCCTGGGCTCAAGAAATCCTTCTGCCTTAGCTGATCAATACTGGGACTATATGTTTGAATCATCAAATTTTGCTAAGAATAAAATAACAAAGAAATCTGAGAGCTGGCTCTTAAATCACTACATTTACCACAGAAGCCTGACATATCAGATATCTTAAAGAGAAAGACATGCAAAATATGTTAACAGTATCTAAAACATGTATTTACACTGGCCAGAGTGTGTGTGTAGATGTACCTACAACAATAACTATAACTATAACTATATATAATATATATATATATATAAATATATTATGTAAAACTGTAAGTTACAGGTAACTAAAAGTAACACAAAACAATTCTTGTCTCTTGCCATGAAGATTCTGTTTGGTCAAGTACAACTTCAACTGATTCCTACTTCTTCCACTCGTCCTGAAAGAACCACTTTTGCTTTCTGTACATTAATTTAGTACTGTTTTCCTATAATTAGATATTGTTGAGTTGTAGATATATATATATTTTTCCAAATATTCTTTGGAACTTAAAAAATTTTGTTTATTATTTTTATTTTATGTATGAGTGGATTGCCTGAATACATTGTAAATGCACCTGTGTCGTGTCATGTAATGCCCATTGGAGGTCAGAAGAGAGTGTCAGACCCCCTGGAACTGGAGCTATGGATGGCTGTTAGCCACCATGTAGGTATTAGGAACTGAAGCCAGATCCCCTGGAAGATGAGCTAGTGCTCTTAACCGCTGAGCCATCTCTCCAGCCCCTTCTTTTGAACTTTTTATAATATCTACTTGGCTTCTGCAGTGACTAATAAGTACACTGGTCTTTAACATGCATTCATTTTGTATGTATATGAGATTCATGAAGGTTCACGTTTTCTGAAAATTATTCTTTAACAGTTGTAACCATTTATGGAAACTTAATTTTAATGCTAAAATAGATTATGCTAGAATATGGAGATATATGGTAAGCTACCTAAACTTTTAAAAAGATGGACTATTTCTGATGCCAAAAATCAACTGGTACATTTCTAAAAATTGAAAACTATAGACCAATTTTATTTCTGAATAAAAATAAAGGATAATAGTTCTCATAGGTTTAAATTGATGCAGTTTTACAACTTTACCAAACTTTATTAAAGAAAAAAAAATACAATTTTCTGGGATGCCTTCTTCAAATATGTGACATTTATTCTCCAACACACAATGGCAGTGTACACGGTTCCCAGTTGTGAAAAATAAGTAAGAAGTGAAATCCCAAAGGGCTCATCTCCAACTTTCCTTAGCCTGTTGTCTGTCTTTGGATCAGCAATAACGGCCTCAACAATCACAGCCTCATCAGTTTCTGTCTGTGACTCTCTGAGCTCTTCTATGAGCTGCAGTCCCAGAATTTGAGTCGCTTCACTGCGAACTGCATTTCCTGTGTCAAAACCAAGAATATGTTTGTCTAAAGCAATAGGCAAGCCCTTTTTGTTTGGCTTGTTTTATCAACTTAATCCTTTAAGGCTGCTCTCAATTCAAAATGTGAATGCTGCACACATTATCAGGTAACCCAATACCGAATAACACTTAATATGAGAATGGTACCCCAAACCAGCAGAGCGGCCTTAAAATGACATCCGAACTGGTCAACAGCTCTAGTATTTTCAGTTCACTGTCAGATTTTTTTGCATTGTCAGGTACCGAGAGCTTTTGTTTTTTTCAAAATTATCTCTAGCTTCAAGTATAAGAGCTAATCCAAGAAATAGTTAATTCCCACTTGCAGATCCTGAGTTTTATTTACTTATTTGTTAGTGCCTTGCCCAAGTCTGGCAAGTACTCTGCCACTGGGCTGCAACCTTAGCCCTGGATCTTGAAATCACAGTTAACATCTCTGAGGCACTTTCCAAAGAACTTGGGCCAGGGCTTTGTGAATCCCAGGCTAGCCTCAACCCTGCCTTGTAGCCAAGGATGGTACTGCACTCCTGAGCCTCCTGCCTCCAAGCGCCAAGTGCTAAGATTACAGGCATGCCTGTTTTTAGGTGCTGGGACTGAACCCAGGGCTCCCCACGTGCTAGGCAAGCACTGGGGCCGACATCTCGAGCCCCTGTCTTCAGTCTTGCAGTGTCTGGTTTTCTGGTCTTGAGGCCCATGATAAAGATTTTAAATTTGGTTTCATCTTTAAAGTAGAAGCTGATAGGACTGCAGTAACCGAGAGCCAGCAGCTTATGTCAGGGTGTCATCTCCCTTAGGCCTCTGTATTTTATGTGTATGAATGTTTTGCCCACATGTATGTGAGTGCACCTATGTGTGTGCAATGCTTGTGAAGGCCAGAAGAGGGGAGAGGAGCCCCTGGAGCTGGAGCTGTCAGCTGCCATGTGGGTGCTGAGAAACCAATCCAGGTCCTCTGTAGCCAGTGTTTAACTGCTGAGCCATTCCTCTAGCTCCAAGTTTTAAAACTCTTTATCAAATGTTTTTACATATCTACAGTTTTTGCTTTTAAACAAGCTAACAATAGCATAAATACATCGATTTTCAAGAAGAAGGATGCAACTGGAGATGGCTGTTGAGGGAATAAACCAGACTCTTCAATTGTGGACTCTATATTTAAATGTATGAGAGAGAGAGAGAGAGAGAGAGAGAAAGTAGAACAGGGACCATGAAAAGGAAGAGCTCTTAAAGAAGTCGGAGAGAGCGAAGAGAAACAGTAATGGAATGCATGTGACATGAAAGCGGAAGGGAGGGCTATTGTGGGGACAAGCAGGAAGGCGTAAAGGCGTGTGTATACATATATGGAACTTTCATGTCATGGACTCAGGCATCCAGGGGTACTTTTGCTGTAGGATATCTAAGCGAGGGGGAACACTTGTGGGGACGAAGGGGAGGGCAGGAGGAGGGAGGGAGGTTAGGGCAAGGTAAGGGGGGGTGAATGGGAGCAAAATCTAATGATATGCATTTATGAAAATGTAAAAAAAAGTTATCTCCTATACTTACGAACAAATTAAAAAATTTAAAGACAGTCTGGTGAGAAGGCTCCGTGGTAAGAGC
Source organism: Eospalax fontanierii (assembly GCA_035773235.1). Taxonomy (NCBI): domain Eukaryota; kingdom Metazoa; phylum Chordata; class Mammalia; order Rodentia; family Spalacidae; genus Eospalax; species Eospalax fontanierii. The sequence continues at coordinate 25,413,279 of CM069533.1, read as the reverse complement.
ACTTGCTATGGAATCCTGAGGACCTGAGTACTGATCCCTCCTAGTCACACAAAGAGCAGGGTGTGGCCGCACACACCTGTAACCTCAGCACTGGGGGAAGGTGCCGACAGGTGACCACTGGAGCTTCCTAGCTCCTGCTAGCACTAAAAGGAAAAAGTCAATTACTGCTGTCCTTAGATCTGTCGGGAAGCATTGTTTTTTAGAGTCTCAGAAAAACTCACCATCGTTAATCTATCTGACTGGTTTCAGATGAGGTTTGGACTTAGAACTTTGATGTGACAGAAGCTGGTTTTGATTTTTTGTTTTTTGATAAAAAGCATAGACTTCATGTGAGTCCACCAGGTAACTAAACAACAGGATGAAAATCTGGCATCTCTGCCTTCATTTTGTGTCTTTCTATACTTTGGATCAGACTTCCTATCTAACCTACCTCATCCCCCTTCAGAGATGAAGGCAGAAAGAAGTCACTTTCCTAAACTAGTAGTCACCTTGGATTCCAGGAACAGTAAAAGCTCAGAGCACAGCCAATCCCTACCAGAAGAGAGAAAGTATCCATGGGAGGGAGGCTGGAACAGAAGTCATCATCTTTTAGGAACCAGACTAGTCCCCTCAGGTGGTGACAGCCATTAACAGAGTTAACACGTTATCTGGCACCTGTAACAGCATCTTTCACTGTCGTTCTATATTTTGGTTCTGTGGCCAGTGTAAAGCTTCTGCAGAAGTTTGGGAGCTTAGAGAGAAGCCAACACTGGTTTATATTTAGTCTAGCCAATGTTTGAAAATGAGTTACAAGTACCTTAGAGATTTTTCTAGTATAGTGTTTAAAATCTGCCTTCCTTTAAAATTTTTAATTGCTTATCTACCAGGATATTTCTGACACAGACCATGCATTTGCAGCCAAAGAAACTCACATATTGATATTCCTATGACTGAAATGGTGCTTGGGAAGAAGATGACCTCAGAGGCCTTTTATCTTTTTTCTTCCTGTCTATTCCTCCCCCCTTTTAAAATTCATTTTATTTTTAATTATGTGCGTGCGTGCGTGTGTGTGTGGGGGGGGTTTGTGCATGTGAATGCAGGTGGTAGAAGACTACAGTACAGGATTCCCTGGAACTGACATGGTGCTAGGAACCAAACTCCAGTCATCAGAAAAAGCAGCAGGTGCTCTTAATGGCGGGGTCATCTTCTAGCTCAGCCTTCCTTCTTTTAACCAGAGTTTTAGAGCAAAAGCCCTGAGTCCAACTTCCCCAATGGGCTGGGCTTGGCCACCTAACCCAGTGCACCAATTAAAGAGAATAGTAATGATGAGAAGCAGAGAGAGGAAGTCTAATCGATGTGCACTGGGAAAAGGAAGAGGTGAGAGAGTTCAGTGATCTCAAGAACATCTTCAGAGTACTAACAAGAGCTTGAGGTTGAAACACAGGAAGACTGGGGCAGGGGCGAGATGCATGCATAATATGCACCTGCCATTGCTTATTACAGATGTTATCCCTTCCTGGCTCAAAGCTAACAAAACTACAAGGTAAACTGACAACAATAAATGCAGTTAATTATTATTCCTTAGCACAGTAAATGCATCTTGAGATCCAGTCTACTTATAGTAACCCTCAGTTGACCATAAGGCTAAACCAAATAATATGAAAGTTAGTATTACCTCATCTGTTTTCATGCCAAAGACCCATGTCACCCTGAGAGGACAGCAATTTGTACCCCTTGAATTAAAACTCCCAGGAACAAAGGCTCTTGAGAATCCTTTTCCTTTTCTCAGTGTGCCTATCCTGTCCTTCAAGGTTTATGTTTTACTAGTACTGTTCTGTACAGGTAACTTCCTCTTTCTGTCTTCTTTCCAACTCCCTCCTCCTGGCAGGAGTCAAGATCTCCAGCTTGCTGGCCAGTTTGTCTCTTTGACTCTAATAAATTGCCCTCAAGATCCCTTTGGAGTCCATTTTTAAATTCTTTTATCAAGAACACTAAGAATCTGCAAAAAGGAAGCCCATGCTCCACCTTTCATCTCACCTCCAAGTTCCAGAGACAAAAGCAGCCTTACGGAGACTGAGAATGAACAAAGGTCTACCTGAAAACCAATAGACAGCACTGTTATTAACCATGAAACCATATTAGAAGCATTCCTGCAAAACCAAGAACAACTTATGGATGGGCTGTATTAATGTTTATTTAGCAATGTTCTAGAAGCTTACACAGACTAGAGATAATAGTTGTAATGTTGGAAGGAGGTAAGACTCACTTGTTCCCAGGTGAAGGGCTTGTACCAACTGCACCTTCATTTAACACTTGCAAAAGGTTTACCTAAAAAGCTATTCAGTTTGACAAGAAAGCTGGGGAATGCGGCCGGACCCAAAACAAGGCTCTAAAGATCATGAGCTTTCTGATGTGCTAACAATAACAGTTACAAGATGGGATAGAAAATGAAAGAACCCATTTACCACGTGCAAGATGTAATGTATGGAGGTAAAACTTGGCTGAAAAATAGAAAGATAATCAAATAAATGAACCGCAAAAAGTTTCCAAGACTGGACAAATACTTCACAGCAGTGTCTCTCTAAATAGGCTCCTGGGGGTACTGGTCCAAAGGCACATCTGGCGCTTATCAGAACGCAGATTCCTGGATTTGAGCCCAACTTATATGATCAGAAGGGAGGAAGAAAATGTTTTCAAGAAATGTATTTCAGGCCAGGTATGGCGGTATACCCCTATAATCACTCAGTGGGGAGGCTAGGGTAGGAAAATTGTGAGAGGCCAGCCTGGACTACATAGCAAGGCTTTGTCTAAACATAACCCAAACCAAGAACTATAAGAAATCCTGAAGAAAGGAACATGTCAATGTTCTTTCCGTGTGGGGCTGGTTGCCAGTGAAGCTCAACTACTAGAACCTTTTCATCCAGGTCTCTTAAGTGAATGGGGGGAGCCGCCTCATCCATGTTAAAGTATATCATTCCCTTAAACATAAAGTATATCAGCAACTTCAGTCATAAGAAATATGTGGTACTGTACAAAAACCCACAAACCAACAGAAGAGTAAGGGAAGCCCTAAGACAAACTCTTACACTTAGTGCAGAGGTAAAATTGTGTCCATCACAGCCACGCCGAACACTGCTGCACTCTGGCCCAACAAATTTGGAGAGTGTGCTTGGAACGGTCAGATGCTACATGGCACAGAAGCACTTTAGGGGTGAGTGTGTGTGCGTGTGTGTGTGTCTAGTGGGGAGATCACGGGCACACCTCAGAGGGAGAGTGAAAACCAGAATGACCAGAGGCCACAGAATTCCCAGTTGGGAGATGTGCCCCACGAATGAAAAGCTGTGATAAAAATATCAAGAGGACTTCAAGTTCAACCCAAGGAAATTCAGGTACTGATCTGGGACTGGGTTGTTTCTCAAATGGGCAACTTGAAGCAGGTCAGCAGGTACTGGAGTGATGAAGAACTAGGGTTTAGAGAGTTGAAGATATCTAAAACCAGAAAGACCCACAGTCTACAGTAAAGCTTAAAAGCGGGTTTCTCAGGAGAGGAACTGTTGACCTTCTGCGCTACCTAACACTTTGGTGGGAGGGCTGACCTGCAGGTTGTAGGCTTTTAGTTTCATCCCTGCCTCTACCTGTTAGGTCCTCACAGTACTGCCACTCCAGTTGTAACAAGCAAAAATACCTCCTGGCACTGCCAAATGTCCCTTGGGGTTGGGAGGAAAAATCACTTGTTGCCAAAAAGAGTTGCTGAAAAGCAATCGATGAAAAATATAACAATTGATCAATGCCTAAGATGGGACAATAAAATTTTAAATAGGAAAAATATTTGTTTATTTAGATCCTTATATCATGTGCACAAATAAAGTAATGGTTATCTTTGAGTGCCAACTTGATGGGATTTATAATCACCTTGGGCCTATCCTGTGGAGGGATTTTTTAGATCGGGTTGTGATGAGAAGACACATCCTAAATGTGGGCGACACCATTCTGTGGGTTGGAGTCTCACACTGGATACAAAGGACAAAGGTAGCTAAGGATGAACATTCAACTCCCTCTGCTTCTTGACTGTGGATGAACACGCTGATGGTCTCAGGCTTCTGCCACCATGCCTACTCTGTATGAGGGGCTACATGCTTGAACTGCGAGCCCAAATAAACCCTTCTGCCCGTAAGTTGCTTCTTGTCTGGTATTTGATCACAGCAGAGAGAAAGTAACTTATACAAGAGTATAATATAAAACTTGAAACCACAGCATGGCTTGGAAACGTAAGTAAGTGCTTAGCTACTACGTAGCTAAGGGAGCATTTTCTTAAATTTAGAGAGACAGGAAGAATCACAAAAGGGATACTGATCATTGTGGGTATATAAGACTAACTTCCTGGAAAGTGAAAGAGTCAGTGATAATCTGGGACAAGACTTATAAACAATATGAAAAAGGGTGATGTTAGTTTTTATAAACAATGACAGTGTAAGCATGTGGCTAATAGACCAGAAGGAAAATGGGCAAAAAAGATGTGAGCAAAGATTTTTACTGGAGAAGAAACACAAATACACACGGAAATTTTGCTGAACTTAGCAAAATTTTCCTTTTCTTTTTTGTCCAAGATGCAAACATCTTTCTAAAAATAGCTACTTTTGCGAGCACGGGTGTAGATAAGTGAGTATAATCTATAGCACTGATGATAAACGAGCCAGGCCTTTGAAAACAACTGGCTAACATACGTTAAGAGGCTTTATCCTCTGATTTCGTGGTTCCACTAACACAGATTTATAGTAGGTTGAATTTGGCCACCACCAAACAGATATGTCCAAGTTTTACTTTCCGTTTCCTTGAATGAGACCCTATTTGGAAACAGAGTCTTTGCAGAGGCACATGTTAAGGACTTTGAAAAGAAGTCATTATGGATTTGGGGTATGTGATTGGTGTCCTTGCAAAGAGAAGACAGCACACAGACACACAGAAAAGAGCAGAGGTAGAGTGATGTTGACATGTCAGGGAAGGCCAGAAGCCACCATAAACTCAGAGAGGGAAGGAGAGACTGTTCCCTGGAATGTCTGAAAAGATCATGACCCTCTGAAGGGCCAGCAGCTCAATTTCTGACCCCTAGAGCTGGGAGAGAATACGCTTCTGCTGTTTTAAGCCACCAAGTTTGTGGTAATTTGTGACAGCAGTCTTTGGAAATGGGTAAACTAAGGACAGAAGGAGAGATATGACAAAGGTTTATAGAGATGTGCTTGTGCCTGCATTGGATATAACTGTAAAAATTAGGAAAAACTTGAAGCAATAAAAAACAGAAGAAAGATAAAGTTCTAATGAACCTATAATATGTTATGTAGCCATTAAAATATGTTTTGAAGACTTTCTAAAGCTTCTGAAGATTTTTGTAGATAGACAGAGGATTCAGATATAGGGTTGTTAGAAATAAAATCTGAGTCTGATGGACCCCACCAATACCACACAGAGAACAAAGTCAAAGTAACTTGGCAAGGCAGCTTTTACTTTAGCAAAAGGGTGCATTCTGTCCGTCATTCAGATGGAGCAAGCTACCCAAGCTGGAGGTTTAATAGGTCTGAATCCCTAATATGAGAGTACTGTACTGTGCCTTTTCCTCATTAGCTGGGGTCTAATTGTTAGCAAAACTAGGAAGATCAAGGAACAGATTAAAATGTTATTGAAATTAATGATCATTCATATAAAAGGTTAGATAAAACCCCAAATTCAAACATCTCAGAATCAAATAAAAAAATAGAAATGATAAGTTTATAATAATAATAAAAAATCCTATAAAATATCTGGGCTTATCTGTAATAAGAAATGGACATGAGCAAACTTCAGAACTCTATTAAAAACATGCAAAAATCTGAGCAAATGCCCCTGGAGGGCAACCTAGAATACTGTGAAGAAAGTCATTCTTACCAGGATAACCAGAAGTCAAAAGAACAAAACCAAACTAAACTCCAGGGAACCACGGAGTGCCCAAACCTAAATGGGACACCTATATTACAACTCCTCCAAAGGAGCAGAAAGATAAGAACCAGAGGTGGTAGCTGAATACAAGGAAACTGTGTTGTCTGGACGCCTCAGGATGGTTGCACATACCAACCCACAGTGCTAGTGACAGCATGCACAAGAGGTGTGCAAAGCCAAGCCAGACAGGGGCCCAGGACAGAGGCGGCAGGTGAGCAGGAATCCCCAGCTCTAACTGAGTATCTATCGGCAGTGGAGGGATGCTGGGAAAGGGAGTCAGTTCTCCTTGCTGGTGTGGCACCTAACCAGACTCCAGGGCCTGGACTCTTACCAGAAGCACATGGGAGATACACAGGCCTTTTAAAAATGAATAAATAAATAAATGGATTAAAAACAAACCCTCAAGGAGATTACTTTGGAGCCGTTTCTACTGTTCATCAAGTATGACTGTTTTAAGAACTAACAATGTAGACCATGCTGGCCTTGAACTCACAGAGTGTTGGGGGTCCCTGTGCTCTGGTCCAGCCCAAGGGGTTAAAGGGTCCCCACTGAAAGGGGGTGAGTAGGCATGGAATCAAAACACACAGACTCCCGGGGCTGAGTGAGAAGCAGGTGGTGGCAAGCCGCTGCAAGCTCGTTTACTCAAGGAAATGCAAGGGGTCTTATAGGTCTGGTTAGCCAATGGCTTTATGGGGTGGGGTCCCGTCTGCAGCCAATAGTAGTCTGTCACCAGGTAGATCATCTCAGTGCAGGTTCTTTTCAGATGCTGGGCAGAAGCTGGTCTCAGGACTAGCCAGAGCAGAACACCATGCCCATGGGAGTCATTCCTCTATTCCTCATAGCAGGTGACCTGGCTAAGTCCCCTCCTGTGATGTGCCCTACAACAGAGATCTGCCTGCCTCTGCTTCCCAAATGCTTGGATTAAAGCTGTGCTCCACCACACCCAGCAGAATAAAAGATATTCTAAAATAAGAACTATGCTTATGATTGTCCTGTTTTATTATTAGTAGTGTAAATGACTTACTGTGACTAGTTTACAGATTAAAATTCTCCCAAGCACACATGCATAGGAAAATTTATAGCTCAGTACAATCCACAGTTTGAGGCATCCAACAGAGCTTCTTGGAAATTCCTCTGAGGATGAGGGGAAAATACCATCTTACTAGATAAGAGGGAAGAGCCAGCACTGAAAGGCCTTCACAGTGCATCCTACAGTCGGCCAAAAGTAAGCATAATCTTACACACTGAGGTTATACTGAGCAGTGCTCTGTAAACCCCTCCCAGGGGAATACTGATGCCTGGTATACATACAGCGCTTCCGATGTGCCGGTACATTTACTGCTCACAGTCACCCTGGGGGGTGGTATTATCATCTTTCCTTACAGATGCATAACTGTAATAGGCTGCCCAACATCACGGCACTGGGCATACTGGAGTCAGGTCACACCCAGGGGAGCTAACTCAGAACTGGTGCTCTACAGTGACACCCTGCTACTGTGCGTGCTCCTTGTTCTTCCAAACAACTGAGGAAGTGGGTACAATGAATCTGATTTGTCCAGAAATTATTTGCTGAATTCTTACCTTCCAGGCCACATTCCATGTATGAAATTTCCAAAAGTGGATGAATCACAAACCATTCTCAAAGACAGGTCTAAAGAGCAAGACACACATTAGACTGATGAAAACTAGAAACACTAAACTTTAATAAATAACTTCTCTAAGCAGCCAGCATGGAAGATGATTAGGCTAGACCTTGCCATGAAGTCTAGGCTGGCCCTGAACTCTCGTGATCTTCCTGTCTCCACCTTCTGAGTGCTGGGATTACAGGTGTGAGCCACCACTCCTGACATCACATCTACACATTGTATGCTTACGCTAAGTAATGCTGCTTTTTGTGGCTTACCAGTAAAAAGCGAAAGAAAACAAAACAACAATGTCTAACCATAGTAATATCTAAACCAAGTCCATGTAGTCTTTTTTATAAACCACACTCTTTTGTGTGCTTTTTTCCCTCGGTTTTATTCTGTGTGTATGCGTGTTTCACCTGCTTGTATGTAAATACGCCACCTGTGTGCAATACCCATGGAAGCCAGAAGAAGGCATCAGATCCCTCAGAACTGGAGTTACAGATGGCTGTTAGCCAGTTTTTGATTGCTGGGAACTGAACTAAGGTCCTCTGCAAGAGCAGCCAGTTCTCTTAACCACTGAGCCATCTCCCCAATCCCTAAACAATACTTAAAAAAAAAAAAAAACAGATTTAAAACATTTTTATTTTATACATATGAATGTTTCGCCTGAATGTCTGTAAGTGAACCACATGTGTGCCTGGTGCCCAAAGAGGCCAGAAGAGGGCACCAGATTCCCTGGAACTTGAGCTAAGGATGGTTGTTAGCCACCATGTGGGTACTGAGAACTAAACGTAGGTCTTCTGGAAGAGCAGTAAGTGCTCTTAATCACTGAGCCATCTCTCCAGCTCCTTCAAACTGTACTTTATGTATGTTATCCCTACCACCAACAGCCCCTTCCTAGTTTCCTGGATTCTACAGGAACTCTGAGTTAAACACACAGATCTACAGATTCAACACTAGGATCCACATCAGTAAAAAAACATTCGACGTTTGTCCTTATGGTCCGGGTTACCTCATTTAGTAAAATGTTTTCAACTATATCACATCTCCAGCCCCAAGGAAAGGTGGCAATAAGATTGTGAGATCCAGACATGATGGATGGGGAGGTGGGGGGAGTGTCTTCTGTTACATGAGAGTGTTCATAAGAGTGTTACCCCTTATGAATTCACAGCAGTTGTGGTCAGTTACCTGCGCAAGATCAAGCCAGTCAGCATTCTAGGACGAGTGCCCACCCCTAGCCAAGGAATTATTGACAGCTGATGTTCTGGGGGAGGGAGAGTAAGTTTTCGTTAAGGGTGTGTTCCCTGATAGGTGGACCATGTCCACACACATGAGTATATAAGCAGCACAAACTGTACTCAGGGATTATAAAAAACGAGGACATAAATTTGGGAGAGGATCGAGGGCTAACTGTGATGAAATACACTATACGAATGCATGAAATTCTCAATGAATAAAAATGGTATATTAAAAAATCATACTTTATTAGATGTATAGCAACAAAATTTACATATTGAAAAGCACTATGGGGGCTGGAGAGATGGCTCAGCAGTTAAGAGCACTGGCCCCTCTTGCATAGGACCAGAGTTCATTTCCAGCACCCACACGGTGGCTAACAACCATCTATAACTCCAGTTCCAGGGGAATCTAATGCCCTCTTCTGACCTCTGCAGGCATTGCACTTACATACATGCAGGCAATACACTCATGCACACAAAATAAAAATAATAAATAAAACATTTAAGTAGCACTATAATAGAATGATTTGATAGAACTTTTTGTTTTGTTTTTCGTGGTCTTTTTGAGACAGGGTCTCCCTGTAGCCCCAGCTGTCCTGGAACTTGCTACGTAGACTAGGCTGACCTTGAATTCACAGAGATCCTCCTGCCTCTGCCTCCTGAGTGCTGGGATTAGAGGTGTGTGCCACCATGCCCAGCTGTTGACAGAGTTTTAAACCAAAGAGAAAAGGGAAAAATTTAGGGTGACAAAACTCTTTCTCCCAGAACAAAATTTTAAAACTCATTTTTTTCTAAGTGGGTCAGTGCAACAAATGTATTCAGTTATGCCTAATTCCTATCGCAATAATGGTCAGTGGAAATAAAAAGAAAGCTCAACTTTTATATAATCACTGCTTCGAAGGAATAACACATTTGGAAAGCAAAATGTTCTTATTGCCTCAGTACACAGAAAGCTGAATTCACAAATGCACCACGAAAACAAAAAAAAGGAACTGTGAGTTAAAACTAGAAAAGAAATAGCTTTCTTGAATGATTCATGTGTTGTTTTGACTGTGTATACCCTTTCTTATCACTAGGTCCATCTAGTCTTGTAAGAAGAAAGCATTCAATTAAGCAAGGTTTGTGACTGACAACATCACATAGGCTCCCATGCCAATATACACACCCTGGTCCAATAGTTGAAAAAAGCACCATTTCCGACATGAAATGGCCTGTCGTCAGCAAACATTTTTCACAAAATTATTTTAGACACTTTGGGAAAATCACTCACGTTGGGCTACTTTTCTCAGGGCCAACCCAGAGAAACCCTTCTCAACTGAGACGTTGAAGATGGCCCCACCACTTCAGCGTCAAAGGAATTAAAACTATTTTGCAGGGAACTTGGGTTCAGTTTCCAGCACCAACATGGCAGCTCCCATCTGTCTGAGGATCTGACTTTTTCTTCTGACGTCTGAGGGTATCGAACACGCACGGTACACACTTAACACACACAAACACATAAAATAAAAAATTTTAAAAATCTTTTCTAAAAACCAAGAATTTAGAAATACTATTACATTTTGATAGATGTCAATCTTATGTGTGTCTACAATATATTTATATATACTAACAAATTTCTTCAAAATTGAGATAAATTTAATTTAAAATGTGCTGCATTCACACAATGGAGTATTACTCAGTTTTAAAAAGAAAAGAAACCCACCTGCCACAGTGTAAGTGAACCTTAGGAAATTATGCTAAATGAACTATTCCATCTACAAAGAGACAATCTGGATGAAATGGTACTGGGGAGGCTAGGGCAGGAGAACCTTGAGTTCCAGGCCAGAGAAGGTTCTAATGTATAGTGGAAACCTTTAATCAATAAAAGGAAAAAGACATGGTAGGAGTCCATTTGTACGAGGCACCTAGAGTCGTTTCTAGAGGAAAAAGAATGAGGGGCCAGAGTGGAGTGAGAGAAAAGAGCTGGTAAGTTAGAGTGAAGAGAATTCTGAACACTGGATAGATATTAACGGGCATATACCTAACACTACTGAACTGCACATTTAAAAATGATTAAGATGGTAAACATCATGTGTATTTTGCTACATTTAAAAATTAAGTAAATAAGGGGCTGGAGAGATAGCTCAATGGTTAAGAGCACTGGCTGCTCTTGCAGAGACCCAAGTTCAGTTCCCAGAACCCACATGGTGGCTAACAACCATCGCTAACTCCAGTTCCAGGGTAACAAATGCCTTCTTCTGACCTCTGAGGGCACTGCACAACACAGCTACACTTACGTATATGCAGGCAACATACATACACATAAAATAAAAAAAATGTTTTTGATTAAGTAAATAAAGCCAATGAGATGGCTCATCCAGTTAAGCTACTTGATGCCAAGTCTGACAACCTGAGTTTAATTCCCAGGACCCACATGGTAGAAGGAGAGGGCCAACTTCCACAAGTAGTCCTCTGACCTCCACACAAGCACTGTGGAATGTGACCCTACTGCCTACACAAAATAAATAAATGTGATGAAAATTTTAAGTAAAAAATAGGTAAATAAATGAAAGGAATTCTCCTGGCAAAGCTCTTTGAATATTTTCACTTATTTTTGTGATCAGCCGTTCACTCTTCCATTGGTATTTGAAATGACTACACAGTATTCGGTTGCAGTGATCTACCTAATTCATCTAACCTCAGAAAAACATTTTGAGTGAATGACAGGAGTGCAGAAATCAAGACGACATGGGGCCAGGGCCTTGGTTCTTTAAGGAATTACCAGGAGTGACTGGGGAGCTTGATGGAGAGCAGTGAGAAGGGATGGGATGGTGTTAACCACACCCAGCATCATTCAACAAGACCGCTCGTTCTCAGAGCACACTTTCCAGCACCCTGGATCTTTACCATGATGTCTTTTGCTGTGCTGAACATAGGTTGTACACTGCAGCATTTCCTTGTCTGTCCTGGTCTGTCTTTGTTAGCAGAATAAAACTCCTGAAGGCAGAAACATTGCCTATTTTGTTTGTTTTTTTATGGCTCCATCACCAGAATTTAAATCATGTCTACACAGTAATGCCTCTTTGAATGAATGACTGAGTGAAGAAATGATAAGTCAATTATGGTGAGGATAACCCATGACATCTATTAATGTAGTAGGGTGAGTCTTCTATAGGGAGGGCTACTTATGATGTTCAATCTTTGAGGGACAGAAAATAACACCCTGGGCCTCACTGAAGCCCATATTCTTGTTCTCTCCCTCTCTCCTCTCCCTCCCCTTCTTCTCCATCCCCTCCCCTTCCCCATCTCTCTTGCCCCCTTCTGATCCTGTAAGATTCAACTTAGCTATCACCACTACTGGGTATCCTCTCCTGGTCCCTATCAAGGTCCCCTTTGCATGCTCTCCCAGTATCCTGAGATTCTTCTATCATTATCCCCCATAATGATAACTGTTTACATGTCTGCCTCTCCACTCCACTGAGCAAGTCTGGCATAACTCAAACGCACACTAGCACTCCACAAATGTATTGTGAATTTATAAATGGAAAGCACTGGACATATGAGTTGGAAGAGCATGTGTTTCCTTCTTTGAAGCTAGTCTCTAATACACAAATTGTCCAGACAGCTGTCCACTTTGACACCACTGGATAAGTGAGCCCTTGTTACCAGGACAACCAGATAGGAAAACAGCCCAGACCCTAACACTGTAGATAATTCAGTCTTCTTGATTGAGATAAGATGGGGTCTACTGGTGTTCATGAGTCCATTTCTCACCACCTGCCCATGGGTATGCTTTGTGATGCCCTGAGGGAACACTGAGGCACACAAACTACTTTTCCTACCTGTGATACAGCCCAGCCATCAAAATGTGATGCAATCATATGAAAGTATTTCTTTTTAAAGTGTGGTATCTATGCCCCCCCAATATTCTGATTTAATTGTTCTTGGGGGTGTGGGCAGCTTGATGTTTAGTACCTCCTGTGGTTTTAACATGCACCCGGGCTAGGAATCTGTACCAGTGGGTTGCCTGCCACAGGGCACACATGGTGCTGTCCAAGGTAGCAGCTAAATGAAGAACTTTATCACTCGTGTCTGTCCATGCCTGCCACGGGCAAGGGTCTGTCTGGACATCTCAGGGAAGGGACTGTACCTCAGGACAGCAGAAGAAGGGACGTTACATGCTGACCGGACTGAAGGAAGCCACATCGCCGTGTTAAATCTAAAACCAGTGGGTACAATTCAAATTGATCAAAATTTAAAATTCAGTAATTATATATAATTATGGGCCTATTCCTTATAATAAATGTTTTACTGTCTGAAAAGATTAAAATTTCAGCCTATAACAGGCCAGAAGGTAGATATCATTGGCTTCTTGGGCCAGATGGTCTCCAACAGAGTTACTCAATTCTTCGGTGGTATAGAAAGAATCTGAGCAATATGTAAACAAACTTTATAGGAGTTTTCTGACCTCTGCCATTAGACAGTCAAATTCCCTAAGGTAAAGCTAAATTGCCTAATACAATTTCTAAACACAAGAGAAAAATGACTCATTTGGAAAGAAAAGGGAAACATAGAGACAAGCAAGAAGCTGAACTGAAACTGAAGTGAGATTTAAGGTAGACGCTGGGAGTCGTGTTCAGACAGCCTGGATCAACAATATGTCAAGGACTAATGTAAAATATTCATGGTCTGAAAGTGGAATGATGTCTCAGCCTTCTGTGATGGCTGTACTCAGGCCAGGACTCCAAGAAATAAATTATGTGACTTCCACAGGCTTTGTTCAGCTTCCTCAACAGGGGATCTGTTACCATCCAGACCAATTCCCTGTGATTTCCCATGTGAAAAAGTGAGTTAAAAATCTGTGTTGTAAAGAAGAAGTAACACAGAAAAAAAGAAGTTATCCTGAGGGGCTGATAAGATGGCTCACTCTATAAAGTGTTTGTCATGCAAGCATGAGGATCTGAGTTCAGATTCCCGACACCCAAGTAAAAGCCAGGCACGCAAAGCTGTAATTCCAGTACTAGAAGAGTTAGACAGGACATCAGCCAGGCAAGCCTATTGGTGTGCTCTGGGTTCTTCAGGAGACCCTGTCTTAAAAAAGTAAGACGAAGAGCAATTGAGAAAAACACTTGATGCTGATTTTTGGCCTCAACATGCAGAGATACACATACACACACACACACACACACACACACACACACACACACACACACAGAGTTATACAGACAAACACAAATTATTCTGAACCAGGGACTACGCTAGAAACTTTACAAATATTGTCCAATAGCTAACAAAAAGCCATATTTCTGGACTGCTGTTTGTGGTTCTCCAAACAGACACTGACTTGGTCCAGTGGCCTGTTCTTACAGATCATGAGGTGGCCTATCTGATCATAGTCATAGCCATACCCTTTCTGCAATTCAATGAATAGCCTAGATAAATAATCAAAATTATGGTATGAAGTGGCAACCCACTCCTTTTTGTGTAAAACTATTTTGATGCCACATAGATGCTGAAATTAAGAAAGAGTAGTATCAATCAAAATGTCATAGTAAGGATAACCAGCTTCCTTAAGACCGGTTGCATTAGCCACTAAAATTATAAGGATTTAAATATGGTTCTTGCTGTCACTGACAAAAATGGGAAAAATTTCAAAATACTTTACTTTTGAAATGGGGGGCATGTGGGAACATGATTCCATAAATGAAGAAAAGTTGTTACCCACAATTTAACACCCTCTTACTTCTACATCTCCAACTCTCTCTAGAAGTACACTTAGTTCCGGAGACACTACAGTCAGAAATTAAAGATGTACTTCCGCTAGAAATGCCAGGAGAATTACATCATACACATCTTCTAATTTACAAGTACCTCTAAGCTCAGGGAAAACAAATATTTATATTTTTATTATTTAACAATGATGTGAGCATTTCTTAATATATAATCACTTGTGACTCAGTAGAAAATAATTTTCAAGACTTTTATTAACTAATACAATCAAAAAATGTAACACCTATTTTAGCTATAGACAGGTCAATTTTAATTTATGTTTCAAAACTTCTAACTACTGTTATTTACATTATTTCTTTGGGAACTAAGTCATCACAAATATGAAAAACGGAAGAAATTTAATTAAAATGTTATTTATAATCGTAGCACATAGAAGGTAGAGATAAAAGGATCAGGAATTCAGGGTCACTCTCAGGTATTAATATACAGAGTTCAAAGCCAGCCTGAGCTACATGAGACCCTATCTCAAAAACACACAGAATGTTTATTTAAATATCTGATAAGGAGCTGGGGAGATGGCTCACACACACATTTACATACACACACATGCATATACACAGACATTTGATAAACAGTAGGCTATGCTCTTATGCTCTTTTTGGAGACATGTTTACATTCAGTTGATTATCATGATCATTTATTTTGATTGCTTCATAATTAAAGAACAATATTCAGCTACAGGCTAATTTCCTCTGTTGCATTAGTTAAAGCACAGTTACTTCTTAAGCTTTGTCTACACTTGTCTAAAAATACTATATGGTTTCAGTGTTTTTTCAAAGACAGTTCACTCAGCCCCTTTCTATTCCATAGGCAGAGTTTACATCCACAAAGAGAAGATTCTGGAGCCTCAGAACAATCTGAATATCTTAAATATTTTTAGTATGTTACACACAACCTCTTGGGTGTTTAAAAGCAGGAAACTGAGCATGATGGCAAGCTTTTGCCTCTTTAATTGTACCTGGCAAGGTCTCTGGATAAATGACCACTTATATTTAGTTTGACCTTTAAGCAAAACTGAAATCTTCTTCCAGATTGCACTGAGGAGGGAAAAAGATTTCTGATCTCAATTTAAAGACATGTTAAGATGTTTTTAAAAAACAAGCATTTTAAGGCTTGTTTTCTGTTGTGGTGCTATGCATCAAATTCAGGGCCTATCCAGTGCTAGGTAAGGCTCCTACCATTGAGCTAACTTCCCAGTTGCTTTACACTTGCTTTGTTAAAAAGCATGTAATGAGGAGTTGGAGAGATGGCTCAGTGGTTAAGAGAGCTGGCTGCTCTTCCAAGAGGACCTGAGTTCAGTTCCCAGCATCCACATGGCAGGCAACAGTCATCCACAACTCCAGTTCCAGGAGATCCAATGCCCTCTTCTGACCTCTGCAGGAATAGTATGCAAGGGTATATTTATGTACATACAGGCAAAACACTCATATACATAAAATAAAATAAAATAAAATAAAAGTAATGAGGTATTTATAGGCAAAAAGTGATTCTGAAAACAAAATTTAGTTGATGATAAAAAGTGGGGAATTTAGGAGATGGACATATTTATGGAGAGCATTTGTCATTTACTACATACTAGAATGTAGAAGTTAGGAAGTGGTTAGGTAGGACAGAAAGCACCTTGGGAGATGTAGTTTGTAGCCAGTCTCTGGGACACTTATTTATTCGGGCACCGGCTGTCTTTCCAAGGGCATTAACCTTGGAAATACAGGCTGGCAGCAGTGAGGTCCAGTCCAGCTTAAAAGTGGAAGGGCTCCCCTCTTCGCCTGTCAGGCTCCATCTCCAACAGAAAATCACAGCTGTCAGCTTGTTTCTGCAGATGGGCAATGCTGCCTAGTGCCTGAGTGTCAGGTCTGCAGACACCCATCCGTATGATGCTATCACACCGCAGTGTGGCATGTGGGGCAGCTGAACATATGGTCTGTCTCCAGACTGCTTTGCTTGCCTCCAGTACCAAATGGGATGTAGGTACTGTGGAGAAATGGCACGACTGTCATCAAAGGACTAGTGTGAGAAACGTACTCCATGGGCATACAGCATGGAGTACGAGGTAAGCACTGGCTACTCCTGGCTACTTAGATTGTGTTTTCCACAATGGGTCCCAAGCAGAGTTCCACAGGCAGAATTTTGCATCACAATCCCATACATATAGATACACTTATATAATAACACCACAAATAATGAACATGTATGTGGTGTGGCTTATAAATAAACTTGGCTATGCAGAGTTAAGATTTAAACCCAGAGGGCTTGTTTCTCCAGTGCTCAAACCTCTTCTGTCCACTTCCTTGTGAGTCTTGTGATTACTATACCCCCAGAAAGCAAAGGTCTCATCAAGCACTACTAGCGCACTGAGAACAAACACAGAAGTCGCTTCTATGGTACTAAATATTCTGTCGCAGAAGAAAAACGATGATCTTCATTCATATATTGACTTTAAAACCCAACACACGTAGTTTGAAAAATACTAGGTAGACAAAAAAGGCAAAAAACAGTTAGCAAGATGGGTTTTTTTAAAGTCAAATAGATATATATTCTGCATTTCAGAGTTTTTTGCTATTGGAATTGAAATTATGCTATTATATGGAGCATTTCTTAAATATGTTCAAATATCCCCATCACCTCGTGGATTAGATGCTGGGAAATGTCCTTCTAAACTGTTAATTACCTTCAAGGCAGATACAATATTGGGTTATTTTAACTTTACTTTAGTTACTATATCCAAACACCTAAACAATTTTTAAATCGACTGATCCTGAGATTTGGGCCAGAGAGAGGTGTCCTAGGGCCCTAGGCTGGGAGGAAAGGTCACTCACTTAAGAAACACGAGAGGCAGTGTTTTGTGAAATCATCTAATTAATAGTGTGCTCTTCTCCACCAGCAAAATAATAGTTTTAATCAAAGAAAGTTAGTTAGAAATGGAAACAATATGGTAGAAGTCAAGTTAAATTCCACTTTAATAGTTTCACTTTTAAAAACAGTGGTATTTAAGTGGACTTGGTAAACAGTACAGGCTAGGTGGAGTGAGGGGCTCTAGATTTGAAGTCCCTGGGATGGAAGCCAGACAAGAAGGGACACAAAGCAGAGGCTTCAGCCCTCATCTGTTCCTTGAGCCAGGGAGACCCTTCTGCCAGACATTTCACAGGGTTGTAGTGACTGTGCGAGAGACGAAAGCCGCAGCTTTGATAGTCTCCTACTTTCTACCTTTCTCTGAATCTCTCCTGCCAGACATGAACACTTGCAAAGTACAGAAACTAATTCTAAGAATGAATGATTATCTACAATGTGCAAAAGAGCAAATGAGGCTCCAAGCATCCAAATAACTCTGGGTAATGTTTATTTCTGTGTCTAGCAGACATGGATGTTTTTAGAGTAGAACTGAACTACAGCATAACACATTCTCTTCAGAGTAAATGCACGTGTTTTTACATACAACAGTATCGATGTGAATTTCTACTTCTTTCTAATCAGGGTTGCGCTGTCCAATATGGTAGCCACTAGCCCTGTGAGGCTATTTAAATTCATTCAAGTTAAATAAAATTGAAAACTCTGTTCCCCAGTTGTGCTGGCCACATTTCAACAACAACACGTGGCTTGTGGTTATCATATTAGTCAGATTTATAGGACATTTCCATTACTGTAGAAAGTCATACTAGATAGTATTGATTTGGAAAAGGCTATTTATAGATGCTAAAAAGAAAACTGTTCTTTTCTTCCTTAGCAGATGATCTCTAACCTTTGCTTAACCTACTAGAATTGCTTGACTCAAAACAGCACAGGGTTGAATTTGACAGCAAACACCAAAATTCCTTATTATCACACATCATTCCAACTGCCCTGCCTGAAATCTCTTTGTGTTAAGACTTTCCACTATGGACTGAGGAGGTGGCTCAGGCAGTAAAACACTTTACATGCAAGCATTAGGACGCAAGTTTGAATCCCCAGCATTGCACGTGAAAAGTGGGCACAACAGTTACTTGTCTATAACCCCAGCGCTGGTTGTTGGGGAGGCTGAGAGAGGTAGATTCTCAGAGCTCAATGGGAAGTTAGTCTAGCTCCAAGTTCAGTGAGTGACTTTGTCTAAAAATAAGGTGGAGAGAGGCTGAGGGCATCTGATGTTGACCTCTAGCTTCCAAATGCCCACATGCACACATATGAAGAAGTACACACACACACACACACATGTTTCATAGTCAAGCAATTTTGTCAAAATGCAAATATATCACCAAACGCTTAGTGATGTTAGTAACTTGTTAAAATTTCAATAATTTATGAGCTAGATGTAAAGTGATTAGAGAAACTTACAAAAATATAAAGCCACAGGGTGCTCTTGGCTCTGGGAATAAATGTTTATAGCTAAAATAAACAGGAACATACTTTTATTATACCCTTAGAATAAAGGAAATGACTACACATTTGGGTCTAGTCCTTTTATGTGACTTGAATGGATTTAGAATGGATTCAGTAACATTCATTTGGGGACAGAGGAGATGGCTCCATTGATAAGAGTGCTTGCCATGTAAGCACAAGGACCTGAATTTGGATTCTCAGAATCCACATTAACAGAAGAGCATGGTGGTGCGTGACTGTAATCCTAGCCTTGGGTTGGGAAGGGACACAGGATCCAGCTTAACTGAATCAATAAACTGCAGGTTCAGTGAGAGACCCAGTCTCAAAAATTAAAGATGGACAGTGATTAAGGAAAGACATCTGATGCTGACCTCAGACCTCCACACAGACTCAGGCATGTACACCCCTCCACACACATGTGCACGTACTATACTCACACACTGCACCACACACCAAGATGATGATGACAGTGATGATGATGATGTTCATTCAGGCCTCATAAGAACCTCATCACCACTGCATCCTGATTCTAACATGAAGGTTCTTCTCAGGAAGAGGAAGACTGGCAGATAATGTATTATCTTCTTAGTATTTGTTTTGCTTAGTTGGCCACAAAAAAAAAAAAAAAAGACCAGATTACAGCAACACACACGACTAAGACTGCAGCAGCCTTTCCTCTCTCTTGGCTCCAGACTGCCTGCTCATCTGGCCACTGGCCTGCAGAGGTGCCAGCCACAAGGGAAACCAAGAGTGTAAAGCAAAGTGCTGTCACTCTTGATAGTCACAAAGCAGCAGAAGTGAGCACAAAAGCCCTGCCAGGGGATTGTGAGCACCGTGGTGGTCGTCTGTGACAGTCTACACAGAGGGCACTGGGTTTGTTGAAAAAAAGATAACCCCATGAAGCAAACTATCACTCCTCCCTCTGAGCATCTGATGAGAAATACAAAGCATTAAGCAGTTGTGACCAAGACACTGTCATCCAATTTAAATAATACAAAGAGACTGCATTCAGCTAATGGCTGATGATAATAAGCATGCATTTTAAAACAGTTTATTATGTTTTCTCAATGGCATAACACATGCCAGTGGGTTGTTAATATTAGCAAAACTTTCCTTTACTATATCCAGTTTATGAGCTTCTAACTTGAGGTGCTCACAAAATATTATGTAATTTATAAATTAAGGACAAACCATTAAAATCCCCATGCTTTGCCTTCAAGATTAAATTCACACTTCTAGTTCATTAAGAGATGCCAGCGATAGTCAATTGAAGTCCAGTGTCACCAGGACACATGTAAGAAAAAGTTGGGTGTTCGATGCATGAAAATTGAGACTGTAAATTCATTTGATCTGCATCTATCGCATGTACGCACAGTGTCAGTTTCTCTTAAACATGGAAAACTTGAAGTAGATCAGCTTATTAACTGCTGCCATGAGTTTATATATCGACACCCGCCTTCCCTTTTTATGAACTGCAGCCGAGAATGGAGTTATAGTCCTGCATTATTAAAATCTGTCTTCTATTCAAGGAGAGAACTGAAGCAGAAACTAATACAGCCCTTTAAGCTTTGTTACTGTAATAGATGCAAGAACTGTTTTATTCAGTTCTGCTTTTAAATACATCATTAGTGTATTGGTTCCCTAACCAGACCACGCATGTAGGAGGTCGACGTGGGATCGCTCAGGGAGGCGGCTGCCTTCCTTTCACGTGGGCTGTGTTCTCACATCGGTGGTCACAACCCTGGCTGCGCCCTAAAAGATCTGGCCAACTCCAACCCAAACGACCAGTGTTTGGGATATCACAAAGTACCGTGGAGGTAGCGGTGGATGAAGGGGATGAGTAGGAAGAAAAAGTACGAATTTAACACGGGGAAACCCTTCTTCCTCCCTTCGATTCATTTAAGGAGGGGAAAACCACTCAGCAGGGACTCTCTCCAACACCCAGCACTAAGCACGTAAAAAATTGTCGTAACAATGGATAGATAACCAAAGCGCCTCGGGATCCCCTACCCACACCCCCTTCCCACGCTGAACCCGAAAATCGTGCTTCTTCCCAGGAGCGCGCGCCCGGCAGGGCAGGGCAGAGCAAGTTAGCGCCCGGGGCAGACGCGGCTGCCGGGCCCGCAGGCGGCCACGCCGGCTCGCCGAGGTCGAACTCGGCGGTTCCTCCCCGGGACCCCATCCAGCGCCGGGCACGCGCGCCTGGCGGGACACCTGTCACAGGGCCAGGCGCGGGCTGCAGGGGCGCACTGCGGCGGCGGCGGGCCCGGGGCGGCGGGGCCCAGGACGCACGAGCCGCGGAGCCCGCACCGCCCCGGACCGCTGGCGAGCGGGGGCTGGGACAGCCCGGCCGCGCCACCCGGGGGGGACGGCAGCCCGCGGGCCCGGCGCGTCCCGCACCCGCAGCCCAGCGCGCCGCAGCGTCCGCGGGGTGGGTCTCCGCCCGGTCCGGCACCCAGCGGGCCGGGCGGCGGCGGGGCCGGGGCCGGCGCCTACCTGCTCGCTGCGCTCCGGGCCGCGGGGCTCCCGGGCCGTGACCTGCGGCGGCGGCGGCGGCGGCGGCGGCAGTCGCGGCGGGGAGGGCGCTTCCTTCAGGAAGGGGTGGGATCTGCCCGCCCGCCCCTCCCGCCGCACCGCGGCCCGCCCCCGACTTATTCTGGGGTCCCCGCTGCGTGGCCGCCCGCGGACAGCAGCAGCCCGTGGGCCCGGGCCGGTGTCTCCCCTCCCGGGTCCCTCATAGTCACCGGGTTGCAGCCGGGTGTGGACGGTCCGGCCGCCTGCTTCCGAAGCCTTTGTGGACGCGTTTGCTCGGCGCTCCTCACCCAACAAAAGGCAGGAGGGAATCTGGATCCTCCGCCTGCTGGTTATTTATTCCTGACCTGTTGTAACCTTGCTGGCTCCCTTCTGTCCACACACCTAGGGTTTTGCCCATAGCAGCTAAAATTCATTTTCATGTCCACTAGTCGAATGTAGTTCTCCGCCACTCGGTGCCCTCCCGTGGTTTTCTTTCATCCTGCTGAGCAAACACAGGGCCAACTTCTGACCCTGGCAAAAAAGAGCGGGCTCCAAGGTTTCCTCCCACAACCAGCTTGCTCTTTACATCTTGGTCGAATCGTCATAAAACTGTATTCATCAGCATTATAATAGTTCCCCCATCCTGGACCCCAACTTCACAGTAGCACCACGTCACTGACCCCTAGCAGCAGCGTGGGCCACTTTTATCACAGGTTCACGATTAACTTAGGTTCCAAACAGTCTTACTGGCTTCTCATGGTAGGGCGCCTATGCAACCTGCCTCAGTCGGTCTGATTGTTCTCGGGGACCGCTTTCTGCTGCACTCATCCACTTAACAGCGGCCTCTCAAAGCACAAGTTTCTAAGATCTCGCCCCAGTTCAATCTGTTCAAATCTCCCTCACTGGCTTCTAGAATTCTCTGTCCCCCACGGCACTGTTGATTATATATGCATTCTTGGTTTCTGGTCACTGTTCTGGCCTGACTTCTGGACTGTAAGCTTCTTAAAGACTTGATCGTGACCTTCCGTTTTCCTTAGCTTAATGAATGGAATTAGTATTGATGCAATTAAAGGAGCAACCCAAAAAATGCCAGTATAGAATCCCCTGGAAGTGTATGCGGAGTGGTGTGGGAGTTAGCTTCTGAATGCTTTTCTCAAGAGAGTAGCTGTAGCTTTTCTCAGACTCTCAAAGTGGCCTGTAACCGCCCCCGCCCCCCGAAGTTAACTGCTTGAGGCCCACCATAACCCCCAGCTCTGATGAAACCTCTAGTCCCTGCCTACAACCCTACTCCCTGCATTTGGGACACAGGCAGTGATGAGTGTGTGGAGAAAAAAAAAAGCACTGATCCATGTTGCTGCTTGGGGCCCTGGATGACACTGAGGAGTAAAGAGAACTTACTAAAGTGCTAATGATCACAGTTTCATGACAACTGGGCAGAGACCAAAAGGAAAAGAGCAGCCTGACTGTGGACAACACGGGGCCTTGGAGCCATCACGATCCTCTTATCCCAGCCTTCCATGTGCTGAGATTCCAGGTGCTTGTCACCTCATCTGCCTAGGCACTCATTTCTTTCCGACTGGAAGAGCCCTCCTGAACTCCTGAAACTCCTGCCTCCAGCTCCTGAATATGAGGACTGTGGCCTGTGCCACCACACTCAACTTTGTTTTTGTTTTTGAAGCAGGCCCTTCGATGCTTAATAACGACTGTCAACTCCACTGATCTAGGATCATCTCTGGGCCTGCTTGTGAGAGATTATCTAGATTAGTTGGTCTCTAGGTATGTCTGAAGGGGTTTCGACGTTAGGTTGGATGACCCACTCTGAATGTGGGTGGTACCATTCCATAAGGGCCCAAACTGAATTAAAAAGAGAAAGAGAGCTGAGCACTAGCACGCATCGCCCTCTGCTTCCTGACTGCAGATGTGATGTGACCAGCTGCCACTCAAGTTCCCTCCACCATGACTTCCTTATCTTCATGGACTGCACCCTGGAGCTGTAAGCACAGAACAAGAGCAACAAAAACTTCCTTAAGTTGCTTTTGTCAGGTATTTCATTGCAACAAGGAGAAAAGTCATACAGCCTTTTCTGAGGAGACATGAACCAACACCTACCTACCTCAGATAGGACCCCAACAACAGACCAAAGTAAGGATTCTATCAAAGCTCAGCTTGGTCAACCCATGGGTTTATTGGGCTTACTTGAATAGCCTGAATAAGGGGCTACTTACAGGACAAGAAGGACTCAAAGTCGTCTGCATCACTGAAAAAATCCCAACCCCAGCATGGTGGACACAAACTGCATTCTGATGGAGGCAGGCCAGGCTCCAGGCTGTGATGGGAGGCAGCGGCCAGAAATGGAGCAGGAAAACCTTGGAGTATAAACTGTTTGACTCTGCCTTTTTTATTTTACCTTCCCACATCCACTATGACGTCAAGGGGAGGGAGACAGGGAACAGGAAGGACCTAGTGGAGAACTTTTCACAGTTGCGTGGGCTCTCTCCTGATTGGTTTTTACTTTTCACCTATTTTGTATATCTACAACCAGCCAATCAGAGTCTAATGCTATTAGAAACCACTCCAATGGCAAACCAGTTTTGGTTCTCCCCTGCTGCCCTGTCTTGCCAGAGCTTTCTCGTTCTCTTTGGCTTAACGAAGCCTTGTTTTGTTCAATATCCCTCATTCTTCCAAGTCAGCAGCCAAGAACTGCACAGGGAGGAAAATCTACAATTCCCTGACAGAGAGGCAGAGTCTCCCCGAGCCCAGCAGTTGTTCCTACTTGTATACTAATGGGGGAGGTCCCTTGTGAATCTTATTTGAGCTTTCCTAGTCTTGCACGTTTCCTTTACTGGTGAGCCTCCAGGAGCAGGCAGTCATTACACAGCAGGTCCCCTCCAGGGTGCCTTGGCAGGCCACTGATGTGTAGCCCACCCGCCTCAGCTCTCTCAGCAGCTATGGGTGCATGCTATGAGTGTGTGCTGCCATGGCTAGGGCGTGGGTATTTTTATGAAGAACCCAAACGTGGTTTTTTTATATGGCCATGATAGTCACTTTCCTGCTGCTCCTGGGAACGGGGTCTCCAGTTTGTAAAAGTTCCTTCTCTTCTTTTCTCAGTGGAAGGGTTGACAACCCTCGCTCCATGTTTAATTTCCATTTCACCTAGAACCAGGTCCACTTTTGTTGAGAAATCAGCTTGAGTTTTAAGTTAGAAGGCTTGGTGACACCTGTGAGTAGCATTACATCACTGCCACCTTCATCTCCAAGATGTACATCCAAATCAACCCATTCCTGACAGGGATATTGACAGTGATTCCATGAATATTATGAGACGTGTGCTCTATTTTCTATTGTTAAGAAAACTGAAGACAAACAAAATATATGCTTGTCTCTGCTTTTATTATAATTGATATGCTACTCGTTAAAAATCTGTTGTCTGTTATGCATTCAGTGTGGTCTTAGACACCTAAAATCATATATGGCAAAGTCAGGGCATGGGCCACATATAAGTAATACCAGTTCTGTAAGACAAAAGATGGGAAGATTGTATATTCAAGGCTAGTCTGGGTTCCATAGCAAGGTCCTATTTCAAAAAAGAAAAACATGACTATTACATGTTATAATCTGGTTTTCTTTAAAAAAATGCATGTTAAGATTCATCTGTGCCTTTAAACTACATACTAATGAAGTTCCAAAATGCTTCAGTGTGCAAGGAAAAGGCCCAGCACAGAGTTAGAGAAGCAAGGCTTAAGGCCTGTTTGAAGGTAAATGTCAGCCATAGATTTTATAGGATAAGATGGAGATCAACATTCAGGGACATTATCATTCTATTAGGGCTATGAGAAGACACTGATATGGGCACCATCTTGCTCAACAGGTCTGCTGCCTGACCTCTGGTGACTTGCGCAAAGATCCACAAAGGGTGTTGGTTATTCTGATATAAATGAATTCTAACTGAAAGAATGATAGAGCACTTAGAATTAGAAGACAATTCTATATTCTTGCTATTTTCTCTATTTTCTCTCTCTTGAGCAGCCAGTTTGTTATTGTTGGTCATGATTCAAATCATCTTCCTTATTTATTTGAAAAATCAAACTTGCACAGCTCATAAATAACACTCCTAGAGATTCTGGAAATCCAGGCTGTTGGTGAAATTGCAGTGAATCCCATTAAAATAAGAAGTCCTGCATAACAAAATTATTGTCAGCTTTTATCCAACAAATGATAACTCAGCAGCCACAGAGTTCATTGCTCATTACCAAATCTGTTAAATAAAACCTGAACCTGGTAGGGTGGCATATACCTGTAATTCCAGTACCTGGGAAACTCAGACAGGAGGATTGCCTGGAGTCTGAGACCAGCCTGGGCTGTATAGTGAATACTAAGCCAGCCAAGAACTCTTGTTTTTTTTTTTTGTTGTTGTTGTTGTTTTTTGTTTTTGTAAAAAAGATCTACCACCAACAACAAACCAACAAGAACAGGAAAGAAAATTTGACAGGCGCAGGTAGGCAGAGAGTAGGAATGCATTTGATGTGGGATGGTAAATGGAAGCTGTTATTTTACTCTCATTCTGACAGAGCTCCCCTCCCCCCGAAATAACAGTTGTCTACACTCTCAGCAAACAAAGTGTTATGTATCACTATGTAGGATTTGCAAGGTGTACTGACCCAGCCTCTTGCTTACCTTACATATAAATGCTGACAGGATTGTGTGCATTAGAGGTTTCTGCAGACATAGTTCTGAGAGGCCCCTGCTTTATACCTATAACAGAAAGGCAAAAGCAACTTCTCTCTCTTCTCTGAGAGAGAGACTTCAGGCAGACTTCTCACAGAGCCCAGAATGTGTCACTTGCATTCTAGGGAATACTATGGACTGGGTGCAGCTCAGGCACTGAGTATCAATGGGAGAAGCAATTTATTCCCACAGAAGACAGTTCTAAGAGAACCGTCTAAGAGTATGGGGCTGACTGTGATCCCACTCAAAAGGACTGCATGAAAAAGCCAAGTGACCTCAGCACAAAGAGGCCAGAGACTGGTCTCCAGATCTGCAGAGTCAGGAGGAAGAAGCTAGAGCAACCAGTCAGAAGCAGCATGAACTTCCTGTACTGAAGGAATGACTTGGTGGTCAGCGCTTGCCCAGGGAGTGCTGGTGATAAGTGGAGTTCTGCCAAGCCTGTGAAGGCACTATGATGAAGAGGGAAACATATCCAAAGCAGCCCAGAAGCTGCCACCCTCCAAAGCCCTTCCGATTTTTTAGTTTTCTTTGCTCTAACTTCTTCCTGGAGGAGGTGGCCAGCCTAGGAAGGAAAGTGCCGAGCTGAAAGAAACACCTGGGTGCCTACATTTCCTCCCTTTCCCACTCAAGCGTGGAAGTGGTTATTATTATCCTGTCCCAGACATATTAATTACTGAAATGTCTGCAGTTTTAGTTCACTGTAACCACAGAATTGCTTATTATTTAGAATGACCCCCAAAGTCATAGGGCCTATGCCTTCATTCATCCATGGACAGGAAGACAACCAGTTCACAGGACAGTTCTGAGCAGGGCTGATGGGAAAGAATTCAGCTGTTTGTGATTGTGCCCGTGCATCCCTCTGGCCAGTGCATCAGCTCTGCATCATAACAAGAGTCTCCGAGGACATCTCCAGTCCTCACATGTCAAGAAATTCCCTTTGTGGGTATATAAATAATAATTTAGGCTTTCCAACACAAAAGTTGGAAGGATATTTGTTGGATGAAAAGAACTGGGGTTTTAAGCTTAACCTTCTGTTCAATATATGGTCCCAGAGATCTCACCTTCTCTAAAGAGGATGGGCTAGTGACTGTCAAGTTCTCCATCAGTTAGAGAATTCTATTTAAAAGATGGCTAGAGCACACCATAGATCAAGATTCAAGCTCTGCTCTACAGGGCTCAGTCCTCACACTACCTATCTTCACTGGGAGTAGTACAGTGGCTTAAAATGATAAGAAGGAAGTCTTTTCAACATGAGGTCCTGACAAAAACAGCAGTGTCTTCTTTTGGAGGCAGATGTGTGGCTAAGGCTGATGTAATTACCTTGGTGATGATCTCCACACTATGTGACAAATGTCACCTGGGAATCTCTAAGCACTACCCTGTAGTCTCTTAAGTGCCAGGTATTATTGCTCTGGTTCCTTTCCTCTGGTGGGAAAGCCTGAGCTGCAAAGCATCTGGTGTTTCGAGAGAGAGCCTTCACTAAAGAGCAGATTCCGTACTGTGAAATTCACTGTAGTTCCGTGTTCCCTAAGTTAACTAAAAGATTGCTGTTTGCCGCAAAGAACATACGCCAGAAGAGTTGAAGGCTTTTGATTTCAATCAATCCCTTAATCTGGACTTTTTGTCAACATGCATTAAGTTTATGTAAGGCATTCATTATCTGATCAAAAAAGCCCTTCTAAATCAGAGAGCTAAAGATGAATCAATTTATGGTATGAGATTCTTTTCATTCCAAATGGCTTATTTTGAGGAATTTGGGTAATTCTTACAGCCGTTCTGACCAAGCTCCATTGCTTCGGTCCTATGGCTTCACTTCGTCACTCTGCTGTCTGCCACCCAGGTGCCTCTGTAGCCTCCCTGAGACCTGACGGCAACTGATAGTTAACGCTGACCAAGAGGAGACCTGCTGGTTTGTGCTGGGGAGAGCACCGCAACTATCTAATGTTGGGATCCTTTTTTGCACTGGTTGCTAAATATTTTAAGTATCACACCTGGACACAGGCTCATTGAAAACATCCTTGCTTTCTCTCTATCATATATAACTTTTTATCTTCTGTAATCTTACCTCTTCCCTTTCTGCTTTTAGAAGATGAGGGCCCCAACTTTATTTCTGAGCCTAAATCTACCTTTTTTTTTCCTCTTTCCCCAATATTTTCTCTTACAGTTACCTCATCCTCCCTTCTACTTAAATACAGGTTCATAAACATATTTCCTCCAGCCTTTAAAACACCTTCCCTACATGTTACTTCCTGACCCCCTCCCACCTTCTTTCCCTCTCCTTGGATGAGAAACTTCCCAGAAGGGTAGGTTTAGCTCACTGCTCCCCGTTTGCCTGTGATCTCTGCATCAGTGGTCTGGATCCATTCCTTCTCTGTTGAAATGCTGCCATGTATATCCACAGCAAACAACCTTGAAGACACCATGTCCTGTTGACCACTGCCCCGCCAGGGCTTCTAATCCACCCCGTGTCCTCCTTGAACCTCACTGGCCAGTCAGGTTTGGTTGGTGGACTGTGTCTGTGGTCCTAGCACTTCAGAGCCTAATGTAGGAGATCAGGCTGGGCTACACTGTGAGACTCTGTCTCAAAGAAAAACAAAAACAAAAAAAGAAAAAGAAAGTGTGAGCCCTCCGTGGTTCTTTTGATTCTGATGTCCTGTGATCACACAGAGTCCCTGCTAGCTCTGTCTTTGCCTACCTCCTCCCATGGCCCCACAGAAAGCCTCTGCTCCAGCACACCTGTCCTTAAGGTCGGCACCATGTCTCCTCTGACACTGTGGCTCTGTGTAATGCTTCACATACCACACAACATATTCATTTAAAAATACAGCAGTATTGACTGTATTCATATAGATGTGTAGCCATTCCTGTAAACAATTTTAGTATGCTTCCATAACCTCAAAAAAAAAAAAAAATCCCATCCCACACTGTCCCTCTCTCTCTCCCCAAATCAGTCTCTATGGATTTTCCCGTTCTGGATGTTTTGTATAATTGGAATTACATATATGGCCTTTTGTGTCTGGAGTCTTGAACTTAATTATTTTTGCTGTATCATGTGCCAACACACAATTTCCTTAAAAATACATATAGTAGTCTATTAAATGAATATGCCTCATTTCAACTATCCATTCATATGTGCACACATATGTACACATATTTGCGTATATGTGGGCACACATATGTGTGTCAGTGCAAATGTGTGTGTACTCATGCATGTGGAGGCCAGAGGTTTCTGCTTGATGTCTTCCTTGATTGCTCCTTATTTGCTGAGGCAGAGTCTCTTGCTGAAGTAGGCTATTTGAATCATGCTGTTGTAAACACTAATGTTCATGTCTTTGTGTGGATAGGTGTTTTAATTCTCTTGGGAACATGCAGACTAGTGGAATTTGGGGGTTATAATGAACATAGTTAATTTTCTGGTCTTCTGTGGGTATACCTTCTTACATTCTAACTAATATTTGTCTGTTAAAGTTTTAAAAATTCCATCTTAATCTTCTATCTCTTTGTGGTTTTGAGGCATTTCCCTGAGCACGACGATCTTAGTCACCTTTTCATATGGTTATTGGCCATTTGTTTATCTTCTTGGAAGAAATGCCTGTTCAGATCCTTTGCCTGTTTTGCTTTAGGTATTAACCAGGTATATGATCTGCAGATGCTTCCTCCTATACTGTCTTCTTATTCTCATCCGTGGCATCCTCTGAAGCCCATCCATCTCTGACTGTTATGAATCCCTAACTACCCATCCCCCTTCTGTTGTTTATACTTTTTATTCCATATTTAACACAAGGTTTTTTTTTTTTTTTTTTGCCTAACCCAAGATTACTAAATTTACTTCTATATTTTCTTCCAAGACTTATAGTTTAAGCTTCTACATTTAAGCCTGCCTTATTTTGTGTATGAGGAAAGGGTCCAACTTCATTTTATGCATGTAGCTATGTTGTTGGCCCAGGACCATTTGTTGAAAACACTGTTCTTTCCTCCATTGAACAGTCTTGGCACCCTTTTTGAAAATCAATTGAGTACAAACATAGGAGTTTATTTCTAGCCTCTTAATTCCATTCCATTGATCCATGTGTCTACCTCATGTCAGTGCTACGCTGTCTTAATTACTAAACTTGGTTTTGAAATCAGAATGTATGAATCTTCGGTTTTGGTTTGAATGTGTTCCCCAAAGAGCACGTGGTGCAAACTCTGGAGGCAGGTTACAATAGAAGACAATTAGGTTCTGAGGTCTTCAACTCCAAGAATGGATTAATGCTGTTATTACAGCATAGCAAAAAAGGCCTTCCTAGATGCCATTCCTCTGATCTTGAAATTTCCAACTCCAGAACCATAAGGCAATCTTTTTTTTTTCATTGCAAATTAGTCTATGGTATTGTGTTACAGTACTAAGACAGCCTCCATCTTTATCTTTCTCTTTTGAGATTGTTTTAGTTGTTCATTTACATATGGATAATTAGATTAACTTGTCAATTTCTGCAAAGCCAGCTGCTATTTTTATTTGGGTTGCATAGAATATGTAAACCAGTTGGGAGACTAATGACTTCTTATGATTGATCTTCAAATCCATGAAAACATGTTTCCCCATTTGCTTAAGAGTTCCTTAATTTATGTCAACAATTTTTATAGTTTTCAGAGAATAGCTTCTTCTTTTGCTAAATTTATTTCTAAATATTTAATACTATTGTAATGGAATGTTTCCTTAGTTCTGTTTTTTAACTATCTGTTATTGCTACGTAGAAACATAGCTGATTTTTGTTTGTTGATCTTCACCTTGCACTTGCTGAACTGGTGTGTGTGTGTGTGTGTGTGTGTGTGTATTCCTTAGGATTTTCTGCAAATATAGTTTCACACCTTCCTTTCTAATCAGGATGCTTTTGTTCCTTTTTTTTGCTAGTTGTCCTACATAGAACCTCCAGCACAATATTTAACGAAGTGACGAGAATGAGCCCTTTTTTCTCCTGATCTTAAGGGAGAAGCATTCAGTCTTTACCACTGAACATAATGTTAGCTGTGGATTTTTTTTTGTAGCTAGCACTTGCCAAAACCCACACAAATCTGAAGACAAAAACTCTAAGTCCCTTTACCCCCAAAAGCTGAGCTGTTTTTTTTTAACACCTTAATGATATTCCATAATTTGAATGTATTGCAGTTTAATCATACCTTATTGATAACCATGTAGGTTATTTCCATTTTTGACATAATTAACAATGTATAGAACATAATACTTAAGTATCCAAACTTTTATTTTTGAAAGAAATGGTTAAATGTGGGGTGGAGTGGGATGTATAGCTCAGTTGATAGGGTGCTTGTCTAGTGTTCATAAGGTCCTGGATTCAATTTGCAGGATCACACATTGGGCATGGTTATGCACACCTGTAACCCCAACACTGGGAGGTAGATATAGGAAGATCAGAAGTTCAAGGCTTCCCTGGACTACATGAGATTCCAGTTTTAAAAAGGAAGAGAAAAGAAATTCTTAAATATGAGCTGCATAGTGTTAGTGTTCATAAATATTTCCAGATATCTTTCCCAAAAGATTATAGCAATGTATAAAAATATCATTTTTTCTACACCCCAAGATTAGTTCTTATTATTTAAAGTTTTTTTAAATTGCCAGTTTGATGCCTTCTTTTTATTTCTGTATTGTTTTTCTGATAATTTGGAGATCCTTACATATTAAAAATAGCAATCCTTTTCTGTTATATATCTAACAGATTCCTTTCAGTTAATCGCTTTTACTTGTACTTTTGTTTTGATGTTTTTAACATAAAATATTTTGAATTTAAGGTCAAATATTTTTCTTTTTTCAAAAGTGACTTGTGAATCTCCAGGCTTTCTCAGAAGAATCTCTTTTCCCCAAAGTTATTCAGACTTTCTTGTAATTTTTTCAAACATTTTCATTGTGTGCACTTGTGTGCTTTCTGTTCTTTCTTTAACTATTGATTTTCAGATGTATTTAGATTTTTAACTTTATGTTAAAAATTGTAGTCTAATTAACTGGTGTCCTCAGTTTGGTTAATAATTATACCACCATTTTTTAAACATTTTTATTTATTTCTCTTTTATGTGTATAAATATTTTGTCTGTGTATAGGTAAGCGCACTGGGCATACGATGCCTGTGCAGGCCAGAAGAGGATGTTAGATCCCCTGAAACTGGAGTTAAGGATAAGTGTTAGTCATTATGTGAATTCTGGGAACTGAATGTGGGTTCTCTGGGGACCAGTGAGTGCTCCTAGCCACCGAATTGTCTCTCCAGCTCCTATATCACCACTTTTAATTAAATAAATGTTCTGTGTGGCCCAGGGTTGGCTTTAGGTTATCAACCACCTTACCTCAACTCCCAAGTCACTGACAAGACAGATGTTGACCACTATATCTAGCTGAAACTACTTTTTCAGGAATCGATTTTAATATCAACTTAAATTTATGATGTTTGGGTTCTCCGCCAACGCGATTCTATTGCGGTCATTTTAACAAAGGAAGGGTACTTCTCCCTTGTAATTCTTCTTCGTCATAAACTTTCTTCCATGTCCTTAACATTTATTCTGCTACATTATAGTGAATATTTGCCTCCTCAGCTTTCTCCCACTGTGTAGCAGTCCTGCAGTTTGAGTCTACTGATCCTGGATGTGGAAATAGCCTCAGTTGTCCAAGCCAGTCACTCTAGCTATGTTAATCTGTTGACGGGACAATGAGACCTAAATTGGTCCAATAAGAGTGAAATTTAGGACTTTTCGTTAATGGTGGAAGGATTAAATAGCCTTGGGTTCTGCTGGTGGCAATTCTGCAACCATAAGAAAAATCCTCCTGAGCTGAGTGTGGTGGTGCACATCTGTAATCTTCAGCATTTAGGAGGTTAGACGGGAGGATCAAGCACTCAAGGCCAGCCTAGCCTAAAAAGTGAGAGACCCTGTCTCAAAAAGAATGTACCGAGGAATGTTGTTTTCCTGGCATAGCATGCCCATTGCTATCTTGAAACCAGAGCAGCTGTGATTACCTGATGGCAATTCTCACAAGATCAGACCTATTAACATTACCCAGCAGGAGAGGGATACGTGTCATCAAACCATCACCTGAGATTTCAACCGCTGGCTGCCTCCCGCCTCCCACCCCAGCTGTAATTCTTCCTTAGCTGTGTGGTCTCTGGGGGAGCTTCTCTACACTATGTAGGATGTCGAAGGCAAACTAAAGGGTAGACTCCAACTATGTAGCTTTGAGAAGGGGACACCCTTCTCTTTTCACTGGAGCTCTTGTAAGGAAGTCCAATAAAGTCATTGTTTCCCTAAGCTAGACTTGGAAGGAATTGTTTTTTCTTCTGTTTTTTTTGGTGCCCCATCTAGAATGAATAGAAATTTGTTCACATCTGCCAAGAAAAGTAATGCATAAGAGACAGAGAGGAGGGGAGGGAGGGCACGGGGAGGGGAGCGATCCCTTAGGATGCCAATTTGAAGATGATTCCTACATATCAAGGCAGAAAAAAATCAAGATCATCACAGAGGAAAGATCCTGATTAAATCGTATCAGACAGCACCTGAAGTCTACCTTACTTCCTTACTTTTTAGTTTTACATCCACACACACACACACACACACACACACACACACACACACACACATTACCTTCCTCACCTGTGGCCCTTTTGAAGACACTAATTTAAAGGTGGGCACTGAGCACTACCGCCTGCCATCTGGGCCCTGCTCTTGGTAGATCCTACCCCATGGCCCAGCCTCCATTCCCACCGTCATTCATCCTTCTCAGACCTGAGCCTTGCCAAGGCCAGTTGACCCCTCTTTTCCCTGAGGGGTGCTGGCTAGACCCCCTCTTGGGGGTCTTTTGCCAAGGTTTTTGTCACTATGGATACACCATGTACGAGTAATGGAAGTGCCTTTATTTTAGTCTTCTATGACGCTTTCTACTGGTTGAACATGGCACCTGCTGATTGTGAGTTGGTGAGATTGCCTGTAACTCCATAAGCACCCAGGGCTATTTGTGTCAGGAGTAGACTAGCCACGCCCTTGAATGCTAGGTGAGGGTCAAGTGAAGGTGAGGAAGTTACGCTCTACCTAACAGTCTCTTGACAGGGAACTGAACAAGAGAAGGTGCCTATGTTATTTACTGGCCATGTCACCTAAGGCCAGCCAAATTCTCTGGATCTGAGCTGTAAAACTAAAGTCAGGAACCTGAGACAATCTTCTTACTCTCACAGACTATCACTTTAGATCTAGCTTCACTCACACACTGGAGGACAAGGTAAGGTTCTGTGATATCGCCTGTCCTTCCCCATTAACAGATTTATACAGAAGAAACCTGATTAGAAATAACATCAAGAACAGCCTTGGTTGATTAATTAAAGTTTCAAACACTGAACGGAGGATGCATCCGGGTTGCCAAGCAACCAGCTTCGGTCTTTGTTGGCAGAAGGCCAGGGCTGACTCAGGTCGTTTTAGCTGTCATCGGCAGGGCCACTTGTGACCTTCTGACTGTTGCCATCTTGTGAGTTCTACCCAAACCATCCTCTCTGGATATAAGGACACTCCTGTTCCTTCACATCTCAGAAGTTTTCAGGCTAACACAACTGAACTTACTTCTTGTTCTGTAAGAACAGCTCCATCAATCTTCTACTGTGTACATGTCTAGCTAATGTTTGAAAATGGGAATGCAGTCTTCACTTTATGAAACTTTCCTCCTTTGGCCCCTCAGGACTTGCCTTGCCTAAGACCCACCCCCACAAGAAAAAGAAAACCAAGGCTGCAAATACAGAGGCTTCATGACTGGCATAGGTTGGGGTTATACACTGATAAAGCCACCATAAATCGAAAATATTATAAGCGGGAAATACATTTAATATACCTAGCCTAAACCAGGGAGACTTAGGTGAATATTTATATTAGAAACTTCCTGTCACACTACTCTAGGGTAGGGCTGAAAAGAGGAGAAGAGCAGGGAAGAAGAACTTCTGGTCTATGAAATGTCATGCTGCTTCCAGAGGAATCTCCGTCTATCTCCAAAGCTAATGTCTTCATGACACACACTTGCCCATCTCTCACTCATGGATGCTTGCCTCTTCCCTGACCTCTTTGGGTGGACAACTCCCTGTACAACAGCCCTGGATGCTGCTGAAGACCAGAAACACTACCCAGAGGTGAGGCCTGCATATTGATGGAGTGAGATGAAGAGGCAGCTCAAGTCCGAGGGAGGAGACACAGAAGAGTGCAAGGTCCTCCATGGAGCCTGCATAATAGTGGAGCACAAGGATGGCGCTCTCTCTCTCTCTCTCTCTCTCTCTCTCTGAGTCTCCTCCTTTCAGTAGTCACAACGGTTAAAAACAAATGTCACACTGATCACACTTCTCTTTCGTGTTCCCCTTTGCACTAAAATGAAACTCAAGTGTCCCCACTAGGTACTGTGTAGTCTGGAGCCTTATCCAGGCCCCAGTCCTGTCCCTCACCATGATCCAGGACCATGGGCCTTCTGTACCAGTCTGGTTCAGACCAAACTCTTTGCTTCCCCTGGGCCTTTGAACCAACTGATGTCACTGCCTGGGAAATCCTTCCCCTAGCTGGTGGTCTGACTGACTCCCTTTCACTAGTCTGACATTTGTTCCCGCTATTCTCTGTCTCATCATTGTGTATTACCTTCACAGTGTATAAAGGTCTGTAAATATTGTGTTCATATTTTTTGACTTATTTGTTGTTGTTTTATCCTATCAGAATACAAACTCAGGAAGCTCAGAAGCCTGTGTTCCTTCCTCGGGGTTTTATCTATGTCTAGCTCCCTGTTTGGCAATACATATTAAATGTTTAACCAATAATCATTGAATAAAAGAGTGGCAATTATAGACATGCCAAGATGTCACACTGACATGGAACCACACGTGTACATGAAACCATCACCATAGAGTTCTTACTGTGTGTTGGGTCTTATTTTAACTTTTTCATGTGGATTGGCTCATTCAGTTCAGTATAACTTTATTAAGCAGGTATTATGGTTAGCCCCAGTTTATAGTGGAAGAAACAGGCACTGGGTGGTTAATTATGTCTAGGGACACACAGTGGGCTGGGTGGGTGCATTGGGTTTCTGAGGCCTCTATAAGGAGATGCCATAGACTGGATGGTGTAAACAAAAGCTTAATCTTCCCAGAGTCCTGGAAACTGGAGGCTTAGGATTAAGGTGTTAGCAGTAACTGCTTCATCTGGAGCCTCCCTCCTTGGCGGACGGGTGACCAGCCCCTTCCTGCCTGTTCACACGGTCCTCTTTCTGTACACATGTACCCTGGTTGTTCTCTGTATGTCCTGATTGTCTCATAAGGGCTACAGATTCTAGTAGGTCCATCTTAATCGCCTCTTTACAGGCCGTGTGTCCCCAAACAATCACTCTATGAAATATTGTCTGTTAGGGCCTCACTGGATGAATCTGGGGGACATAGTTCGGCTGCTGCAGCCGGCCTGGCGCTGCGTCTAGGCAGTCTCTCTCCAGTGCTTGTGTTTGTAGCCGTCATGCCATAAAAGCTCAACATCTCATAACATTTGGCTTATTTTGAGTTTCCTGGCATAGCAGACACTCCTAGCTGCCCACTCAGTATCTATCCCAGCGCCTCTCTCCCCTCTTTTTCTTGCCAACAAACCTGGCTTTGGTTCAGGAGGCAACATGGCCTGCTCTAGCACTCAGACAAGTCTTGCTAATCTACTCCTGTCTCTCGCTACGGACTTTCTCAGTCCGTCCTTCCTGGGCTGGGGCCAGGAGCATGACCTGGTTCTGTCCCATATAGGCCAGAAGGAGCTGGCTGGTGGGCTTGCACACGTGTGAGGTGCTATGAGTACGGTCTTCTCACTTTTCTGTTCCTTTGGCAGATTTATGGAGCTGTTCCAAGTGGCCATCTTGGCATGCCAGGATGCGTTTGGGGCATGGGGTGAGAGGTTGGTGGGGGAACGGGAATGGGAAGCTTGGGGTAGGGGAGGGTGTCAGGGGATGGGGGCATGTGGGGAGGAATGGGGACAGGAAGGCTCAGGGGCTCATGAGGTCTGAAGCCAAGGAGGAAGGTGAGTCAAGATGTCTCAGAGCTGCTGGCATCGTTATTTTCAGACATCTTGTTGTAAGAGACTGCTAAGTATCTGTATGCCACTGTCTTTTAGAGGAGCCTTTCCTTCATTCTTGCTGTCAGCGGAATGCGGATTCCCTTACTGCAGGCATGTCTGTATGTCGTGAGTACCAATTAGGAACACTTAAATCTACTCAGAAAAGTGCTTTATAAGATATCCAGAAAAGGCTAATCTGCAGAGACAGAAGGCAGGTTAATGGCTGCCTGAGACTGTGAGAACAAAAATTCACTGCAAATTGATGTAAGAAATCTTTCTGGGGTGATAGAAATGTTCTAAAACTGTCCAGCCCACTTGGTGAAATGGAAAGAATACTTAAACCCAGAGCACCCAGTTTTGGTCCCAGGGATTCTTCTACCAGCTTTGTGTGTTTTATGAAACTGAAACTTCTCTGAGTTTTCTCATCTGTGAAATAAGATGATCCTGGTGAAAGATGTTCCCTCCCTTCACTTCCCGCCCCTCCCCCACTTCTCTCTCCTCATCTTCCTTCTCACCTTTGGGTCAAGATCTCACTATGTAGCCCAGGACGGTCTTGAATTAAAGATCCTCCTGTCTCAGTTTCCCAAGTGCAGAGGTCACAGGCATGCATCATCACATCTAACTTAGGGAAAGACTTAAACTCCTTTTCAGCTCTAATAGTCTAAGCAGTTTTTTTAAGAACTAAAAGCAGTAATTGAGTTGAGATAAAATTCTGTGTCATTCAGCAAAGCCAAACAAACCCAAAACAAAAACTTTAAAACCACTCCAGCCCCCTGAAAATCCAAACTGTCATGTTAAGGTGGATAATTGTACTGTTTAAGAGAACTGAGTGTGTTATGAAATGTTGGGGGGGGGGTGTATTAGACAGGAAGGCAATTATATGCAGAAGAAAATAAATGAGTTGTCATGGAACTATGATGTTGGCTGGATATAGTTCCATAGACCTATGTTCACAGCTACTTGGGAGGCTGAGGCAGGAGGACCTTGAGATTTGAGAGCTGGCATGGGTGAAGCCCTGAGCTGTATCCCCAGTGCTGGGGAATGGGAAAATGAGATGCTTATTAGGACCTCGGGTCAGAAGCAAGGGTGGAGATTGCTTAGAACATGTGCTGCATATGACACATCTGAGTGCCCAGACAGAAGCCTTTCTACTGCAAAAAGAAATCTATAAATCAGACCCTGATTGTATTGAGGGGTTACTCTTAATTTTTATAGAAATAGGGTCACATTTGAAAAGTAAACTTGAAAGTTTACTTGTTACTGCTTTTTGCTTTTTTGAAAGTTCTGGTGATAATAAAGGTATGGATTTAAAACCCCTCTAGGGCAACATGACTGTTTGGCATTGTGATTGTAACGAAGTTTACACAAATTTATACATGTGTGGGAACTCATGGAACTGAACATACTGCAAAAATACAGCAGTCTTACCATACGCTAATTAGAATAAAAAGAGCTCTTTCTCTTTGGAAGTACACAGTAAAATATTCGTGGATAGAATGATAACAGTATCTAGTATTTGCTTCTAGATAATGCAAGAGGAGGCAAGCTCTAGAGTAAAAGAAGCAAGATGGCCCACGATCTGGTAATTATTGAAACAAGGTTTCTCATACTACTCTCCAGAGGCTTGTTATAGTCTCTTCTCTCTCTTTTTTGCATCTGTTCGAAGATTTCCATCCTAAAATGTTAAAACTGGAATGCACTGGTGAGCAAGAATAAGGTTACTTCCTGAGTGCATGCTTTAAAGAAGGCTTCTTCCTGACTTCTAGATGGATGGCTGTCTGTAAGGCAAGGAGTTGTCTACCACAGGCAAAGTGCTAAGAAGAATATATTCTCTCCGTCTGTATATCTTGTCATATCACGATATGAGCAAGGACTTGTGTGTGATCCAGCTGGGCTGACTAGGTTTAAATTCTTTTCTTTGTATCAAATCAGAACCACGAGCTAACCAGCATTTACAGAAAACCTGCTTGTGATGGCATCAAAATAATTCTTCCTATAACAGATCTCACGCCTTGACCCCTCTCCTAGCAGACATTCTCGTGCTATGAAGAAGGAAACCAAGGCTTAGAGGGGGCAGGTTATGTATCTGGACTGGTGAAGCTGAGCTGTAAATTTGGATTGGCTTCCACAGACGGCCTTTGCTGTAGGAGTCTGGATGCTATTTGTACACTGTTCCGAGCAAGTTGCCTTCCTCACATTCCAAAGGCCCATCATCCCACTTCTGCCTCTAGCAATTCACATCTTCGGAGGACTCCCTGGCAGCTGCTGGGTTTGTATTACCCAAATCCAGAGACCCAAATATGCACAGAGTTACATTCTTAAAGCCAGTGCCTATCTGGCTGGGGAGAACCAAAGCTCAACTCCCTGCCTCACAAGAGACTAACTCTGAGGTGTAATCAATGCTCCCGTGATCCCTGGGGGTTGTCAGGCTGGAGCAGAAGCTTCACATAGTTCACACTGTTGTTCAGGGTTTCCCTTTTCTGACTTCCTTACTCTTATTGGATGCTCCTGGGAGGATTTCCTTAAGAATCACTTGCTTCTCACTCCCTTTCAGGGACTGTTTTTTGGGAGTCCAGTCAAAGACAGCTACTTGAACTGTGGTTCATTGTCAATAATTCCCCACTGAGGAAACATGTATGAGAACACTGTGTGTTTGAATGTACTTAAGTTCATGTCCACTCACACACTCTGTATGTAATGTTCTGTATTCTATTGTGTCCGGGGGACGCACACACCACCTTCTTAGAAGATCATATTGCTGCATGATAAAAAGCTTAAAGAATGTACTTCTTTCTGTGTACACTCCAGAACAGCTTTATCAGAAGATCTCCAAGTGATGTCCAAACATTCCGGGGAGAGAAAGAGTATTAGCCCATGAGCGAACAAGAACAGGTTAGGAGGAGGACCTGATGAAAAGGGTTGACAGGCAAGAGGATACATTTGAATAGACTTGAAACTGGGTCTGCAGGGATCCAAGGGTAAGACGGTGCTCTTCAATAGTCCTCATTAGACAGGCTTCACACTTATAGAGCATAGAGCCCGGCTTTGCCCCTTGCCCAGGGAATTCTCCTCATGATGTTGTATTTACCCAGGAGAGACAGTAATTGCACAGCTAAGTGGGGTGACTTCCCATCCTGCCTCTAAGACTTGTGTTTCTAGATAAAGTCTTGCAATGTAACCCAGGCTGGTCATGAATTTGTGATCCTCCTACCTCAGCAGTAGAGTTACAAGCTTGAGCCACCCTCTGTTATTTTTTATCTATGTAACTCTAGCAAGTGATTTTTACATCACCGAGTCTCTGTTTCCTAGTGTCAGAAGTGGGTTGTAACAATAACCACCTTATATTATTACTGAAGTTGTACTAGATCATAAAAGCCTGGAACATAAGGATTCAGTAAATTAATGATCATTACTATTATTAATATTAGAAGAGACACAATTGCCTTTCTTTGAATGGCTGGTAATGGTACTACAGTTGGAGAAAAGGCAGGAAAGCTGGTATATCCATGCATTGCTGTGGGCAAAGAATCTGTTCATCTTTCTAAGAAATGTATCAAGCCACCTACCAGACAAGGGAGTCTGGCTTCACAGCATCTGTTCTTCCCTAGGTTACAGCCATGGGGTATTCTAACGTATCTGCTATTATGTGTTTCTCTATCACCAAGAAGAGAACTTCTTTATAATATTTACAGTTTGTTAGCATGTGTTAATTGTATAATAGTAAGTTTCATTATGTCATTTTCACGAGTACATAGAATGTGTTTTAATCATATTCATCTCCGTTACCCTCTCCTGTTTCCTTCCTGCTCCCTCTGAGCCCCTTCTTCTTCTCACATAATACCCGATCTGCATGGCCTTCTTATCAGTGGCTACATCGCTGAAGAAAATCTCTCTTTCCTAGTCACAATTAACTGCTTGTTGATACTCAGGAAGGGGTGGGCCCTCATGAGCCCTTCCCCAGTGCCTCTAGGTCCTGGGTAGGGCTTCGAGGGTCCTTCTTCCTCCGCTGTGACAGAATGTTGACAGGTCCAAACTTGCATGGTCTTGTACCAGTAATCACAGTTGCTGTGGGGTGAAGAGAGCTACAGCGAGGTCACATTCCAGTGACAGTGTTTCATCTCTACTCTTCTTCTGGCTCTTACATTCTTTCTTCTTCATCTTCTGCAATGTTTCCCGAGCCATGGAGATGGTGATACAAAAGCCCTATCTATGATTGAACATTCAATAATCTGTTATTCTCATCACTGACTAGTTATAGTCTCTGCAGCTACTGCTACTCACTGCAAAAAGGAGCTCCTCTGTCCCAAGCTGATAATAGCACTAATGTATGGACATAAACACAATTATTTAGATGGAAATTTGATGGGCACATCATGTCCATTCAGCGAAACAACAGTAGTAGCTTTTCTACTAGAGCTTATAACCTCTCTAGTCACGGGCTTTTGACCAGCTTACAGTACTAGCCATGGATTCCCTCCTGTGCATGGGGACTCAAATCTAATCAGGTAGGTGTTGGTTACCCCCACGACAGGATCTGCCACCATTGTACCTGTAGGTACTACTTGTCTGGTTGGTCAGTAGTGTGGCAGTCATGGTCCACAGCTGAGTAAGACTCTGCTTGCTGGCAGCTCTCCCCCTACAGCACACATAGCATCCTCTGGCAAGCCAGCAGGTTTTCATGCCACTTGATTTCACACCTAAAAGTGTCACTTGCCAGTGATGGTCCCTGAACACCAACATTCTCTGTTTCCCTGTGAGCTACAGAAGGAAGCACAAACTCCACGTTCCTAGTGCTGCAGCTTAGGAGTGCTCCCGAATGTCATGAGCTGGAAACTTGGTCAGGCCGTTGGGAAATGATTAGGATTAGACTATGTCAGGAGAATGAGATCATCTACATGGCAGCATAAGCGTCTGTATAAGAAACAGAAGAGAAAAGCTTCCAAGCTTTCTCTGTCTTACCATTTGACGCTCTGCACCATGTTACAATGCAGCAAAGACTCCTCACTAGACTCTGGCACCATGCACAGCCAAGTATCTTGTTATAGAAACAGAAAATGTATTAGGACATCTAGCTTTCAACATCATTAGAGTGTAGTACCCATTAACCTTCCCAAAACTAGAGCTAGTCCTTCATGCTCTGGGTAAATTGAACTACTATACTTCCAGATACCTAAATGTGCACACATCTTTTCAGTAGTGTTCTAGTTCACTTCTGAACAGAGTGACAAAACACTCTGACTAATACCAACTCGAGGAAGAAAGGATTTATCTCCCATGTCATAGTTCATCACTGAGTGAGACCAAGGTAGGAACTCATGGCAGGAACCTGGAGGCAGGAGCTAAAGCACAGGCCATGGAGGACTGCTGCTTACTGGCTTGCTCCCCTGGCCCATGCTCAGCCTGCTTTCTTATGCAATACAGAATAATCGGCCCCAGGGGTGGCACCATCCACAGTGGGCTGAGTCCTCCCACATCACTCAACAATCAAGAAGATGCTCCACAGACATGGCCATCGACTAGTCCAATGGAAGCAATTCCCCAGTTGAGGCTCCCTCAATCCAGTGTGTCAAGTTGACAGCTAGAGCTGTCCAGCATAGTCAGTATATACTTTTCTTTCTGTTTGGAATAAATACTGTGTTCTTTTTTCTTCGCCACTGTCAAGCTAAGCTCCTCTTCCTCCTGTGTCTTTGCTAATACACTCAGCAGGAAGTGGCTGTGTCCTCTGCATACCACACACTTAGCACATACCTTTTAATCCAACATAGATATTCGAGTGTATCTGTCTTCTAGATGTTACTCCATAAGCTCTTTCCTGACTTCTTGCCTTGCATATGCTAAACTGTTCCAGTCTCCTCCACTCTCGCCTAGACAACTCCCTGTATCAGTTCTACCTCTGGCAGGGAGTCTGAGACATAGAATCATATGTGCACACATTCCTTTTCAGGAAAGAAATAGAGCCTCTTTGTCTCTGCCTTTCCTTAAAGGGGTCAAACCCAGCAGTCACACACAATAAAGAATTTCTCTCAAATAAGAGTTAGTCAAGGTACGCCAAAAAAGGTAAAGATCATTCATAACTTCTGTACGCCCCTTCCAGTCATGAGGCTGATATTGCCCCATCTAAGAGGCTGATATGAACTTCTCTAGACCCTCCTCCCAGAACATTCTGGCATTTCTCTGTGAAGACTATACTGCATTGAAAATTAATATTAAAAAAGTAAAATAGAGATATTAGGTTAGGCTGACTGGCCAAAGAATTGCAGGGATTCTCCAGTCTGGGCATCCCCATCCCCCACCACAGATGCGTGCCACTGTGCCAAGCTCCTACATGGGTGTTGGGGAACTGAACTCAGGTCCTCATGTTTGCTCATCAAGCACTTCCCATTGAGTCATTTCCCCAACCTCACTAATGCTCATGGAGATAATTCAAGTATAAAGTGTAAGAAAGGTGAAAACAAAAGATCAGTCATCATGGCATTATTAATACTTTTGGATTGTTTATTTTCATTCTTTCTTAGACACACACCCAGTTTATCATTTACAGAGCTTGGGTTATTTGTGTTCTTCTCTTTCTCCTCTATTAGACTATGAGCTCCAAAGAGGCATAGCCACTGGTGTTTTCTAGCTTTGCCTGGCCTGTACTTAGTACCCAGTACAGTGCTTGACAAATGCTTGTCTAATATTTCTGTCATGGTTAATTTTGATTGCTAACTTGATTGGATTAAGAAACACCTCTGGCCTTAATGAGACACATCTTTGGGTGTTTTTGTCAAAGTGTTTTCAGGATGGTTTAAGTGGAGGGAAGACCCATTCTGAATGTGGGCAGCACCATCACATGACTTGGACTGAATAAAAAGGAGAAAGCTAGTTGGAGACTAGCATCCGTCTCTCTCTGCTTCCTGACTGCTGATGGACGTGACCAGCCTCATGCTCCCGCCGCCATGTGTCAAAATGGACTCCATCTCCTGAACCATGAGCCAAAATAAACAAGTCTCTTAAGCTGCCTCTCGTCAGATGTTTGGTCAGCAAGAGAAAAGTTACTAATACAGCTCACTAAGTCAGTTGATTTTCCTCCTTTGTTACTTCCCTCACTGAGAGGCAGAGTCTTTTGCTACCTCTCTACATGTGATGTGGCCTCTGACCGCTTGAACTGGTGGACACAGGAGTACTGATGGTAGCCATCTCTGCTGGGCCTTGGCTATAACCTGTGCTAGCCGCTTTCTCTCTGTCTTTGAAATCCAGCCTCAGTGCTGTGAGGGAGCGTGTGAAGGCAGAGTTCAGGGAACCAGAAGTGGATTTTGAGAGGAACTGGGAGATTAAAAAGATTCATGGAGTCATTAGCCAATAAGATGTGCTTTATTTTCTCTTAGTGAGGAGACAATGCATGTGTTCTTGGTTCCAGTGATTTTTATTTTTAATTTTAAAATTTATTTATGTGTTTGAGTGTTATGCCTGCATGTCTGTAAGTGTACCTGTGCTGTGCAATGCCCACAGAGGCCAGAAGAGGGCATCAGATCCCCTGGAACTGGAATTCCCATGTGGGCGCAGGGCTTCTGCCAGAGTGGCCAGTGCTCTTAACTGATGAGCCATCTCTCCAGCCCCAAGGATTTAAAAAAAAAGGAAATCACATAAAGATGATCTCTTGACAAAACTGGTTATATAATAAATAGTACATCATGTTT
The DNA here is from genome assembly GCA_035773235.1 of Eospalax fontanierii. NCBI lineage: Eukaryota > Metazoa > Chordata > Mammalia > Rodentia > Spalacidae > Eospalax > Eospalax fontanierii. The sequence goes on along the minus strand of CM069533.1, from coordinate 25,368,351 downwards.
ACTTCGGGGTGGGGGTGGGGAGTCCCTGGACATCTACTGTCAGTCATTTTGTGCTGACTCTTAGCCCTCCAGATGTCTAGCATTAGCCATTTTGACCTATGCCAGAAATCTCTATCAGTACCATATTGTCTAAACACAAACAGGCCCTCATGGTCCTGATTCCCTTCAGAGCCCAAGTGCTCACCTGAAGAAGTTCTCATGGAAGAGAATCTAGGCCCCTGACTACCAGCCAGCTTGAAAATCAAGTGTCCCAGTAGGGGTTGTGTGAAGCAGAGCCGAAGTTCCCCAACCTATATCAAAATGAGCAGATAAATGGCAGAGAGAATTTTAAGCCACTTAGCATTGAGTAGTCAGATACAAAGCAATGCAAAATGGTGACAGTCCCCAGTTGGACCCAATTTTCTCCTAGAGAGACAAGCAAGCCCTCCTGTCCCTGGATAAGGGCAACAATCTTGAATGCTCAGTTTCTAGTCTCTTTTAATTTAGGTATGTAGACTCCTGGGTTCTCTGGCATTTATGTTTCCTTGATGACTGCTCAGTATTTCTACAAATTCTAGAAGTCTAATTTTGCCCTCCACTAGAGTAATCTCTCTAAACTTCTAAGGAACCCACAAAGAGAGTGCAGGGAGGCAGCCTTGATGGTCTCTCTTCTTTAGGAGTCTTTATCGTAGTTTTCTTGAGTCCAGCGATCACTCCCCTAGACCTCTTTATCTTCACCCCAAAGATACACCCCAAAGGTACACAAGAACTCTCCTTAGTCTGTTCTATTATGTAGACAGCTTCTTGCTGTTATCCACATGCTGTTTACACGACTTCCAAAATGCCATAACCCTGTAAGCATTTATAAGCATTTATAACTGTAAGGCAGTTTATCTGTCCCTTAAACCTCTCAATATCCTTTGCTTGATGCTCTTCAGAGCTTTGAGTGTCACTCCAGCATCTTGAATCAAGACTCCTCTTCTTGTTCAGCAGTTCCCACAGTACAAGTTTATCTTTCAGTTCTGAGGACAGAAGCAGGATGCATTATCAGGGAGTTCTGGAGTAGAAGGGGACCTGGGGAATCACTTAGAACATCCCCGTATTCTTAGATGGGACAGCGTGCATACCAGAGTGGTAACAAATCATTTAGGATATTCAATAACTAAGAAATACTGAGCTTCTTATGAGACAGGTGAGAATCTCTCTAAATCAACAATGATCATTTTCTATCCTAAATCAAAAGTCTCCAAGGTTGAGATTAGAGCAGTTAGGAAAACTGTGGCTGGCTGAACAGTTCCTCTGCATCCAACTTCACTTACCATCTGAAGCTCAGGGGGTCCTGCTTCTAAGAGTCTTTCTTGTTTTAAGACAGGGTCTCACGATGTAGCTTTGGCTGGCCTAGAACTCGCTCTATTCATCAGGCTGGCCTTGGACTCACAGAGGTCCTTCTGCTTCTGCTTCCCAAGTGTTAGAATTAAAGGTGTGTACCACCATGCCCAGCTGGTGCTAAGAGTTTTGATTCCCTAGGAGTATTCTCAGTAAGGTAACCAGTCATCCAAACTGGGATATTTTTAGAATAAAGGGTTTTCAATTTTAGTTACAAACTGGAATGATCAACGTAATACTTGAGAGGTATTAAAAATATTGAATGGAGTAGCAACAAGACAGGACAACACATTAAGAAGGAACAAAGCAGCCTAAAATGTACCTTCTGTGTCCTTTGGGGCTTAGAGACCAATGGTTTCTCGGTTAAAATTTCCTAGTAGCTTTTAAAAAATATCAAGCTACAGACCTCAGCTAGGTCAATCACATTAAAACTGCAAGGGTAAAGGTCAGGATAACATGTTCTGAGTGATGCCAGAAGATTTTAATGTTCAAGTGAGCTTAAGAACCACAGTCTGGGACCCGAGGAAGAACACTTAAACTCACGTGGGCGCAGGCAGAGTCCTTTGGGCCAAAGGACTCAAATTCACTTATACAGCTGGACATGTGATTTAAGCTATCTTCAACAGAAAGCTTGGCAATGAATAATGAGCTATTTTTAATATTTTTGTTTTAATTGTGTGTGTGTGTGTGTGTGTGTGTGTGTGTGTGTACCTGGGGGTATCATTGTGTATACATAGAGGTCAGAGGACAACTTTCAGGAGTCTGTTCTCTCCTTCCACGATGGGTTCTGGGGATTGGATGCAGGTCATCAGGCTTGCAGGACAAGCGCTTTTACCCACTAAGCCATCTCACCAGACCAAGAATGAGAACTATTACTTCACATAGCATGAAGGCCTAGGGTACATCTAGCTTGGCTGATGGAGTAACTTTACAGCATCAAGGCTTTCAATCTACCATTCAGATTTGTTGGCTTTCTTCTTGCTAGTTCCCTCCAGAGTTACAAGAGGGTTTCCACAGTTCTAGGAATCAGATTCGGGGTGAGGTTCTGAAAGATAGTCTCATTTGTCTTTGTAATGTCTGGAAGACTTTCCAGAATGGTTTCCATGCCTTAGAGAATAAAGTTATGGTGTGTTGGCTTCTTTCTTACCGCTGGGCTTAGGGAAGGAATGTCCTCTTCCTGGAGGCAGAACTCCTGACAGGTGGAGAAGAGGCACAGTGCCTTCAATGCCAACAGTGTCTAAAGTCAGACTGGTGTGTGGGTAGGAATACCAACCCTACTGAGGTTGTTTTGAGGACCAAGTGTGACAGTGCACACAAAAGTGAAAATGGTAGGGGACTGCTTTAAAATCCCTTTAAGAATAATTTTATTTTACAGAAAGAAAACTGAATATTTTTAGAAAGTTTCCCCAAGTTTTTTCAGAAGCATTTTGGCTGACTTGTTGGCCTGTATTCTCCACGGGTGACCAACATGCTTGTCCTGATTTACTTTTAGCCTTAATTGTCAAGTTGCTTAGCCTGGAGTCAGAGAGGAAAGCCTCAACTGAGGAATTGTCTAGATCAGACTGTTCTGTAGGTATATCTGTGGGGGATTGTACTGATTATTAATTGGTTAGAGAGGGCCCAGCCAACTGTCGGCAATACGGCCCCATCTAGGCAGGTAGTCCTGGCCTATGTAAGAGAGCTGGCTAAGCATGAGCCAGTGAGTGAACGAAGCGGAGAGCAAGCCAGCAGCAGAGTTCCTTCTTGGTTCCTGTCTCCGGGTTTCTGCCTTGAGTTCTTGCTCTGACTTCCCTCAATAATGGATTGTGACCTGGAAGTATAAGCCAAATAAACCCTCTCCTCTGCAAGTTGCTTTTTGGTCAGAACACTTATCAGAGCAACAAAATGAATCTTTAAAGCTCCTTAAAGTCTTGCTTTCTGAAGCTCTGTCTTTCAGGGTGTCTCACTGGGGCATAAGAATGAAGTATAATTTAAACCCAAAACAGAAGCTAAAAAAAAAAAAAACTATTGCAAAACAAAAGACTTATTTAGAAAACATTGCTTTTGTTTAATTAGTCCTACTAATTACTACTAATTGGACTGCTAATTCATTCTGTTGTGTTGCTTAAATAGTACCATTTATGTTGGGGCTGGAGAGATTCTCAGTGGTTGGAGGCACTTTCAGGGGATCAGACCTTGGTTCCTAGCATGCACATTGTGATGCTCACAAACCCCTGTAGCTCCAGGGGATCTGACACCTTCTTCTGGCTTCCGTGGGCACCTGCACACACATGTGCAACCCCTCTCCATGTGTATATGCAAGTGAAAAATAAAATAAATCCAAAAATAGCACTTATGTCATATAAAATAAATAATACAGAATAAACAATAGAGTGTATGCTTTCAAACAGATGCCCATTTTACATACCTTCATTTACAGTAATAATACATGCCTAATGTTTATTATATCATTAGGAAGTTTTTGGTCTTTTATGGCAGTGTTCAGAATGATTCTCATAAAAAGTTAATCGTAAGCTGTTTCAGTCAAAAAGAACCTAAGAAAGATAAATATGTGGCATCATACATGGGATTCTGGAATAGTAAAAAGATATTCAGAACATTCTAGGCAAGCTATGGATTTCAACTAATAATAATGGTTCCATACTGGTTCAGTATTTGTGACTGTATCTGGCATAGCAGTGTCAGATGTGAACAGTGGGAAAACTGGGTGCGGGGCACATGAGAAGCCTCTGCCCTGTTTTTGCAACTTTTCTGTAATTCTATATATTTCTAAAATTAAGCATTTATTAGCAAGCCAGGCATGTTGACTCATGCCTATAATCCCAGCACTCCAGATGCTGAGGCAAGAAGATAGTTATAAGTTCAAGGCCAGCCTAGGCTATATAGCAAGCCCTTGTCTCAAAACAAGATAACAAAAATTATTAACAAGTAAAACAGGATTTTAGCCTGATATTGTTGGAGAAATACTGTTTATGATATAAGGAGAAGAGGAGATGAAGAGAACAGTGTATAGGCTTGCTGTGCCTGCGAGGGGAAGAAACATCCAAGCAGGGAAACATAAAAATTGAAAGGAGACCCACAAGCTACGCACAGACCTGAAAAGAGCCTCGAGAGACTTTGGGACCAGGACACTATTGTTCAATGTGTCAGGTTACATGGGGTTTGTACATGTTGCATGATGGAGTTTCTGAATCCTAGAAGCTGTCCAAACGCCGATGCTGGGTGAAGTCATAGGGTGTCATCTTCTGCAAAAGGCTTCCTAACTGCCTGGAGCATCTTTGCGAAGGACAGAATGAAGACCTGAGATGCACGCACAGCTGAGATTTTCCGTTGAATCGTTATGGAAATGGTTAATTTCGCTCTTTGAAATGTTCATTGCTTCCATTCCCTGCACTCCACATTTCCTTAAACATCTTAGCTCTAATCTAAGTTGTTTCTTTGTGTTCTTGATGTGGGTGTAATGATAGATTTGAGAATCTGAAAACCCAACCATGAAACAAAATGTTCTGTGTTAAACCATACAGTGTTAATGATAGTGCCACCCAAACAGCTACCTGCCGGTATTTACTTTCTGGCTGGACCCCGTTCTTCCGTCTCTAGACTCTAGTTCGTGGTTGGAAGGGTAAGACTGGAATACAGCAGCATGACCCAGAGTTAAACAACCGCCACAGCTCTTAGAAAGGTGCCCAGGTAAGCAGAGCTGCTCTTCCGCAGATCAGCAAGAGGCAGTGTTGCTCCGGGTGCCCACAAGGATCTCTTCCATTTGCCTCCATTCTTGACTGCCTTTCCCTTCTATGAATGAGATAATCTCTGCCTTTGGCATCCCGGAATCCCTTGCACTGTAATTTCCCCCACTCACCTCTCCCCTAGTTCTATGATGAACACACTCCTCAACCTCTAGTCCGGTTTGCACTAGCGTTAGCAAACAGCCATTGAGTAGCTGGGCATGATGGATCATGCCTGCAATCCAAGTACTTGGGAGACCAGAGACAGGAGGCCAGTCAGCAGTTTGAGACCAGCCTGGGCTACATGGTGAGTTCCAGGCCAGCCTGGACTATAGTATGGGACCCTGCTTTGGTATATATACTTATAGATATTTATTCATATCATATACATGAACTATCTATTTATTATTATTATTTTTTTTTTACTTAAACAGAGACATTTATTTCTTAAAATTCTGGATGCTGGAAAACCCAAGGTCAAGTATAACAGACTAGGTTCTTGGTCTCCTTTTTGAAGATCCTTATGTTTTGAAAGCCACAGATTTCTTGCTATATCCTGATATAGAGTAGGAAAGGAGGGAGAAAGAGCATATGTGTATAAGCAAGGAGGTTTCTCATGAACTCTAATCCCATGATGACTGCTATCATGACCCAATTATCTCTGAAAGTTCAAATTCCCAAATTCCACTGCACTGAGAATGAGGGTAAGACAGTTTCTTGTAAAGCATAAATGGGCAGGGCTATTTACTTTTTATACTTGACCTTAACAAAAAGACTAAGAAGATATTTATCTTTTAAATGTGATGTTTTTAACCCAAGCATCTGTAATGGCTGGGGTTTCAAGCAGTGACAAAAGAAGAATGAGGAAAATCCAGGGCCATCGGTCACATCATCTATGTGGACCCCAGTAAACTTAGCTTCTGCAAGTCACTTTAGAATCAACTCCTCCTGTCCCAAAGATACGAAGGCCAGGGAAAGCCCTCAAGTGTCCTGCCATACTGCCCTAAGGATTTTGCCTCCTAGCTGTTTCTTAAAGGGTCACATCTGTCTCTGACCTATGGTTTTTCACAATACCAACACTAGCTTGTAATTGCATAAATTTAACAAAGTAACACATGCTCCTGGATACATTCTCTTGGAAGCAGTTCTCTTAAGATATCAAACTTTGGGCCAGCATGTGCTCTTGATCTAGAAGTTAAGCCTATAAGCAAACACAGACAAGATTGCTAAGTAGTCATGAAAAGGAGACATTCATGAGCTCTTGTTCTTTGGGAGTTTCCTGATCAGAAGACTCCAAAAGAGGTATAGGGTCTTCAAGGTCAAACCTGGCAAATTTCTTGTTTTAAATAACAGAAGTTGGCAAGAAAGCCAGGCACACACTCTTGGCATGCCAGCTACTGATGATTAAGAAACTGATGCAGAATGTTTGCTCCTGGGTTTGGCAAGATCCTTATTTAAGAAAACAACAATGAAAAACTGGGTAAGAAATAACAATGTTGAATAACCAGGGAACTAAGAGATCTTGCTATACATGCACAAAATTACTCTATATCTTTGTTTTCCAGATAGGCTGGAAACTTTGTGCTTGATTATAATAGAAAAGACTTATGGGAGGTGCATCTAAGGCTTATCAATAGGGAATTGTTAAATAAATCATGGTAATCCACATACCAAGGTGCCAGGCCGCTATCGAAAAAGATGACAGAGCTACCTGTTGTTGATATAGGAACACCTTCACTATTCTTAACCACAAAGACACTATCTTTTGTGTAAGAATGGGGAAAATAGGAATGTGTGTGAGAGAGACAGAGACGGAGAGGTACACACATATATAGAGATATATATTCACATTGGCTGTTTGCTTAAATCAATAATAAAATCATTACTTGTACAGAGAAAGTGGATGAGGAAGGAGATAAACAGAACAAGATAGGAGCCAGACACCATTTTGTGTCTTTTGGATTTCTGAATCATGAAAATGTATTCTGCTCTGTTCCATGGGCCTTTGCGGGGTGATATAGCTTTCCCTTTCAGAGCTCAGCACCCTGCACTTTGACCAGTCAGGAGTCTCTGCACTAACTATTGCCCACTGCAAACATGCAGAATCCATGGCTACCTGCACAAGACCAGCACACAAAACAGACACGAAAGTAGGAGCATTAGTTGGAAATAAGGAGGTCAGCGGGGGTAGAGGGAGGGAGGGTACAGGCGGCTGAGATGGGTGACTATGGTCACAATACATGATATACATGCACAAAATGATAAAAAAAATTAAAAAGAAAAAATGTATCAACTATTTACAAGTTTTGTGGTTTAACAGTAAAGTATTTTCAAAGGTGTTTGTCAAGCGTTAATAGATTATTTGCCAGAGAAGTAGGATGAACTCAAGCAATACTGCCACAGGCCTCACCCAGAGGCAGTCTTAGAGTGGCTTGGGTAAGATCCCACTTCTGTTGTCCTTTGGTCCTAAAGAAGTTGTTTAACTTCTGTCAGCCTATCTGTAAAGTGGGAGTAATAGTGGCCGTTCAGTGATGAGTGTGGAGTGCCTGACAAGGACTGGGTGACAGCTGTCACTGTCACGCCACCCAAGCCAGTCAGTGCTGACATTACAGCCAGGGCTCCTGACTATTAGTCTAGTGCGTGTTTGAGCAGAACCTTTTCCTTGGTGTTCAAATGATGATTTCTTTAAAGAAAAGCCCTCTGGGAGGTGAGAACAGGTTGGAATTAGTGAAAACAAAGCCTCTGACATGAAAAGATTCCCTGATCCCACTAACAGGCTGCTTTGCTTTGCTCACCTTGGTATTTTAAAACTTACCTGCAGTGGATGAGCTAATGGGTGTCTGAGGTTGAATTAAAATAATGTGAGGGTAGTGAAAATGGGTGGGTGGAGATGAAAGAAACTGGCCAAGATTTGACAGCATTGAAGCTGGATGGCAGGTGCCTGGAGATCTGTGTGCTGCTTTGTCTACTTTGATAAGCTGTTCAGTATTTCCACAATAAAAAGCTAAGTATAGATTGTCAGAAATTAAAGGTGGCTACAAACACTATTTTACTTTCTCTTTCTCCACCCCTGCTCCCGTATTGTGGGGTTGAACTCAGGACCTCACACATCCCAGGCAAGTGCTCTATCACTGAGCCATACATTTCTCCAGCCCTATAAATCTCTCATATATCTTTGATTTGGTGTGGAAGAATCTGTGTCACCTCTGCTTATCGCAGTGGGCTATGGGGTTGTTTTGATGCGGTGGGATTGACCCTGCACTACGGTCCTGACTTGGCATTAACACAGAGCAGCTTCCACTTGTTCCCTGCTATCAGAATACTGGCCTGAAGCCCTGAGTCTCCACGTAAGATAGAGACAAGACCACCAGGGAGGATAAGGGGTCCACTTTCCAGCCATTCAAGGAGCCACACGTGTGAATGGAGCTCTCCCAGACTTTCCAGTCCCATTCAACCACCAGCTGAATTCTCCTGAGTGACTTAACTGTTGTGACATAGATATAAGAATTGCCCAGTGTAGGCTGGGTGTGGTGGTTCATGCCGTTAATCCCAGCACTTAAGAGGCCTCAGAGGCAGGTGGATGTCCATGAGTTAGAGTCAGTCTGCTGTATATAACACGTTTCAGGCCAGCCAGGGCTATATTGTAAGACCTGTCTCAAAAAAAAAGAAATGGAAAATTGCCCTGGTAAGAATACTCAAATTTGGCTGCGGTCTCAAGCTAGCAAGTGTTGAGGTAGTTTGTTAATAGCACTAAGTATATAAAACTGGAAAACCAACACCATGCACACATATACATATCAAATACAACCTCCTCCCTCTCTGTCTCATACACACACACACACACACACACACACACGCACGCACGCACGCATGCACACATATTTTAAAAAGTAAGCGCAGGAATCCAGTTTGAGAACGTTTAAATATGTGGGTACCTAAAATTTAGGTAAAAATGAAGTATAAAATTATGAAAACCTTGGTTCTCAGGGTGCTAAAAATTTAAGTATTTGAAATTCAGAACAATATTTTAAAGGCGGGCAGATCTTCTTAGTAAAGAAATTGAAATAGGAAGTTGTGAAAATCTGCTGTTAGAGTCTGAGTAATTCTGCTAGTTTTCATTTGGTGCCAGCGTGGCTGTTGACAAAACTCTAGAGAGGCACACAATTCAGAAACCTTTTAAGAAAAGAGAAGCTGTTCTGAGCACACTCAGCCATGTCTCAGTGGAACACGGTCTGCTTGCTGCTTTTCGCAGTTTCCATAACATTCCTCTCATTTGGAACCACACATGCGTCCTGGAGTAGATACAATATTAATTGCATTTTCTGAACAGCCATTTATTTTCTAAATCCAGTGTATTCATTATTTGCCTATATGAAGTGTACTTACATGACTTTATGTGGTCATTTCTCCTAATGGATTGATTTCTGTTTATTCTGTTAACAAAACAACAGAAGAAAACAAAATAAGAAACCTTTTCTTCTAATATTTTTATTGTAAATTTCATACATCTGGATCGTATTTAGACCTGTTCCCCTATCTGTACGTTCCCTATAGCCCCACCCACACTTTTCATGCATTCTGTCATATGTGTTAAGGCCTATCAAGCCAAGTTTGTGTCAAGTCAAACGTCCCTCAGTCTGAGTCCATCTACTGGAGTCTGGTCAACCTATCTAGCATCATTCGCTTAGAGAAAACCAACTCCCCTTTTCCCAATGGTCATTGGTTGCCAATAGTTCCTCAGCCAAAGGTGGGGTTTCTCACCTCATTTTCCCCTTCTATGCTGTTTTTTTTTTCTAGTTTGCACTTGCATGGGTCTTGTGCATTCTGTCGCTATTCCTGTAAGTTCATATGAATAACTTCCCAGCTGCCTGGGAAATCTGTTTCCTTGGGGTCATCCACTGGGCTTAGTCTTTCTGTCCCCTATTCCACAATGACCCCTGAGCCCTGGGCAACAGAGGTTTGATATAGGTGACCTACTCAGGGATATACACTGTTCAGTCTCTTATTCATTCGCTACATGGCTAGTTGTGGCTTTCTGGATTAATCACTATCTACACAAAAGACAAATCTTCATGGGAGTGTAGGCATGTAAATCCTCACTTGAGTGTGGTTATGCAAATCTTCATGTGAGTGTGGTTGTGCATTATTAAAAACCCTTCCCCAGCCTGGCAGATTGGACAGGTGGCGTCAAACACCAGTCTCCATTCTTCACCTGGTGGAGACTAGTGATTCCTGAGGCTCTGTCATCTGCCATTTAGCTCCACTGCAGTTTTCCTTCACCATAAGTATAAGGTGTAACTTTCCATGTGTGTGCACATGTATGTACATTCATGTGTGTGAATACAAGCATTTATATGTCACATCCCACTTGTGGAGATTAGAGGACTACCTCAGGTATCAGCCCTTGTTTGAGACAGGGTCTCTTGTTGTTCATTTGCATACTCCGGGCTAACTGGCCCACAACTTTCTAGGAATTCTCCTGTCTCTCTCCTTATTACCCCTGCTGTAGTTAGCTTCCAATCGCTGTGACAAAACACTCTGATGAATAGTGACTTGGGAAGGAAAGGGTTTATTTAGCTTACATCTCCCAGGTCACAGTTCATCACTGAAGGGGACAAAGGTATGAACTCAGGGCAGGAACCTGGAGGCAGGAGCTGAAGCACAGGCCATGGGGGAACACTGCTCACTGGCTTGCTCCCCTGGCCCATGCTCAGTCTGCTTTCTTATATAATACAGGACAACCTGCCCTGGGATGGCACTGCCCACAGCGGACTGGGCCTTCCCACATCACTCAGCAATCAAGAAAATACCCCTCACACATGGCCACAGGCCAGTCCAATAGAGACAGTTCCCCAGTTGAGGCTCCCTGTAGCCAGGTGTGTCAAGTTGACAACTAAAGCTATCCAGCACAGCCACATAGGAAAGGTTGAATTAGATGGAAGCCGGTGCTATGCATCAGGCCTTCACGAAGTACTGGAGACTCACACCAGGTTCTCATGCTTGCATGGCAAGCGCTTTTACCCACTGAGCCATCTGCCTGGGCCCCATTTTTCATTTTTTTCATTTGCTTGTTTGCCATTTTCTTTCCTGTCACTAAGTCTATGACCTGTTTGAAAAGAAGAACTTTAGATCCTACTGGGCCTAGCACAGTGGTGCTTAACATATTTTTACTGAACGAAGAAGGATTTTTATCCCAGCTAATTCATGATAGGAAATCACCTAAATGTATCAAAGTGTGGGGAATTTTGATAAGTTATTGTGTATTCACATGCTAGGAGAGCAGCCTGCTTAGTGATGTTGTCTCTAAAGCTGAACACAGTGAGAGGAGACTGGAAAACTTCTTTTAAAAATTATTTATTTACTTATTCTATGTGTCTGAGTGTCTTAGCTGTTCGTGCACTACGTGTGTATTGCCTGCAGAGACAAGAGGAAGGTGATGGATCCCCTAGAACTGGAGTTATGGATGGTTGTTAGCCACGCCCTGTGGCTCCTGGGAACCAAACCCAGGTCCTCTGCAAGAGCAGTCAGTGCTCTTAACTACTGAGCCATCTCTCCAGTTCTGAGATCTGAAAACTTTGCCTGGCATCTCCAGGTCTGCAAGAAGAGACCAGAATCTCCCTAACAGATTTTCCCTCCTAGGGGAAAATGTCTTCACAGTTATTTACCTGTTCTGAAACACAAGAGGACAGATGGACACCTGTTTCCCCAGGGAAAGATAGTACGTTTTCTGTGCCTGAACCAGCACTTTCTCCCGGAGCTTTTTAGTACCAGTTATTTTATGGAAGCAGCTTACCTGCCTAAGGAGTCAACCTCTGACTGGAAATTCCAGCAACCTACCCTGAAATTCAATGCTAAGTAACTCTTCTGGGGTAGACCATAAGCAGGGTCACCATTCGGTCCAGACAAAAGGTGTTTTGAAATAGAATTACCTTGAAGGTGAAAAGAGATGGGACTGGTGGTCAGTTGCACAAGAACCAACAAGGAAAAACTTTCCCATGAACAGGGAGACACGGTTCCTTTCAAGGTAGCACCTCAGGAAGGCCAACCTTACAATGCCTTGGTTACCATGGAAACTTAACTCTTTGGCTAAACACTGTGCAGTGGTGGAATTCAGGCTACACGTTCTGTGACTCTAGGAAAACCAACTTTCTCTCACTGGGTCCTGGATACTGTCAGAAGCACTGAACTCTACCGCCCAGCATCACCTTTGTCTCAGTCAGCAATCAGACACATTCATAAAGGGAGGGATGGAAGGTAGTCAGACTGGGAAACGGACTCAAAGACTGCACTTTGGGATATATAGGATGGAGGGATAATGAAGTATAGTACACGGTGGAGTCAGATGTCTTCATTACACACTGCACCGGTTGAGTGATGTTCCCCAAATATTCCTGTTCACATGGAATCTCAGAACATGGGGTATTTGCAGATGATATAAGCTCATATCAGAAGAAGAGGGCATTAACTCCAGTAACTGATGCATTTACAGGTCCTGTGGCTATAGAGACACACACAGGAATAGGCATGCAAAATGGGTATGATCTGAAGTTATGCTACAGTAAACCAAGGAACTCCAAGGATGCCAGAAGCTACCAGAAGCTGAAGAGACAAGGGAGGACCTCTCCTCTAGAACCTTCAGAGAGAGCGTGGCCTTGCTGACATCTTGATTTCAGGCTTTTGGTTTCAGGACTGTAAGAATAAATTTTTTTTTTGATGAGTTGTTACTATCTAGGGGGTCAGGTTCATTTTCTTGGCCAATTAAAGAATTAAAAGGAAGGGAAAAAAATCTCAGACACGGCAAACAGGCAACAGATTTTATTAAAAGGTGAAGAACTGCACCCCCACAGAGAAGACTTCAGACAAATGGGGAGGGATTTGGAAACTGAAAATCCAAGTTTCCCTGGGCAGGCTTGGGTTTTTAAGGGTTTTAGTGAGTACCCTCCCCCAATTTTGGATTGGTCAACAAAACAAAAAGTAGAGGGTTGATAGATTTATGACTTCAAATGAAGGGGTTTTGGGTCGGGCTTTGGTCTTATCTGGATTGGTTTGAACGGATTGGGCCAAAAAGGGGGCCCTGCTAAGGAGAGGGGAACCCCCAGCCCTTTGTCTCAGACCAAGAAGAAGACAGAAGTCTTTATTACTATCAATGGCCCTTTTTGCATCTATCCACCGGTCCAAAAATATGGCTGGCTCCTAGGCCCATAGATTGGCTCACTTTGAGAGACTTTGTGTGGCAGCTGTAAGAAAGTTAGTACACATGAGTTTCTAGAATGTTCTCTCTATATTTTTAAAATTTATTGATTATTTTTATTTTATGTGTATGAGTACATTGCCTGCATGTATGTAATTATACCCATGTTGTACAATGCCTGCGGAGGTCAGAAGAAGGCATCAGATTCCTTGGAACTGGAGTTACGGAGGTTGTTAGTTGGCATGTAGGTGCTGGGAATTGAACCCAGGTCTTTTGCAAGAGCAGTCAATGCTCTTAACTGCCGAGCCATTTCTCCAGCCCTGAATGTTCTCTATTTTGAAAAAAATAGAAAGAGTCCTGATCATATGTGTGAGTCAACTCTCCAGCCCCATGAACAATTATTATTTTAATAATCAGATATAAATCAAGTGTTCATCTAATTGATGCTTCTGGCAGATTAATACCAAAATCTGTAAATCAGATAGCTTTAAATCCCATTTAAGAAATTATTTGATCTGTATTGCTGCCAAAATTCTTTCTAAGCACACTTATGGTTTGTTTTTATTAAACGTTCTATGCCTTTTGTGTACTTATCTGTCAAAAGATAATTCTCATGAAATCAAAATACAAATGTGCCCCAGTTCCAGGCAGCTCTAAATGTTCTTCAGTTCTCTTTTCTAACCATGTCAATGTTTAAAACCAGTTGGTGGTTTTAATCTTCTTAGAAATAACTAGCATTAGCTCAATAAAGATAACAACTTACCATATGACAAGCACTAGGTCATGATCTGATTGATGCTAGAGGCCCCTTCTATCTCTAAAATGCCCATGAGGTGCTGTTATTTGCCCCCATTTGACAAACGAGGATAAAAGGACACAAAGCTCAAGATCACACAAGAAAGAGTCAGAGTTGTGATCTGAACCCAGGCTTCAGGCTCCATACACGTTAAGGATCTTGAAGAGGTAGGGATGTGACTCAGTGGTAGAGTGCTTGATTGGCATGCTTTGTGACCTGTACCCACAAAAAAAACAAACCCCAAATTAAAAAAAACAGGTGTGGTGATGCACATCTATAATCCCAACATCAAAGAACTGAAGCAAGAGGATGACCAGGAGTTAAAGTCCAGCCGGGGCTTCATAGTGAGTCCCAAGCCACTCTGGGCTATAGAACAAGACACTGTCTTGGGAACTACCCTCCCCACTATAGGAAAAAGAGAACACGCATGTGAACTGTAACTTTAAAAAATTATGTGTGTGTGTGTCTGGTGTGTGGGTATGTGCACATGAATGTGGGTGTCTTCAGAGATCAGAAGGGGGTATTTGATGTCCTGGAGCTGGAGTTAGAAGTGGTTGTGAATCTTCTGACATGGGTGCTGGGAAACAAATTCTAGTCCTGCAAGTGCAGCAAGTACACTTGACTGCTGAGCCATCTCATAGGATCCATTTCATGTCCTATAAATACACATGATAAGAAATAAGACTGGTTTAATGGGTTCCATTGAAGTCCTGGAAAGTGGGTACACAATTGCTCATTGATAACAAGACAATAATTGGGCAAGTTCACAGTCAGAAAATCAAAAGGTTGAGAGACTGACTGACACAATGTGCAAATCAACCTCTCCTTGCCTCATTTTGCTCTAAGAATCAAGGAAAAATATACACACCAGGCTTGGTGGCTCACACATGTAATTTCAGCACTCAGGAAGCTGAGGTAATCTCATCACTCATCAAAGAAGCTTCCTTTTGCAAGAGGAGACCATTACAAAGTTTCACAACTGGTCATATGCAGAGGATCAGGGACTATGAGGTGCCCTACCCTAAGTAATGCATCTACAATACAACTTCTATACCTAAGGCTCAGGGAACATTGTGGAAGAGGTGTTGGAAAGAATGTAAGAGCCAGAGGGACAAGACACCTGATGCTGGTTAATACATTGTGGACATAATAGGGAAGCTGCACCCATGAAATCTTCACAGTGTGGCAGTCTAATGAGAGCTACATAATGATAACACAAGTTCACAGAGTAATTTGGATGGAGAAAATGTTATGGTCCTCCACCTCAAGATGAAGAACTACAGGCAATCAATGGATACTGAAAAAGGGAGAATCTATTTTGTATAAGACTGTCTCCCTGAGAGATACTCTAACCCCAACTGTGCGGCCCTAAACACAGGTACACATGAGTACCACCAAAGGACTCAGTGCATTATATATACATATGAATATTTATCAATGTATGTATGTATATGTACCAATAATAAAGAAAAGGACAAGAAATTGAGAGGGAGGTGTTGGTGGGGGACTGGGAGTGTTGGAAATAATACAAAGACCCACTCATGTATAAAAATCTTAAAAAGAAAAAATAATATTTTTTAAAGACAAAGCTAAGGCAGGAGGATTGCCCATGAATTCCAGGCCTGGGTTATAAAGTGAGACCCTGTTTAAAACGAGAGAGAGGGAGAGAGAGATGCTCATAATGTCTTCAGGACCCTTCCTTCCTTCTAAGGACTTTGTGTTCCCTTCCTCACTGCCTTGCCAAGAAAACTCAGTAAAATCTCTCTTCCTCAGCTAGCTGTTTCTTCCCCCTTGCCTCCACCCCAGGGATGCTCTGGGGGTTAGGTCTTTCAGTTACACAGTCAGGGCTCCACTTGCTCTTCATGCCATCGGGGGCTCTAGTGTAACACTGGGAACACTGGGCTTCCTGGTGCTGTGGTGCTAGTTAGTATCCAGCCTCCTGAAGGCTGCATCCATAGCATCCAGCACAAACAGGGCCACCTGGAAGTGTTTAGTGGCTGACCTACTGGCTGAAGGCAGATCGAGGGGAATAGGCTTACTCCCTTACATACATTTTGAGCTTAAGAAGCTTCCAATTAATGACAGCAACAGACCAGAACTCACTAATTGAAATACTCTAAAACTAACAGTTGGTGTTGATGCCGTGACTGAAGTTAATTCTAATTGTTTCTCTTTGAGAATTAATCATTTCCTGAAGCAACTGAACTATGAGTTGAGTGCTCTCATGAGTTGAGGGCGGGATGTGGGCCTGTTTCTAATCCTCCCAGTCCATTGAGATAGGAACATGCATAATGGCTAGACAGCCAGGCTGACCTTGGTTACTGCATGCAGAGCAGACTCATCTCTGACCTCCAAACCATTTTAGAAGAGACCCAAGGTCAAACCACAAAGTGGGAGTGACCGCCACAATAGGCCATTCCACATCCGGCAAGGAAAGGAGTGTAACTTTTGGTGGATCTGCTGCTAGTGTTTGGCTGAAATAGAGGAACAGTTGTTTGTTTTACTTAAGATGAAACAGTTCGTAAGTGCTGTCTGTAAGCTCAGTTTCTCAAAGGCCCATTGACTTTCTCTGTACACCAGGTTCCCCTGGGAATTTGAGCAGCCACCCAGGTGACTGGTGGAGCTTATATCCAGTAACTGCCCTTCGGCTCTCCATTCGTGTGTCTGCCTTTCCTCACAGGAGTGTGAGTACACTGCAATTCCCCTTCTTTCTTCATTCTGCTGAGATAATTGTACATTTGAGGAAAAGCATCTAAAATACCAGCAAGAATACAAGAGGAGAGAAAGGAATTTCTTATGGTGCCTCTGTTAATTTAAGTCTTATTCTGGTACGCTTTCCCCTCTGCCTTCCTATTTTCTGTATTTACTTCTCAGGGTTGGAATAATTGCATTTCTGAGCTCTGTTATGTGGGTGACCAGAACTGGCTTAGTAATACTATTTTAACATTTCAAAGATTTCTTTCATTCCAACCCGTGGGGTTTCTTTGCACGACTTATCCTTATTGTCCTCAGCACTTCACTGTCTCCACCTTCTTTTTTTAATTTCATTTTCCACTATTTGCACACAGATTTCCTTCCATACTGGGAGGCTTTGCTTGCTGAACTGTCTCTCTTCTGTAGCCAACAGGAGAGAGGCTGGCTCAGTGGTACCGTCCTCTCCTCTTTGTCTAAGTGTGCTTGCATTTTACTTGTATTTTGCAGAACAGTTTGGGTTAGGAATTAATTTCCTGTTATCTGGAAGTACACCAAGATCACTGAAGCACACATCACACCCCCACACGAGGAGATTTTCAACAGAACTCTGATAGAATCTCTAAGATCTAACTCCCATTCTGGGCTCACCTCTGAGGGGCTCACCTGTGTCCCTTTTGGTGAGATTGTTGATTTTTAATGAAAAATAATGGGTTTATGGAATTGATTCTTCCAAGGTGGCAATTTAATTGTGGCTATCATCCATTTTTAAAGGGGATTCCTCATTTTGGAATGAGAAAGAGAAGGGCAATTCCAGCAAACTGTGAAGTTTAAAACACTTAATCACCCAAATTTAGAAGTGGTTGCCACAATGCTGTCAAATGAAACCATTTTGGAATTGGGGCGTGATCATCAATTCATCTTTCCAGCAGCTTTGTCTGCGTCTATCTTTGAACATGGGTTCTATGGGAACAGTTGTCAAGGAAACCTGTACAGCATACTTCTTCTGCAAGTTCACCCAGCTGGTCCCTGACTGCAATATGGCTTTGTGGTGAGATTTTTCTGTAGTTTATTTTAGCTTTTACCTGGATTAATATGAATAATCACCAGAGTTACTTGGTGACTTGGGAATAAAAATTGTATCTTGTGTGTAAGTATTGGGAAAATGAGTCTATCATTTTGTTTTCCAGCTGGGTTTTAGTTGATGTACCTCCCAACACAATTCACTAATACTGTGGATAAGTGACCACCTCAAAGACGTTTATAAGTCAAATGATGTCCTAATGGGAGTATGAGTCATGAAAACTACCTAGATTTTCGGTTCTACAAAATGGAAATTGTAGTCTACCTATTATTCATGGTCTCCATTTTCCTACAGATATCCGTGTGAGACTTGTGGAGTAAGAGGCCCATTACCCTCAATGTGAATCTTCAAATGTCTCAGCACAGCTTCCGGGATTTCCTTTGCTAAAGACGAGTCTTCTGGTGTGAGAGTTTTAAACAGAAAATTTCTCTTTCATTTTGTTCAGGGAAAATCCATAATGCTCTACTCTGAATTTAGCTATTCCCTAAGTCCTATTTTAAATTAAACCGGGAACTTGGGAAAATTGTGTTTCTCATACATCAAAGAGCTAGCAGATCAACTAGCTTACTTGGCACTGACACTTATAAACCATTCGAAGTCAAAACTAAATGACTTAGTTTTAGTTTTGTCCATTCTATTCACCCATCCAGCATTTACTTTGAGGAATAAAAAGGTTTTCGTAGCAAAAAAGCCTTAACAAAAGACCCTGTGGTACACTGATTTGAACTAGTTTGAGCCTGAGCTTCCTAGTGCTATTAAGAAGGCATCTTTCTGAAGGATCCACATGCACATAGACCTCTCTCTATCTCTCTCTGTCTCTGTCTCTCCTCTCTCTTTTCTGTGTCTCTGTCTTTCTGTCTCTCCGTCTCTGTCTCTCTCACACACACAGGGACACACACAGTTTTCTTCTGTACTTTTGTTAGCAGATATTCACACAACATCCACATACTCGTCTCATGGTGATGTCTTAAAAGTCCCCGAGTGGAGACAGTAAAACATAATAAAAGGCTGCCACTAACAGGCTTCACTGGTTAGCATTTGATATGACTATTCTTAAGTCTTTCTCTCAGCTCAGAAAAGTGACTATGCCAGTCCTCCTTGAGAACTCATTGTAGCCCTGTGTCTAGGAGACTGTAGAGTAAATCAAAAGGCTGAGGTTTCAATTACAATGAAAAATGCAATGAACACATAGACAGTAATACAGATGGAAGGAGAAATCAGGCTATCATCAGAAGAGTGCATGCTGAGCGAGAATCAGAGCAAGGGAAATCCTAGTCTGTTGCCCACTGGTGTAGTGGCCTGTGCTACAACTGTACCCGAGTCTATCCGGCGAGGCCTGAGGAATTGAAGACATACAAAACACACAAGACACACAAGACACACACAACACAGACACCAAAAATGGTGGAGAAGCTTCCGATTTATTCCAGCAAGGTGCTCAATATATATGCACCCAGCAGATGCCAGTGATTTGTTGCAGGAAACTCCAAGGAGGGTTTGGGAGGGGACAAAGGTTCAGGCCCCCAGGGAACATCCGAGTATGTGACTCGCACCTGGTTCAGAACAATTGCGGTTAGGCCTTTGAAGTCAAGTCGTTCTTGATCAAGCTGTTCTCATAGCAACTGCAGCTGACAAACTGAAGCTAGTTCCTGGCCAGGAACCTAGCTGGGAAAACGGCATGTCGGGAGGCCAGGGCCCCACACACTGGCATTAGGTTCTAGGAGTCTGATTATCTGTAATCTCTGCTTAGAAGTACATTGGCTCCTGGGCCTACCCAGGATAGCCATGGATGAGGTCTCCACAGTCTGTACAGACAGGCCCGGATTCTCATGGTAGACCCAGTAGTTCATACTGTCTACCATCCCACAGAAAGGTCTTCCTTTGCTTTCTCTCTAATCTCTTACACTAATCCCTTACACAGCCTGATGTCCTCAGAGGCTCTACCCTGAGTTTTTGGCTAAAGGAACTTTTGGTTCTGTCTTTGCAGGGGTGCCTTTTATTCATAAGCATGTGCTCCTTATTTGAAGTTAGGGGGAAGAGTCCCTGGTTATAGTTTCTGTTTACTACTCACCTTTCAAGTCTTGGTTGGTTTCTAGACAGCATTTTGCCTTCAGTGGAAACTTAAGTCTTCTCACTCTGGATCTGGGTCATTCCTTAAAGCACCAGAGCCCTGAAAATCACCAGTCAAGGGGAAACACCACGATCAGACAACATGACCCTCTGTAATGCCCTACTGGATACAGTTAGTCCTGAAAGTGGCATAATGTATTCACTCCTGGGTAAAATCAGTCTGATCAAGTTCATAAAGTACTGGAAGGTAGATATGCAAAGGTGAAAAGGGGTTTAGATACATAAATCATAAACTCCCATTGTTCTCTTTGTCCAATACCATTAATACGCTTGTGATAGCCCTAGAGTGAAACATGTACTTTCCAGTCACCTCAACTAAACAAACATTTATTTATTAAACATCTGTTGCATGACAGGATTCCCATTAGGTTTTATGTGGGGAGAAATAAAGATGGCATCCTGCTGCTGCTTCCTCCTAGAGCCGGGAGGTTGCCAAGGTTACAGGAAGGAAGTATGACTGGTTGCTAAAAGCATGCAGGCCTTGTGACCTGCGTGTGATGTTTACCACGATTGGAGGCTCGCCGCCCACGACTTGACCTTTTAGGTGATTGGCTAAGCTAGGGGATATAAAAGGAGAAGAAGCCCAGAAAGGAGTTAGTTTGAGTTACTGTTGGAGAGTTCAGGTTGCTATCAGTTAGTTGGAGTTGCTGTCTGGGGGAAGAGTTGCTGTCTTGAAAGAAGGACTGAATAAAACTGCTTGCAACCGGTACGTCTGGAGTGCGGTTTTTCCTTGCCGGTCGAGGGCCACAACAGTTTTACATGAAGAACTTCAAGAAGTAACTTTGTTTCTAATATAGCAAAACAGTAGTGAGTCATTTTTCCTAGCTTGACATCTTAGTCTTTATATCTGTGAATTATTAGGTGGAATATATAGATGAATATGACATAGGCTGTGTCCTTATAACCTCCAGTCTATTGATAAGAGAAGATAGGCATTCATCCGATACATAGTCACTGAGGATTCAATACGTACCTAACACACTTTGCTCTAGCCGTACAAAGCACCTGGTCATTCTCCCCGACCCTGCTGTGCTGTTTCAGTTCCTCTTCTGGGACAGCCGAAGAAGGAGGAACGAATGTGCTCACTAGTGAAGCAAGGATCTGAATGAGACAGAAAATAATGAAGGACGTAGAAAGATAGCCAAGAGAATCCTCTCCTCATTTGAGGAGAGGTGTGTGGGTTATCTGTGATATAGATAAACATTTTGGTGCAGGGATTAGGAAGCAGGAAGTTAAGCACAGAGAGGCAACTGGATCTGGACCACTTTTTAGTGCAACACAGCTTTCCTCTAATGGGCAATTCACGCTCAGAACTCTGATGACTGGGTGGGGAGTTTTCTCAGAACCAAACTCTAAGGAGGCTATTCTTACCTAATCTTTCTTTCCCACAGTCCTGCAGATTAGGCCCACACCATGAATCACATGTTCTCCTTGATTATTCCTGCTCCCTTGACCTTTCCTCACAGACATTTCTCTTAACAAGCCCTTTGTACATCTAGGTCTGCCTTAATGCCTGCTTCTTAAAGGTCCCAGACTGACCTAACATCTTAGAAGTGTCAGGAGACAGGGTGAGGGACTGATGTGATGTCTTCATATGACAGAAGAAGAGTTAGAGTGAGTGAGTGCTTGGATTTAAATGTGGACTGAGTCCATGAGCTTATATGTTAAACACTTGTTCACCACATAGTGACACTGTTTGGGGAGGTGTTCAGTCTTTGGAATGTTGACCTAACAAGCTGAAGTAGGTCACTGGGGTTGGGCCTCAAAGGCAATTTCTGCTTCTGGTTCTGGCCTAAGGTTTCCCCTTCCCGATCCAGTAAGAAGCTGTGCTGTAAGCTCCAGCTACCACAGATGGAGATGCCCCAGCCTTGCCCTCCTCACCCTATTGAACTGTGGTCAGACTGTTCTCTTGTATTAGTTACTTTTTTGTTGCTGTGATAAAACACCATAATCAAACACAACTTAGGAAAGAAAGGGTTTATTTTAGTTTACATTTCCAGAGGGACAGAGTTCATAATGGTGGGGAGACATGGCAGCTGGAGCAGGAAGCTGACTGGTCACATTTTTATTCACATGCAGGAAACAGAGAGGGAGAACAGGAAGTGGGGCAAGGCTGTGAACCTTCAAAACCCACCCCCAATGACATACTTCCTCCAGCAAGACTCCACCTCCTAAAGGTTCCATAACCTCTCCAAACAGCTCCACCGACTGGGGACCAAGTGTTCAAACACATGAGCCTATGAAGGGACATTTCTTAATCAAATCACCACACCTCTAAACTATGAGAAACACACACACAAACAAACAAACAAACACCCCTCCCCTGAAGTCCCTCTTTTTCCTAATACTTGCTTTTGTTTGGCATTCTAACGGAGTGGCAAGAAGTGACTAGTACAGAGAATTAGTACAGAGAAGATGGACATGACCATATGGTTTGTAGGCCTTTGAAACTACATTGTGGAAGAAATGTGAAAGAATTTGAAACTCTGGGCTACAGGAGTCATAGAATGCTTTAAGCAAAGCTTACTGCTGAGCCAGCCATTCTGATGCAAGCTTGGGCAATCAGAATGCTGATAGAAATATAGACAGTAAAATACTCATGAGGCTTCAGAGGAGAACAAAGACTCTATTAGGAATTAGGCTAGGAGCTAGTCATGTTACATTCTGGCAAAGAGTCTGGCCACACTGCCTATGTCCTGAAAATTTGGATGAAGCTGAATTCAAAAATAATATATGAATTTGGTTGGCAGAGGAAAATTTAAAACTGTACAACATTCAAGCTGTGGAATGGCTGCTACTGGTGGATATTAGTCAGGTTCATAGTGAGAATGGGGAGAAAAAGTAAAACAGAAAGATGTAAAAAATGTGCAAGGATTGCAAATATCTTTAAAGTTGCATTCAAGGTGGGTGTGGAAAACCAAGCCAATTTTAACCGACATAAGTAGGTTGTACTCAGACAAAATGATCTCCTGAAGGCTGAAGTGAGAGAAAATTTGCAAGATGGCAAGAGCTTTGCACAAGGAGAATGTCTTACAAACTGTGGGTGAGAAGTGAGATGGCGGCTGCAGGAATGTGAGCCAAAGAAAGCAGATGTTTGCCTGAGGGTGGAAGTGATGGGTTGCAGGCACCAGTGAGAGGTGGCCAGTAGGCCAGTGCTGACCTCTTCTCTCTGGCTTCAGTAATTGTGGAGCGATGGAGTGATGTGACTGAGGAGAAGCCTCCACACTGGGAGGCTGAAGTAGAAAGTCCACCTAGGGGAAGTGGGAAACTGGTGACAACAATCAAAACAGACAAAGTAGTGCTAGCTAGGGAAGGGGAGTGGGGCAAACGAGTAGAGCGAGAACAGAGCGAGCAGGGCTGCCTCTGCACAGAGAGGAGCCATGGAGAGAATGGCTCGCATCTGTTGTTTTTTCTGGCCCAAGCCAACTGGAGCATCAGATGTAAGACGTAGAGAAGGGGATCAGGGGAGGGAAAGACCATGTGGGTCAGAGCTAGAGCCTGAAGATTTCCTAAATTTTTATTGTTCAAGGGCAAATCTGTGCATGGTAGCAATAAAGAGACCTACTCACAGTGTCAATCCCAACTCCAGCATAGTTACACTGGGGAGCTCAGTCCTCAGGTGGGAAGCAGGCGAAGAGTCTTAGAATCTGAGCACTGCCTAGGGTTGAAGGGCGTGATAATCAGCATGTGCTTTGCTTCCTGGGAACTGGGAAGTTTTCTGCCTTCTTGACGATTCCCATCTGCCCCCACGAGGCAAAAAGTAACCACAAACCTAAGTATTTGAAAGTGGACAGGAGTCCACTAGCTAAGTGAGAAGATTGGATTTCATTTACTACCTGAAACAACTGAGAAATGAGAAGACAGAAACAAATCTTTGCACTTTTGATGTTGAGGAAAATTCTAGTCGTTCTTCACTGCCCCACCCCTACCACATCTTTTCTCCTGTCTTAAAAATGTACATGAAAATATGGATCAAATTTTCTAAACCCTAAGGAAGAAATGTGACCCAAAAGTATAAATAAGTATACTTAATATAAGTATAAAAAATAAGTATATTTTTGTTTGCAGAACAATATCCTTGATATTACAACAGCTTTAGAACATATTGGCAGCATGCTTAGATCCCCCGAACCATTCTCTTTTTTATAAACTAAGTTCATTTTGCTTTCATATTATGTGACACTTGTCCCATCTTGAGGGAATGAGAAAAAAATGCATGAAGTGTTCCCCCAAAATAAATAGAAGTAAGAATTACTACTCTACAGATTTTCCCAAAGTGCATCAGCCACCCTATGTCCTAAACCTAAGCCATTCGGAAGCATCCCCACCCATTTTCTCTCCTTCATCACATGGACCAGGCTGAGGGAAGCCAAACAGCTGGCCTCCAAGTTCAGTTCACAGTCAGTCTGGACACCAGGATTAATGACAGTCTTTGAAGTTTTCTGGCGCTATTTTTGCCTCACTGCTTCAATGACTTGGGACATTTTCTTCCAATTGATTAGGATTAAATGGATTTTCTAAGTCCTGGTGAGAAAAAGCCTGAGACCTAGAATTCTCATTACCAGCACTGCTTGTCCCCCACAGTCCAGCAGCCCCCCCTCCCACCTGCTTGGCCTGGATCCTTAGGATGTGGTGTGGGGCCTAGATGAGCACAGAAGAGCCCAATTGTGGATGAAGAGGAATATAGATGTGAAAGCTGGGAGGACTTTGGTCTCTTTGTCTACAGTCATAGGTTGCACAGCTGCAGGGGGTCCAAGTCAACATGGCAACCCATGTTAATGTTGTTAAATTTGAGCCAAGATGTATCGGTTAGGGATCTGACACAAAGGAGCTGGTGAGCAAAGTTTGGTTGTCATGTGCTTCAGGATCAAGCCAACAAGATCAGTCTACATTCCAACAGGCAGCACTAATTGGACTCAGTGGGTTACAAAAACATAAAAAGAGAGGACGAGAAGCAGAGAGGCTGACATGTTGGGGTGCCTGGGGGAGTGGAAGAGGGGGTGGATATGATCAAAAGACAATGTTTATATATGTATGAATTGCCAAAGAATAAATAAAAGGTATCTTATTTTAAAACTAGTCATGTGCTAGTTGGAATTACCAGGAAGCAGATGCTAGAATTAGTGGGGATAAGGTTTATGGGGGACAAAGTGGAGGAAGCAGGAAAACATTCAGTCCTTAATGCAGATTTGACTCCCTGAAGCATCTCTCAGATCTATGAGCCTGAGCCAACCTTGAAGGGAGCTGGAAACAGACTGCCAGTTAGAGCAGCCTGAGACAGAAATGGTCTGACCAATGGTGTGGCAAGAGAGCAGCTGCAGCAATCAAGTAATAGCCCCAGAAGGTTGGAGGCTGTGAGCCGGAAGAAGGTGGAGGCACCACTCCAGGGAGATCTTAGGGAGCTACTCCCAAATACGGGGTGGGGTGGAGGGCACCTTCAGCTGTAGGGAGAGCTAATACGAGAAGGGTACCATCCCCTGTGAGCCCCAAGAACCAACAGGCAGAATCCTGAGGGACTGTCTCTTGATGGGGGGAGGGGCGAGGTGCTCACACCTCCCTTTCTTCCCTCTTCCACGGAAGCTTCCCATTCTTCATTCCCATCAGCCCCCGATGACGTGACATGCTCTGCCTTCCTGGAAGCCAGCAGGGTGAAGGGGAAACCAGATGAAGCCAGTTTATAGTGCAGTCTCAGAGGAGAAACCAAGATGTTAAGGGAGAGACCCCAACTCAAGGCCTGGGGTCGGAGGGAGTGCTTTTTTCAGTCTTCTCTCCAGCTGTCTGCTTTTCAGCCACTGCCCTGCTTCCGTGAGATTGCCGCCAGCAGTCCCTCTAGCCAAGGCTAGGTTCTCAGGAACAAATGACAAAGAATATTGGAGAGGACTGAAGAGGGGGCAGAGAGGGAGAGGAGAGGAGACAACAGAGAATAAGAAGGGAGGAGGAGGAGGGATGATAGAGGGGGAGGAGGGAGGGAAAGAAAGAGAGGGAGGATGGACTCACAGAGGCACGGAGAAGTGGGAGCACGCACATCCTAACCCCGCCTCTCCCCCCTCCCTCACCCTGTTCTTGGCTCTTATACCTGAGAGTGGGAGACCCCTGAGGGGACAGACTGAAACATTCTCAGACGAGTCAGCGACCTGCTGTGCAGTCCGTACTTCGTCCCGCTGATTGCCTTTCAGGGGACACTGGTCTGGCCTGCAGCCATGTGCACCTCTGAGCCCCCAGGTCTGCCGTCCTCCCACAGAGGGCCTCCCTCCCCACCAGCTCACTCTCTCCAGCTGTCTGCAGGCGCTTATCTTGGGATGCTATTTCCCAGACAGCCACAGCCACAGGAAGCATTAGTTCTGCTGCTGAAGAGTGGACAATGCTAGGCAAATTACTTTTGGCAGTGAGCAGCTAAGATAATTTTTTAATGATACAAACAGGAGCTGGCTAGTAGTGTTCAAAATAGACTTCCTGGAGCAGAACCCAGGGCTGACAGAGGGTTTCTCTCCTAACTTAGTTTGATTGAGTGAGACATTTGATTTGCACTTCTGTTAAAGGGAAATAATGTATTAAATTGTTTTGATGCTGTTGCTTGGCTGTTCTCAGTGAAAGAATGTAGCTCTTTTTGTCTGTAACACTGGCTGTCCCCTTCTCCCACCATTCATTCAGTAAGTACGTGGTACAGTTCTTTCTTTCCTTGGGCTCCTTCTCCTCCCATTCCTTTTTATTAATTTATTATTGTTGTTGTTTAGCTTTGAACTTGTGATCCTCCTGCCCCTACCTTTTGCATGCAGCAATAATCACAGGATGTGCCACCATACCTGGTTTTATGCAGTACTGGTGACTGAATACAGGTGTACTAAACCAGTTTCTTAAATGAAGACTCAGAACTTACTAAGTTGCTTTGTTTCTCTGCAGTGTTTGCAATAGTCATCACAATGTCCAAATAATAGGACTCTATTCAAAGGACGAGATGGGAGATGATGGAGGAGCTTTTTCCCGTAAGGGTCAGAGTACCAGCCGTTTCGCGGCCATACACCCACCTTCTTACTCTTGTTACAAACAAAGCCAAAACATGGGCTATTAAGGATCAGAGTACCAGCCATACATATTCCTACTCTTGGTACAGAGGAAGGCAAACCATGTGCTAGTGCTGTTTTCTGTTGGGAGGCTGGTGTGTGTGATTTTGTCAGACAGCTCCCTGCATGGGCTCACCACCTCTGGACACTGAGAAAGCCCCAGCTGAGCTGGCACCACTGGGGTGGGGTGAAGGCACATCTTTTCTCCTGTCTTCTGTTTGTCTGGGATTTGGAAACTTCTGAATTGTAATTTTAGTCTGTACAACAGCAGAAGGAAGTCTAAAAATGATTTCCCATATATATGCCTATGATAATGTATACCACAGACCAGGCAGCTCAAACCACAGGAATGTTTCTTCTCCTGGTTCTAGAGGCTGGGGCCCAAGGCGTCCATAGATCTAGTTTCTTCTGAGACTTCCTGGCGTGGCTTACAGAGAGCAGACTTCTTCTCTCAGTGACCTCATTTAGTCCCCCCGTGCATGCCTGTGTCCTAACCTTCCTTTCTCGTAAGGGAAGGATACCAGTCAGATTGAATTAGAGCTTTTACTAATCTCATTTGATTTTAACCACCCTTCAAAGATCATATCTAGGGTGTTAGGCTTTCAGGGTAAGAATTTAGAGCCTGTGACACTGTCCTTGCCCGCTATACCTGTAGCATAGTCTCATTCTTAGGGCTCATGGGTGACCTGCAGGGTTAGCGGGTGGTGTAGCCTTCTAACCCTGACCATCTGGAGGTGGCTCCAGCATTGTGTGATCCTAATAAGCAGGTGTCTCCCACATTAACCTGCACACGTGGCTTCTAAAAACTGTGTGAAGGCTCCCACAAATGGAGCCATGCCTGCTAGGTTTGCTTATGAAATGAAGTCTACAGTAACCACTTCTGTTAAATTAATCATTTTCTTCTAATTTATTTAATTTGTGTAAGTTTGTATTTATGGGTCAATAGTTTTCTAAAAGTAAGGCCTATCTGTATTAACAACAACAAAAGCCCCATCCAAAAATGTCAAGGCCCTTCCACACGGCAAACTTTCTCCTTTCTCCTAGTAGCTTAGCATCCAACTGTGCACAAGACAACCTGAGACCTTCCTGGGCCTTCCTGGGGCTTCATGTTTCTTTTATGCAGTATTAGGAATTGAACCCAGGGCCTCATACAGGCTCAGCAAGCACTCTACCCCGGAGCTATCTTTCCAGTCTTTTATTTTTATTTCTTATTTTAGGACAAGATCACACTAAGTTGCCCAGGTAGGCCTTGAGTTTGTATTGTAATCCTCCTGCGTCAGCTGTCCAAGTAGCTGGGATTATAGGCCTATACCACCAGGCCCAGGAGACTTCTCATTTCATGAGGTAAACAAAAGATGAAACAGAGTAATGCTAAATGGAGTTTCCTTCTATATTACTGGACTATTACAGACATTGCATCCATCCATCCATCATCTATCATCTATCCATCCATCCATCCCCACTGGGAACAAAATGTCTAAATACTTAGAGCCTGTAGGGGATATTATCATTAAAACCACCACAGGAGTTCAGAAGGCCTGGATACTGGCAGAGAGGTGGACAGAACAAGCTGAGGGGACTCTGTGGGGAAGCAGCCTACAGGCCACTGTTTTAAACTGTAACAAGAATTTACCTGTATTTAGTCCAGCCCCTGAAACTTTGTGGGAGGCTGAGCTTAAAGACAACAGACTACTTTATCTGGCAGAGGAAATGTCATGGCCACAAAGCACCAAGGCTGTGGCATAGACATCAGAGGCTCAGGAAAGGAACATATATAAAGTTTTTAACAGTCTAGGCATTGTTTAAAGCCCAGCACTTTTCATTAGGACAATAAGATAGATTCCTTGGAGGCATCTGGTTATGGACAAGGCTTTAGCCACCAGAAGCTCAGAGATAAAGAATGAAAATTTGTTTCAAATCCTTTCCAGGGTAGGTTTAGGGAAAGAGATCCAGGACAGATGCTTAGGGAATTATTTGCCCATGTCTACTGACCAGGCATTCAGAGGTTCACATCTGCAGTAAATCTTGATATATACCATGAGACGCTGGTTTTGAAGACATGCAGAAGGAATAGGATCATGAAGGCTTCCACCAAAGTTCAAAATAAAGCCTAGGAGGCCAGACAGTGTATGGTAGGCTTGGAGTCCCCAGAAGCAGTCCCTGACAGGGCAGTATACGGAGCTAGGAAGATCAAATCAGTGGAGACTGGTCAAGCCCCTGAGAACCCCTAGCCCACGGCCGTGTATCCCAGATCTAGATGTGGAGCTATAAGCCTTCATGTTGCCCTGCTGGACTTCAGTATCGCTGTCCCAGGCCTTCTTGCTACTTTGCTGTTCTTTCTGTTTAAAATGGAATATTTATCCTGTGCCTATTCTACCATTGTATCTTGGAGGTAGTAACTTGTGTTTTTTATTTCTTTTAAAAATATTTTAAAATTTATTATTTCTATTTTATGCATATGAATGTGTTGCCTGCGTGTATGTAAGTGTACCTGTGTGTGCGGTACCTGAAGAGGTCAGAAGAGGGCATCAGATCCTCTGAAACTGGAGTTCCGGATGGTTGTTAGCTACCATGGTGGGTGCTGGGAACTGAACCGGGGTTCCTTTGCAAAAGCTGCCAGTGCTCTTAATCGCTGAGCCATCTCTCCAGCCCCTGTTTTTTATTTCTCGTAGAGGTTCACAACAGCTGAATGTTTGCCTTAAGAGGAGACTTTGTACTTTTGAAAATGCTGGAATAGTTAAGAAGTCTCTCAAAGCTTCAGCTGTTAAAAGCCAAACGGTTATGGCTCTGGGTACTCAGGTTAGAAGCTCAATGCTCTGGATTTTTAACATCACAGCCCCAGTACTTGGCAACTATTGTAATTCTCAGCCTCCAGCAGCAGGCAGTACCAGCTAGTGTTATAGCTCCTGGACCGGCCTCAGATGCTGGGACTCTTAGTTCCCTCAGGCCTAGGGATTGGGGTCCCTGGTCCTGAAGGCGTAGTAACTCCCTGGAATGCGTCCAGTATCTGAGGCCCATAGTTCCTTGTCTTTAGATCTTCACAGCCTTGACCTCTGCTCTCCATCCTGGTTACTCTTTGGAACCTTCAGCTGCCCTCGCACTGCTAGCGCCACTGTCACTGTCACTTCCGCCACTTCCGCCATTGACACTGTGTGACTAGTCAGCTCACGCTACTCAAGATAAAGAGGAAAGCAGTCAAGACACGACTTTTACCAGACATAATATTGCAAGCCCAGGAGGGTTTCTCTGGGTTATTCAGGAAGTGAGCTGAGTTCCACTTTCTCCACATACGTTGTTTGATTCTTTTGGATGTTGACAGTCTGACTAGGGTAAGATGAAATCTGAAAGTGGTTTTAACTTCCATTTCCCTGATGATAAAGATGCTGCATATTTAAAAAGTATTTCTCAGCCACTTGTATGTCATCTTTAGAGAACTCCCTGTTCAGGGTCTTGCCCCCTTTTAAATTGTTTTTTTTTTTTTTTTTTAATGTTTAATTTTCTAAGTTCTTTGGGTATACTAGATTTTAACCCTTTGTCAGAGGTATAACTGATTTTTTTCCCATTTTGGCTGACTGCCTCTTCACTTGAATGATGGTGTTCTTTGATGTACACAACCTTTTTAGTTTCATGTGTTTTAGTTTCATGTGGTCTCATTTGTTAATTGTTAATGACTCTATTAAAGAGTGCTGTTCCAAAAGTCCTTTCCTGCGCCCATAAGTTCTAGTACACTCCCTACTTTCTCCTCTGTCTGATTCAGGGTATTGGGTTTTGTGTTGAGGCCCTTGATCCATTTGGAGTTCAGTTTTGTGCAAGGTGGGAGATAGGATCTAGTTTCATTCTTCTATATGCCTTTATCCAGCACCATTTGTTGAACATGCTGTCCTTTCTCCAGTGTGTATTTTTGGATCCTTTGTCAAAAATCAGGTGACTCTAAATGTGTGGATTTAAATCTGGGTCCTCAATTCTATTCCACTGATCAATGTGTCCTGTTTTTTTTGGCCAGTATCATGCTGTTTTAATGACTATAGCTCTGTAGTATAATTTGAAGTCAGGGATGGTAATGTTTCTAGCAGTTCTTTTATTGTTCAGGATTATTTTGGCTATGCTGGTCTTTTGTGTTTCCATATGAAATTTGAGGTTATTTTGTTTCAATTTCTGTGAAGAATTGTGTTGGAATTTTAACAGATATTTCACTGGATTTGTTGATTACTTTTGGTAAGATGGCCATTTACATAATGTTAATTTTACCAATCCATGAACATGGGAGGTCTTTCCATCTTCTGGTATCTTCATCAATTTCTTTCTTCAATGTCTTAAAATTTTCTTGCATAAGTCCTTTCTTTGTTAGATTTATTCCAAGGTATTTTATAGCTCTTGAGATTATCATGGATGGAATTGTTTCAATGATTTCTTTCTTGACATGTTTGTTGTTGATGTACGGGAAGGGTATTGATCTGGGGGCATTCATTTTATATCTTGCTACTTTGCTGAATGTATTTATCAGCTAAGAGTTTTCTGGTGAAATCTTTAGGGTCCTTTATGTATAGAATCATATTGTTTGCAAATATAAATGCTTTGACTTCTTCCTTTATGAATTTTATCCCCTTTATCTCCTTTGTCTTATTGCTCTAGCTAAGACTTCGAGTGCTACATTGAACAGGAACGGAGAGAGTGGACATCCTTGTCTTGTTCCTGATTTTAATGGAAATGCTTTTAGCTTTTCTCCATTTATTATGATGTTGACTGTGGTCTTGTTAGATACTGCCTTTATTATGTTGAGATATGTCTTCTGTATCCCTAGATTCTCCATGACTTTTTATCATGAATGGATATTGGATTTTGCCAAAGGCCTTTTCTATATCTAATGAAATGAATATGTGGTTTCTGTCCTTGGGCTTGTTCATATGCTGGATTAAATTTGTTGATTTATGTATGTTGAACCATCCCTAAATCTCTGGGATGAAGTCAACTTGAGCATGGTGGACGATCTTTTTGATGTGTTCTTGCATTTGGTTTGCAAGTATTTTGTTGAGAATTTTTGCGTCTATGTTCGTTAGAGAGATTGGTCTATAATTTTCTTTTTCTGTTGGGTCTTTATTTTGTTTTAGTATTAGAGTAATACTGGCTTTATAGAAGGAATTTGAGAGTGTGCCTTCATTTTCTATTTTATGGAATAGCTTGAGGAGTACTGGTGTTAATTCTTTGGAGGGTTGGTAGAATTCTACACTGTACCCATTTGGTCCTGGGAGGGATGGCAGAATGCAGTGAGAGGAAGGGAAGGGGAGCACTAGAGCAGGAAGAGTTCAGCGGAGTGGGGAATGGGAGGGGAGGGCAGAGAAGGGAGTGTGGGGGGGAGATAAGTAACACTGAAAGCCTCTAGGAAAGCCGCATGGAGACCTACCACTGTAGAAGCTTCTTCGGTGTGTACATACACATGACAAGAGGAGATTAAAAGGAGTTACCCTGTAACTGGGGATCATCCCCTTCTAGACATCATAGACTAACAAAAAGCAAAACCCGCTGCAGCCACGTATGGACGCCCTTTCTAGACGCTGTTGGCTGGGGGTTCCATAGACCCTCAAACAATATCGGTCACTGCCCACCAGAAGGTGATGGGAAGGCCCTGTTACCGAAGACACTACATCCATGAGCTGTAGAACAAATAAGAGGAAATCAAGCTGGCGCTGGCTGCAGAGCTGCTTTTCTGCTGACTGGCTTTCAGAGTGCTGGAACGCCCTATACATGTTACTGGAAGGGAAAAAACAGTCATCAGCCTTACTCAGCTGTGAATCCTGTGAACTCCAACTGACCTGGCAGGATATGCCCACTGGTGAAATGGTGGCACGGATGTTCTGGAAGTGAATTAACTACTGTCTCATTGAATTTGAGGTATGCTTCATAGGATTGCGCTGACATTGATATCAGGCTCAGGAATCTGAGATTAAACAGGTCACATTACATAGAAAAAAGCCTAATACTAGTTTTCTACTAAATAGTTATTGTATTAAACTGACTTCTCCTTATGACCTATTGTTATACATGTAGGTTAATGAATTTATCAACTCTCACCAGAAAAGTTTTCTTATGCAGCATATGGTGATTAACACAGAAATCCACACTTGGCCAATGTGCAGAGATCAAAAGGCTGCAGAATGCTTATATATAGGACACCGATATCAAATTTCTACCTCCCAAGGCTCAGGGCTCATTGGGGAAGAGGGAGCAGAAGACTGTAAACGCTGGAGGTAGTGGATGACCGCAAGGAAGCAGAATTTTCCAACCTGCTGGTCAGTTGCTCATATGAACTCACAGCCAGGGTAACAGCATGCACAAGTCCCAAGCAAACTCAAACCAGATAAAAAAATCCTGGCCTAGACATAGAGAAATGGGTAAGAAACTCCCACCAAACCTATGGAAATTTTGGCAACCGATGACTGCTGGGAGGTGGATAGACAGTTTCTTTCAAGAATGGGAGTTTTGGTAGGTTAATCAGCTCCAGAGAATGGACTGAAGGACATTTAAGGGTACAAATTAACCTCTATAGGCCTTATTACACACACACACACACACACACACACACGCGCGCGCGCGCACACATAGATGTAGAGAACATTAAATTGGGCAGAGTGCAATAAGGGAGATGTGAATAGGAGAAGGGACCTGAATATCTTCAAACTTTAGTGTTTGAAAATTGCAAAAGTTCAGTAAGAAAAGAAGTGAGCTGACCTGATGGCTTTTATTATTTATTTATTTATTATTTATTTTATGTGTATGAGTGCATTTCCTATATGTATGTAAGTGTACCCGTGTTGTGCAATGCCTGTGGAGGCCAGAAGAGGGCGTCAGATGCCCTGGAACTGTAGTTGCAGACAGTTGTTAGCCACCGTGTGGGCGCTGGGAACCAAACCTGGGTCCTCTGCAAGAGTAGCCAGTCCTCTTAACCGTCTCTCCAGCCCTAGAAATAAGAATGTCTATGTCTATGAGTTGTAAAGATGTGGGCCAGAATTAAGTACTGTGCCACAAACAAAATCACATCAAAATGGCCTGTAGTCTTCAGTATCTTAACATACTGACTTCACATTAGACTGAAACAGTGATAAAAAGAGTCCCTGCTTAAAGACTTCCCACATAGATGCAAAGTCAAGGTCCACATAGATGCAAAGTCAAGGTCTTCCTTCCAGACCAAGGAATTCACAGAGATTTCCTTCATGTTTTCGAGACGTTTTACTATTTGTTTGTTTGAAAGGGAGGTACATATGCCACAGTGCACATGTGGAGGTCAGAGGATAACTTGTGGGAGTCAATTCTCTCCTTCGACCCAGGAACTGATTTCAGGTTGTCAGGTGTGGTAGCAAGCACTTTAACCTGCTGTTTCATTTGTTTTTTTTAACCTCCTCATGGTTGGTTGTGGTGGAGACGTGTACACAGTCTAAGACACTGATTTTTAGAATTTTGGTCCTATGCATTACGAGAAGCTGCAGACAACGGTGCAAAGTGATGCACACATTTCGTGCCACTTTTGAAAAAGCACTTTATGATGCTAGATGGGAGGAAGTAAAGGGAACTCCCATCAGCTCTAGCAGAGCTGTTCTTGCATTCGTGGGCAGCAACTGCAGGTTCAAGAAGGAGCCAAAGTAAGCCTTTCCTGTCCCTCCACCTCAGCTGTGAAGCTCACCATCTGCACAGTCATTTAATTAGTCCCATTCATCTTCCACCAGGCCTGTGTTGTCAGGGGCCCCTTCCTCCCAACCATTTTTAATAGTGTTGCCACAGGGTCCAGGATAAGAATGTACTCTCTCTGCACACAGCATCTCTGTATTACGATCCAGATTCTTTGAAGCTAAAATTTGGTACTAAAAATACAGCCACAGCCCACTCCAACAGGGCCAGGTCTCTTTGCCCATGAATGGCACAG
The DNA here is from genome assembly GCA_035773235.1 of Eospalax fontanierii. Classification (NCBI taxonomy): domain Eukaryota; kingdom Metazoa; phylum Chordata; class Mammalia; order Rodentia; family Spalacidae; genus Eospalax; species Eospalax fontanierii. The sequence goes on along the minus strand of CM069533.1, from coordinate 25,333,393 downwards.
GGCTGCTGGCTCTCCCAGCAATCAGTGCTTCCCCCGCAGGAAAACAACGTCTGACATGTCTCTCAGTGACCCCATGTTCATGCTTCCTCTTAGAGGACGGAAAACAAGGGAGGGAATGGCAAGACCCTGGACTCTGAGTGATGGGACATGTAGACAGGTAGCTCAAAACTTGTTTTCCTGAAAACCCAGGTCAGGAACTGCAAAAAGTATGCTCTTAATCTCAGGTCCAAGATTCTGTAAGAACTTCAGAATCCTGTGAGGCAGTCAGGAGCAAGATGTGGCTGGCTGCCAATCCGCGTGTGAGATGGGCTGATAACGTGGAGGGAGAGAGGAGCGGGAGAAAGCGGACGGCACACCCCCGTGGCTTTGACAGCCAGGCTCGCTGTGTTCCCGGGTGTTCAGGGATCAGGGCTTTCCTTCCCCTGGGTTTTGATGTTGTAAATTTAGAAGTTAGCAATATCTCCCTCCTCCCCTAGGGGTGTAAGGGAGATTGGGCGGCACGGCGGTGTGTGTGTGTGTGTGTGTGTGATCTGATCGTGAGGCTGTAAATGTTGAAGTCCCCAGGGAAATGGCAGAGAGAACAGAAGATTCCAGTTCATTTATAGCACTTCCTTGACGTAGAGGAAGGGGAAGGAAAGAACTCTGACAAACCCCCTGAGTAAAAAAATGCAAATATGGAGACGCTTTACAAGGATCCTGAAAGTTAAGGTAGGATGTGTGTTTCCTTCCTTGCTTTTCACATCAGCGGTCACTGGATTTCAGTGTCTTTTGCAATTGAGAACAGGAGCGGAATAAAGAAATCAGTCTCACAGGTCATCCCCAAAGCCTGGGAGCTTCAGCCTCTCCCTTCACAAATCACCCGAGGAGGAGGGAAATGAGCTGGTCAAACTTTGAACTCCAGGATGGGTTTTTCTTCTGACAGAAGCAAGAGGTTCAAGGAGGAGCCAGTCTTCCAGGGAAAAGACACCTCCGGGTGAGGCACAGTGTTATGAAATCAGATGTGCTGTGTCCCCCAAAGGCTCTTATGGTAAAGGCTTGGTCGCTAGTCGGTGGGCTGTTGAGAAGTGTTTGTATTGTGAGGGCTTCTTCCTCATCCATGGATTAATCCACTCATGGGTTCAGAAGTCAGTGATGTTATGGAAAAGAGGAGTTGGGGTGTGGTCAGAGGAGAAGGACCTGGACATGCTCTTGGTGGATGTGTCGTGTCCCTCGCCCCTTGTTCTCTGGCCCCACCGCATGTTCCTCCAATGATGCTCTGCCTCACCACACTCAGGCCCGGAAGAAACTGGACAGAAACTCGGAAATTGTGAAACAAACTATAGTCTACTCCTTTAGGCTGCTTACTTGGGTATTTTGCCACTGTAGTAAAAAGTGACAACATACACAGTTACAGACACTGGGGCTTCTTCAGAGGAAAGAAGACTCCCAACATGACAGGTCTGGAGATAATAGATGATCTAATATAGTCAAGTTCCTTTCAGAAGGTGAAGCTCCGAGAAGTTAGACTGTGTAGCCAGTAAATAGCAAAACCAGGCCTGGAAGCTGAGTCCTACTCCCAGTCTGTGGCCCCCTGCAGGGCACCCCACTCTCCAGCGAGTGACTGGGACATGTCACACACACACACACACACCCCCCCCCGCCAGATGACTTCACCTGGGGCTCTATGGTGATCAGGCACACGCTTCTGGCAGAGGTCTTCGCAATGCTTTGTCCATCCAGTGTTTCTGGTGCATTATTATTACTTCATCTTTGGGAACGGGTGAAATGCAGATATCTTCCCCTACCAAGCACATCTGTTCTTTCAGTGTCAGTCTGTGTTCTCCAAATTAGACTCAACTATTTTCCCTCAGTTTTGACCACCCAGATTCCAGAAGGCATGGGTACTCCTTGAGAAGCAGTAGTAGTCAAACGGTGGGCCTTAGACAAAGCCTGGCTTCATTTCCTCTATAGCAGATAGGAAAACTAAATCCGAAAAGGCTGTTTTTTTTTTTTTTTTCCCAAAAAATTACACTGCTGGTCAGAACAGCTGGGGATCTAAAGTGCATTTGAGTGAGCTCCTCCATCCCAGACCAGTCCCACAAGGCTGACAGGACAGCAGGAGGAGGTGGGGGGATATACTACTGGAAACCCCTCCCCCAATCCTGGCTCCTCTAGGCTAGATTCAAGAGTAGGCGCTTCTGGAATGACCTTGGATAGGATAGGAGAATAAAGAGAGGATGGACATGGAGACTGGTCTCTTGCTTTAGACTGAACCTTTCAAAAATTGCAGCAAGCTCTCCAGGGTTGCCTTATTGAGGTTGAGAAATGCCTCCAGGGTTACTTCCTTTCAGGGAACATGAATATGGATGACACCAGAGTGACCTAGCTCCAGTCCAGTTCTTCCTCTGACCCATCCCAGTCCTGGAGTGTTCCCGGGCTCTGCTGAGACAGCACTCAAGTGGAAACTGCTCCTCTGGCAAGATTTTAAGTAGCTGTTCGAAATGTAATTTTTGTCTACCAATGAACAAAGAAGTTTACTCTTTGTAGGGGCCAAAGATTCACAAAAACATTCTTAATCAGATCTTACTGACACAAACTCATCTTAGAATATCAGTGCACTCTATACATGATCTTATCAATATGAAGGAGCTGAAAGATGCCACTAGTATATATCCAGGGTACCTGCACGGTGAGGCTTGGTCTGGTACTTACAGATGGCTGGAATCTACTTGACTGCAGTCTAAAATGTCTGATATTTTAGAGCTCAGATATTTGGGGTAAAAGATAGAGATTGGAGACTAAGGACTGGGGTAAGAGCACGAATCCCCCTCACCTCTGGCCAGCAGTGGTGGAGCTTGGGGGAGAGAAATGTCCTTCAGTCTCTTTTGAGTGACACGTAGGATCAGCTAGAAGCAGAGTGAGGACTGATGTTGGAAAGTGAGACTAAGTTAAGGAACAAAACTACTGGGGGTTCCGGATTGTATACAAAATGTGCTGGCTTCCCCTCTGGTTGTGCCCGTGGGAGACACCAGTCCTCAGGGCCATTGCTAGTCATCACCAAACATCCATCTGTCTTGAGAAAACATTCTCTAAACAGCATTTAAGTATCTGCACAAGAACACAGTGTATTCATAATCATTTATTGGAACTGCTCACAGTTTACACATGACTAACGGTCAAATCACCCCTTAAACAACTGTTAGCTGAAGAACTTCAGTCTGAGAATTTCCAATCGGTGCCATTTTTTTCTACAATTTAAGGTTTAAATCCTATGTCTTTCTTGAAATTATCTTCACTCTACTCTGATATTAACACAATAGTGCCTTTCCTTTGCACTAGCATCTAACACAAAAAGCATGCTGTCCCATTTATTCAACATGCTCTTTACAAGGCAACTAAACACACAAAATTGTTCTAACCCACAAGCTGCATAATGATCACTTTATATTTTGCTATAAAATCAATGATGGCCATGTGTAGATGACACATTAGTAGACATTGAGTTCTACTGTTGGTTATTAAACTCTGATGGCTGGTATGGAAAATTAATCCACTTATTTAGCAGAAGTAGCTAGAGCTCATGCATCAGTGGCTAGGATCAATTGGAATACAAATTAGGCGTCTAAACATTAAAACAAAAGCTTAATTGAGCGTAATTTGACGTCTGGAATGTCTAAATTATGCACTTTTAAATAGGAAATCAAACATCTAAGTAGGCATTGATTTACAGAATGGGCTGAGCATACTGTTTGAGAGTAAGTGAATGTATCTCTTTTTAGAAATAATGTTTAATCACCTTTATATATTTGTTTGTTGTGTATAGGTGCCATGTTGTGAATATGGAAGTCAAAGACAACTTTTAGGCTGGTTCTCTTCTTTCACCATGTGGGTTCTGCGGATGGAACTCAGGCTTAGTGGCAAGAAGCTTCTCACCCACCTCAAATATATCTCTTTTACAGCAAAGACAGTGGAGACATCAACAAGTTGTAAACAGGGCAAGAAGATACAGGAGCTATTTCCTGTACCTTCACTCTCAAAATCTTTCAGTTCTCTTAAAAAACACCTCCCGCCTGCACACACAAAACACAATCATCGCAAATGCAATGACTGCACAGACTCTCCTTTTGTCTTCTGCTTTACCTTTCTGCCCCTTCAGACAGTGTCTAAAAGCAATGCATCCTGTCAGGGTTAGCATGTTTGAGTACAGTACAATGTATGTTTAATGACTGTTGCTGCAGTAATTGCGTCTCAGATCCACGTTCTAATGCTAAATCATAATTCTAATGTTGATTATTTTTTTTCATTGATAGTTACAGTTGACATTATTTGAAACAAAGAAATCTCACACCTCATAGATGCCACTCCGTCCCTACCCTCCACCCTCCTGCAGTCCAGCGAAGAGGACCACACTGACACAGCTGCTGGCTGAAGGTAGAGAGTGGGCACTCTGGGCGGCATTCAGCCTTCAGGTGCTGCCGTCTCCAGTCTTGGCTTTCCGGGCCTCGATCATCGACTTGGTGGCTCGTTTGCGGTCAGTGGCCAGCCCCAGCAAGCACATGAAGTCGATGAACCAGGTAGTTGGGTTGAAATTTAAACCAAATTCACTTGCAGAGTAGTCGAAGGGAAAGGTGTGGTGGTAATTGTGGAACCCTTCACCTGGAAGACAAAGCGCACCGTGAAGCGCAGACTGAAGGTTTTCAAAGATTATGAATGTTTTATGTTAGCATGCAGAGCAGTGGGTTTCATTATGCGCTCTCTCTCTCTCTCTCTCTGTCATGTTAACGCTAAGCGCCCCCGCCCCGCCCCCACCCCCCCCACCCCTCACCCCCCCCACCCCCCCACCTCCCCCACCGCCTTTGGATCCCTGCCTCTCTCTGGCTGATTTTCTCACCCACTTAGTCCTCCCATACCTTTTCCTACCACGGCTATTTCATCGCTTTCTCCTCTCCCCTCCTCCTTAAGATCTTGTCCTCCCCTCACACATGTATATAAACACATACAGATATGTGCGTACACATAAATATATACACATACATATAAGAAAAAAATATATTTGTCTGAGTCTTGCTTATTTCACTTCACACAATGATTTTCCAGTTCTATTACTTTTCTGCAAATGTCATGACTTCATTTCTTGTTAAGTCTACACACAATTCCATTGTGTTATATGCATCACATTTTTTTATCCAGTCATCTGTTTAGGACATCTAGGCTGGCTCTACTTTCTGGCTGTTGTCGCCAGAACAGCACTAAGCGCGGATGCGTGCACAGGTGCTTAATCACCTATATTTTAGGGTCTACCATATGTAAGACTGTTTCAGACTCTGTGTGAGGCAGGAGACTTGGGTCTACCCCTCAGAAGCACTCCTTCAGTTGGCTAGACAAATTAAGTTGAACAGTAAATAAGCACACTTGTCGGCATCAAGTCACAAGATTAGCTTTCCTGTGTGAACTACAGACATATCACCCCTGTAGAGCTGTGCTTCTCAAACTAAATGCTACATGGCTGATAACAGACCATTATTTTGACATATATTATAAAAGGAAAGTAGTTTCTGTGGGCTGGAGTGATTACAGGAAGACAATATTCAAGCTTGGAAGAAGGAAATGAGAAAATTCAGTGAATTTCACAGGTGGATCTTTAAATAACCACAGTCTACCTGTGTGTGAGTCCCCCTCTCCCACTGAGCTGCTTTCTTCTTTTTTCTTAAAAAGGCATATCCATGAGAAGCCTGAGAGCATCTCTCATTTAATTTTCTTTCTCTTTTATTTATTTAATTGACAAGTTAAAAAATATATGTATATCACATACAACAACTGGTATTGGAATCTGTGTACACTGTAGAACGATTAAACTGAACTAATTAACACTACATATTACTTTTATACTTAATTTTTGTTGTGGAAAGTCTAAAAAACTACTCTCAGGAACTTTCAAGAACATAAACTATATGTTTATGTTAACTATATGTTAACTATATGTTAACTATAGTCACCACACGGTACTACAGTGTTCTTGAATTTATTTCTTCTGTCTGCAGAAAATTGTGTATCCTTTGACCAACACGTCAGTCCTCTGAGCTCTCTCATTGGCCTCCTTGCTCTGAGTTGGCGTCTTTAGATTCAACATGCAATAAACAAGACTATGGGGCACTTGTCTTTTGGTACCTGACCTATTTCACCTCGTGTTCTGTCCTCCAGGAGCCTCCACGTTGCTACACATGGCAAGATTTCCTTCTTTTGTAAGGCTGAAGAATATTTCACTGTGTACATGCATATTCATGCACTATATTTTCTTCAGGTAGTCATTCATTGATAGACAGTGATGTGGTATCTTGACTGTTGTGAATAGTACTTCAGTAAGCACGGGAGTGCAGGTGTCTCTTCAGCAAACGTATTTCCTTTCCTTTGAATGCATACCCATTCGTAGGGTCGCTGGATCATTCTATTTTGAACGTTTTCAGGAACTTCCATAATGTTTTTCCAGAATGACGAAACTAATTTATAATCCCTCCAACAGTGTAGGAGAGTTCTCTTCTCTCCATGCCCCTACCAACATTTACATCTTTCATGTTTCTGATTATAGTTATTCTAACTAAAGTGAGGTGATATCTCGTCGTGGTTTGATTTGCATTTCCTTGATGATCTGTTCATTTGCTTTTAAAAAGAATTCCATTGAGTTAGAAGCCATGTGCCTCAGGATTCTGCCTTCTAAAGAACACAATATAGTGACTTTTAGTACTTTCATAGAACTGGACATCCATCACCTTAATAAGTTTTAGAACATCATTATTCCTCAAGAAAATTTCTCCTCCTCCTCAGTGTTATCAACTTCCTCTCAGTGCCTCCCAGCTCTAACTCTGTCTCTTTGGATTTGTCCACCTTGGATGGTTTATACATTTTTAAGTTGTATTTATCATTGTATACATGTGTGTGCAGGGGGAGAGGTATGCATGTGCCAGGGCACACACGTGGAGGTCAGAGGAAGGTTTGAGGAGCTGGTTCTTCTACCATGGGTGCTGGAGATTGAACTCCAGTCGTCAGCTTTGCACAGCAAGCACCTTTACCTGAGCCATCTCACCAGCTCTGCTTTGGGCAGGTCATGTAAATGAAATCATGCAGTAGGTGGTCCTTTGTGACTGACTTCTTTCACTGAGCACACAACTTTTCACGTTCATCTGAGCTACAGTACATATCACCACATTATTCCTCTTTTAAAAAATTATTTGCTGTTTTAATTTTATGTGTATGAATGTATTACCTGCATGTATGTAAGTGCATCCCCACTGTGCAATGCCTGTGGAGGTCAGCAGAGGGTGTCAGATCCCCTGGAACTGAAGTAACGGATGACTGTTAACTGCCATGTGGGTGCTGGGAATTGAATCCTCATCGTCTGCAAGAGCAGCCAGTGCTTTGAACCCTCAGCCATCTCACCAGCCCCATTATTCCCTTTTCTTGCTGAAAAGTATTTTATTATATGGATATATTACATTGTATTTATCTTTTGGTTAATGGACATTGGGTTCTTTTCTACTTTTTAAATACAAACAATGTTTCTACGAACATTCATGTTCTTGAGCACATATATTTTCATGTCTCTTGGTTATAAATCTAAAATGGAGTGTTCCACCACGTAATGACTATTGTTAACTGCCAGAGAAGCTCAGACTCTCCCCTCACTTCTTACTTCATCGTCTTCCATTTTAAATGGCATTTATTATTTTTAAGCTTTATTTTGTATGCCTGGGGGGCGGCGGAGGCATGCATGTGCCATGGTGTGCAAGTGGGAGTCAGAGGGCCAATTACAGGAACCAGTCCTTTCCTTCCACCATGTGGGTCACAGGAACTGAACTTCGGTTATTAGGCTTAGTGGCAAGCGCCTTTACTGGGGAGCCATCTTGCCGGCCCTTGTGGGGTTTTTTGCTTTGTTTTAGACAAGGACTAAATAGGCCAGGCTGGCCTTGAACTTGCTATGTAGGTGAAGATAACTTTGAACTCTGCTCCTCCTGTCTGTACCTCCTCACTGCTGGGATTACAGCATGCACCATCACCTCCCCAGGGGTGGGGAGTGAACCCTGGGCCTACACAAGCAAGCACTCTACCAACCGAGCTCACCTCAGGCCTTTTACTTCTTAAGTGGCTACTGGCCATCGTTTAGCTCTTCTACCAACAATGTTTGAAGGATTGGGCTTTACAGTGAGTTCATCAGATGGTCTGATCTGTGAGCTATAATTTTTACATTTAATTTAGAATTTTCCTACCTTCCTTTCCACTTGCATCATTTTTAAGGGTTTTGTTGTTGTTATTGTTGTTTGTTTTGGTATGTATATATGTGCATACTAAAGCACATTGTAGAGAAATTTATTCCCCTTTAAAATTTTGTTAAGTTTATTTTTATTTTACGTGTGTTATCCATGCAGTGCTTGCAGAGGCCTGAAGAGGGTGTCAGATCCCCTGGACTGGAGTTACTGATGGTTGTTAGTCACCATGTGGGTGCTGGGAGCCAAAGCTAGGTCCTCTGCAAGAGCAGCCAATGGTCTTAACGACCGAGCCATCTCTCCAGCCTCTCTTCCTCTTGTTTTTTTGAAGCGGAAACTTCAAATACCTTTCCTTTCTATTGGAAATCTGAGGATAACAAAAGCCTTCTGAGGTCCTGCGTGGAGCACGCTTGGTGGGCTTCCACTCTTGGCCTGAATAGACTTAAAGGCAATGTCCAGCTCTTTAGGACCCGTGCTGTGACCATGCTGTGTGGTTCCTACCCCGTGCGTGTCTGTAGAAGGTGTGAAGGTCCATGCTACCCCCACTTTTATCTGTGCCCAGAATTAACCCTGGTTATAGTCCTCTCAAGATGCAAAGTGGGAGGAGAGCACAGCAGAGGGAAAGTTCCTTTTATATTCCAAAGCCCTTCTCCCCTCCCACCCAGTGACTCCACAGCTAAAGCTAGTGTCTATTCCACCACGGCTGACTGCTGTCAACACAGGTTGACAGGAACCCTAGGATCTCCGAGGTCTTAATTGGATGACTAATGATACAGTGCAGAAATTCACCACTGAGTGACACAGAGACTATTTCTACCCAGCCATAGGAACTTCCCTTCCTGGTTTGATCTCTGCTCAAGGCTCAGCTTATGAAGAGGCTGAATTGCTTCTGTAAAGACGCAGCTAATATTTATGACTCACTTACTGCATGCTGGGTGCAGCACTAAGCACTAAGTATTAACTCCTATTATCTTCATGCCTTTCAGCTAACCGCTGTGATTATCCCCATTTTAAAATGAGGATGGAAATGCTCAGAAGGGACAAGTAACTTGCCAAAGACCATAAAGCTAGCAATAAAGGCAACATCACAGAAGGCCTATTTCATGCTAAGCACCACTATAAGCAGTGTGTGTTAACTCGTCTCCCTCTCCAATGACTGCAGGAGAGAAGGGCTACTTATTATCTTATTATAGATAAAGACACGGAATGTTGAGCAGCCAGATAACTTGTCCAGAGAGCAAACTGAGGATTCAGGATGCCACCAAAATCACCAGATTCTGCCAGCCTCACTCTTATATACTTAATTTTCCTTTTCTTCCATCTCTCTGCTTGAAGGCCTTTTGTTCTTGCCAAATAATCGGATAATCAAGTCTAGACTGGTCAGGGTTGAGTGTGAGAAAAACTCAATAGCTGCTATTCCTCTGGGAAAACTTTCAGGGTGAAAATAACTATTACGCTATCTATTAGTTATCTTTTATGTGCCAAGCACTGCACTGAGAAGTTTGTGTGTTCCTATGGAGGAAACATTGCTCTTTTCCATTGGACAGAAAAGAAAACCATAAATCAGAGTTGTTTGACTTGTCCAAGAGCCAGGATGATAAGGCCAAAGCTCAAGTGCTCTGTACTCCTCCACTACGTCTCTTCACAGCCATAAAACTTCCCTCCCAGCAAAACCTGGACTGCCAGTCTCCTACTGGTTTTCAACACTCTACTTACCAATGGCGCCCAGAGCAACAAGTGGGTTCTGCCGGGGGCTGATGCGCCTGTCGTAGGGCCGATTTCCATACATATGGGCAGCGCTGTTGACCAGCCAAGTGCCATTGAGGGCAACGGTGTAGCGGAGAATGGAGGCCAGGAAGTAGGAATTCCACAGACTCTCTCCCCAGGCGTACCAGGGAACCAGCGCGGGGAACACAAAGCACATGAGCACCACGCTGATCTTATAGTACCTGTGAGGAGGTGCACACGGCATCATCAGGCACCTGATCTTGAGGGGATCCAGAGCCTGTGAGCAAGTAGCACGGTTTTGAGAATTAAGACAGGCAGTGCACGGTACGAAGTGGTCAGCATTTCAATATACTCTGGAAGAATTTTCATGTAAAATAATCAGCACTGTGCCAGCGAAATCCGTGTATCTCTGAGGTACATTTATCCTACAAGACATGAGTTTGTGATAGTTTCTGGAGATTTCTTCATTAATCAACCTGACAGACTTTTCTGAATAATTTTAAGAAATACACAGTATTTCTTTAATAATTTCAGGTGCTAATAAATTCTGTATTAACTTAGGTTGGTAAAAAATGTTTTCTGGGGATTGGGAGATGGCTCAGCGGTGAAGAGTACTGTCTGCTCTTGCAAAGGACCCGGGTTTGATTCCCAACACACATAGTGACTAACAGCCATCCATAACTCCAGTTCCAGGGGTTCTGACATGTTCTTCTGACCTCTGCAGGCATTGCAGGACATGGATGTATTGATATATATGCAGGCAACCCATTCATACACATAAAATAAAAATAATAAATAAAAACTTCAAAAATGTTCTCTGTACATTTGATTATATTCCAAATCAGCACACAAAATTAACAAGCCAAGTGTGGTGTGGTAGTGCTGACTATAAACTAAGCACAAGGAGTTAAAGACTATCCTAGGTACAGAACAAGGTGCTGACTCAAAAAAAAAAAAAGTATAGATACAGGAAATTAGTCACATAAAAAGCAATCATTACAAAGCTAGGTGTGGTGTACCCAGGAGGCTGAGAAAAGATTGTAAGTTTGAGGCCAGCCTAGGCTACAGAGTTAGACCTTGCCAAAAAAAAATTTCTGAAAGGAAAGAGGTACCTAGTACCAGCAGGAAGCAGAAACACTGGACCTTGTGAACCGAACTTTTGTTTCTCACAAGCCTCCTTTACCTCCTTCCCTGTCTCTCTCTCTGTGTTACAACCCAAGTCTTTCAAAGCTGCCTCTCCTAGTCCTGCTCTGAGCCAATGCCTTGCTGGACAGTGGACTAAGCATGCCATGGACCTCTCTTAATTCTCGCAGCAGACCCAGAACCAGCATGCTAGCAATCAGAACCCTGAGGCTTAGAGAGTTGCCGTGGCTCCCTGTCTGCCCCAAGCCTGACGTGGGCCATCTGGGTTTGGCTGTAGCCTCTAGGATTCGTAGCTTCTACTCTGAGGCTCCATTCTTCTTTGTAAACTGGCCAGGGAGCGACATGCCAGTCTTGGCTCCAGTTCTCCAAGCTCCGCTCTGCCAAGGAAGTCCACGCCCTATGGAAAGTGATGCCCTGAAACATGGTTTTCCAGGTCTGAGGGGAAAAAAGTCATGGGCTTTGCTAGGGCATGTATGCTAGGGCATACTAGCTAGGGCTAGTATGATCATGTCTAGCCTAATTCCCTCTTCCTGAGAAATAGATGCTCCTTCCCAAAACAGACACCACCACCAACAAAAATCCCCAGATCCTTCCCATCCCCACAGAGTTTCAGTAGGCCAGTTACAAGGCTGTTCCAGTTGTCCTTCCTCCTCAGCACTGGATGAAAGGAAGAGTCTCAAGGAGGCATGGCCAGTCCAAAAGGGACACCAGTGTGTTGGGTCTTCAGGCTGAAAACCGTTACTCTCTCTGACCATTTTGAACAGACTCTGAAACCCGTCCCATGTGTTTGAGTAGCCCCTCCCACAATGACAGCCTGGAACAGCTGGTCTCCATTTAATTATAGTCACTGGCCTCTGAGTCTCAGGACAAACCCAGCACCAAATGGCTCCCCAGCTTCCTTTCTTAATAACTCTCAATGTGAATGTACTTGCCAACAGACCACAGGGAAACTCCTCAAAGTCATCCAGCACCAAATCCCTCTTCATTTAAAACTCCATTTCTTCAAACAGTGACAGAGAAGAAGGCTGGAGTGGGGCCATCGGTGCTGCCTGGCTTTTTGCTAAATGAGATTTTTCTTTTTTAATGTTGTTAAACATCACAGAGCATTTAACTACCCAACTTGGCCACTTCCTAGCTATGTGACCTTGAGTGGATTATTGCATCGTGCTGAGCCTCAGATTCCTCTTCTGTAAAATGCTATACTAACAAAGTCATTAAGTGCATGTGCTGTGCCAGGCTCCTCCTTAGCACTGAGACTCACAGTAAAGTCAACAGGCAAAACAATAATTTCCCTTGTGAAACAGGGACATACTGGTACAGACCTATATATCTGATATATTCTGATAGAAAGGCAGATGCTAATGAGTGTAAACAGATGAAACAGTGCACGCTAATCATAAATAAACAAGAAAAACATAAAGTAGAGGCTAATGGGACATATTAAGGGCGGGTACTGTGATTGAAATAAGGTGTCTAAGGAAGGTTTTACTCACACTGTGGTTTTTCAGTGAAGACTGAAATTGAGAAGTTAGCCATGTGGCAGAGGAAACCACAAACACAAAGGCCCGGAAAACATTCAGGGAACAGCAGAGAGATGGAGCTGGTGCAGTTGAACAGGGGGCAGTGGCAGGAGACAAGGAACAGTAGGGGACCAGGCAGACAGAGTCTTGTAGGAGGCTGTGAAAATAACCTAAGAGAACACCATGGTTTGAAGCAGCAGAGTAATGGGATGGTGATTAGGAGTGGTTAAATTCTAGAAGTTTTTCAGACGGCAAGTGACAAGATTTGTTAAAAACCTTGATATTAAAGAGAAGTGGAGTCAAGAACGACATCAAAGGTAAAGATGCTGTTGGCTGACATGGGCCAGAAGGGAGGAGGTGCTGGTTGAGCACAGGAGAGCTCAGCCTTAGCCCGGGAAGTGGGATATGCCTTCTGCACATTCAGCCAGGGATGCCAAGGAGGAGGTGCTGACATGCCTAGGGTTCAGAGGTGCTCCAGAGACAGGAAGTGCCAGGGATAGACACTTGGTATGTGTCAGCATATTAATGTGTGGCATACACATATATTTTCAAACCATCTGTACTCCACAACAGCCCATGAAGTAGTTTTATCAGCTCTCCTTTTCAGGAGCTTTGTCGTGGCCCAGAGAGGTCTGGGGACATCCTCATAGCCACATTGATACAGAGCATAGCCAGAGACAAGCTCAATCCCTAAATTCCAACTGCCTACCACCTCAAGTACAGCATGTTGCTCAACCAGTCACCAAGGTCACAGGAGAGAGAGAAACTCACTAGGGGCTAAGCCGGGTTGGAGAGTCCAACCTTGCCCTTGCCTCTAAGTTGCTCACATGAGTAGAAATACTGTCACTGCAAGGTGAATCTCAAGCAGACCCAGCTAGATGGAGCTGCTTTTCCATCCTTCTCTCTCTGTGACATTTTTCCTCAGCTCTGGCTGGCTTGACTCTTCCGGGTACTGGTCTGGTCATCACGTACTCTTGGGGACTTCCTTGGCCCCTTGACCAGATGAAGTATCCTGAAGTGCTCCTGTGTCTCAGTACTCACCCACAGATTAATGCTCTCGGCCCTGGCTCCACAATAGAAGCAATTGGAGAATATTTCAGAAGGATGAATGTTGGGGACACACTGAAGAGCCACTGAGTCTGCTGTGAGTACTACTATTCGTAGGACCATCCTACATTGCAAATACGGATGTCAAGTCTCCCTCTACTCTATGGCCCTGTCTTACTTGCTAAAAGGTCCTGATTTTCTTTAGACCTCCATTTGCCTTTATCAGAGTGTGTCCTCCAGAGAATGCTGATCCAATCCCAGTCGGGTCCTAATTGGCTCAAGCCAATTGTCATCAAGCACACATTGTCCATAATTAGTTTAGGACTGGACATGTGATACAGTGGTATTCAACAGGATGGGAGAGAAAGGATGGATATTTTTGAAAAAGAAAATAAATACTGGTGAGGAACAGAGAAATTGAACTACTTGCCCACATTACTGGTGGGAATGTTAAAAGGTTGCAACCATAGCAAAAAAAAAAAAAAACATGTTTGGTACTTTCTCAAAAAGGTAAATGTCAAGTGATTACATGACTCAGCAGTTCTACCTCTAGGTATGCATCCAAAACAATAGGAAGCAGAGACTTGACTGGATAAGTGTTTACCCGTGTTTGTAGTATTGTTCACAATAGCCAAAGTGTGTGAACAACCCAAATGTTCATCAGTAGATGAATGGGTAAACAGAAGGATATCTGTACAGAAATAGGATACTATTCAGAAGGAGGGTAGAAGTCACAAGTAGGAGGAGAAAGAGCAAAGGACTGTTTAGTAGATAATAGAATTTTACTGGGAATGACTGAGTGGTGTCATGATGATTATATACATTGTGAGTGTACTTAAAACCACAGGATTGTACAGTTATGAATGATTACAATGATAACTAATAGGCTCTCTCTCTCTCTCTCTCTCTCTCTCTATATATATATATATATATATATATATATATATATAATCTTAACAGAAACAAACGTTGTGAGGAAGTGATATAACATTTTCCAGTGACATCGTGTCCCATTATACCATCTATGGCTGTGATTGGAAGAAGCCTGGGAAACAAAGTTGATGTCTTGAACTGACAGAACAGAAAGTTAGAAAGAGCTTTGAAAATGCTCTTGAGCATCTAGCCAGAGTTACTCCATCCTGGAGTCTTACTTTGGAATACAAAGAATTACATATGGTTTAAGCCAGTTGAATGGGATTTTTCTCTGGAGTATCTGACAGCATTTCGGCACACTGTAGTGGATGATATCATGTGTCACCCAGATCTCCATTTAGGATGAAAGCTCTTGATTCCCCAGTTGCTGGAGGTGCTGCTACTAGTAAAGGGAGCCACTTTGCTGTAGGTCCCGCCCCTCCCTTAAGGTCTACGCTCAGTGACTGACCAATGAGGGCAGTAGGCTACTTGGTCTCTGTAAACTTGACGGGTGCCACTGACACTGAGCAGAGGCTATTCCATTCCTGCTGCCATCACTTTTTCTGTGAGCGTTGATCCCAGATAAACTTCCTGCAAGGGAACATATACCTCTGAGCTAGCTTCTGAGGTGACTAAACCTGTGACATGGATACATGGCTGCACAAATCCAGCTAAAGAGCAGACTCCTCAGGGTCTAGCAAAGATACAGAACATGGACAGACTGACTAAATAAATGATACTGTGGTTAATAAATGATGAATTCTTCTCAGAAAAAAATGAAAGCACCAGAATGATTTTAGTAAGGCAACTTGATAAAGTGCCAAGATTAAAAAGAAAAAAAGACACAATCACACAATAAATGGGCAGCCTGCTTTGGGATTCTTTATAAAATGTTTATCTCCTGGGTTGCTGCCAATTTAGGATTATGCACATAAAGAAAACAACCTGATTAAAGGCATTCTGGTTCCCAGCTAGCCACAGGCATCACTGAGGTGTTTCCTGTCCCTAGTTTAAAAGAATAATTTCTGACTATGGGCTTCTAGGTCATTCTCCAAGCAGTAAAATATGTAAAACTTTAACAATACATAGCATTAACCCCCCACTCTGATTGGTTTGGTTTTGCTTTGTAATGTAAGTGACCTTCTCTCTATCTTATTGAGAACATTTTGGCTCTGGGCTAGGAGAAGTTTCCGTAGATCATGGGAGAAAAAGAACCAGGTAAAGACTAGAGCCCAGAACGGCCTGTAGAATATGACGGCTGTCCCCAAAGATTTGAAACACAAAAGCATCACAACTATCTTGGGGTTAACTGGAAGCTGCTTTCTGTTGCTTGAAGGTGATTGCTTAGAAGGACAGGTCTGCAATGGATGTGAGAAACCATCCCATTCCCACCACTTCACAGTTTTTCATCACACCAATACCACAAATGCAAAGATGTTTTTCAGATTTTAGTTCAGGACACAGAATCCCTTTTTTGCAGTTCTTTGGAGGTGAGGTACATGCCTGTAATCCCAGGGCTTGGGAAGCTGAGTTGGAGGATCATGAATTCAAGACTAGCCTAAGAGACACAGTGAGACCTTGCCTCAGAAAACTAAAATAAATAGATAGATAGATAGATAGATGATAGATAGATAACTCATGTTGCTAAGACTAAATGCCATCCCAACACAATGCCCCAACCCAACAAGCTTTGACTATCCTATGCAAATATACATAGGGATGCTAAGCGATCAACTTCCTCAACTCTCATTTTCAATAAACTCTTATTTCAATAAACTGGATGACAGTAAAGAGAGCTGAACCATGAAGAATAGCCTTGAGACCTAAACTGTGTTCTAGAAAGAATTTGGGATTTCCTTCCCCATCCCCAGTCTGGGTGTGATAAGCTACTTAAAACTCTAATCTTCCTTTGGTTGAAAAAGAAATTGCTGTTCTGGGTCTCCTACTGTAGGATTGGTCCTCAGTAGAGCAGTCCCACGCTGATGGTGTGTGAGATCTTGAGAGAGAAATCTATCAGAGCACGAAAGAAGGGGGAACCACCTGCCAGCCTTCAAGGAATTCACAAACACCGCAATGGGCAAGAGAGAAATCACAGCCCCGTAAATGATCCGTAAGGATGAGCAATGAGCTGCCAGTGGCATCTTGATTAAGCGTGTTTGCTTTTGTGACTTAACTTAAAGCCTCACCAGAAACTCATTTTCCCTTCAACTTTTGCATCTTGTTGAACGCCAGGAAAAATAACGTGGGTGCTTGCTAAACATTTATTTAAAGGGCAAACAACACACCCTTGGCAGTTTGTAGATGGATGGGGCGCTCTCTTCGCCTGGCATTGCACAGTGGAGAGTAAAATGGAATATGTGATTTTGGGGGATGCAGAGCTGAAGCCAATTCACAGACAAGCTCTTTGGAATTTTGAAGAAAAATCTTCCAGGCTCTCAGGATTGTTTAAGATGGAAACATCTTTCAAGTGCAGTGCCCTTAAGAGCGCTCATGATGGCCGTGTTTCCGGTAGTCTACAAAGGCTGTAATCAGACTACTTCAGATACAGTCTTGACATCACTTCTGCTACTCCGTGGTGAACATTCCTGTGGAAGGACCCCTTTCCACTGGACTAGGCTGATGCATGATCCTCCTCTTCTGGACACATCTCTCCAGGGGAGGAAGGAAAGATAGTGAGCCACTGCTCTATCAGAGCAGCTTTCAGAGCCTCGCTGAGCGGTGAGCAGCATGGTTATAGCTTCTGCTTTTGACTTTATCTGCTTCTGAGGCCTAGATGAGGACAGTTGCATCCACCTATTTAAATTTGTTTTTGTACGGATGGCTGTATCCATTCACGAAGCTGCACCAGTAAGCATAGTCACTTCAGAATCTCAACACATAGAACATCATCTTATGTCATTTATAAGGAAGTGCCTGAAGAAAATACCTAGGCATGTTAATGGCTGTGATTGGTATGAAGAAGGGCTAAGGGCTTTTTTTTCTACATCAAAGCTTTGTTTCATCATGGAAGAAGCAGTTTTTGAAGGCAAGGCTTTTGCCCTGGTTCATTGTACACAAATGTTATTCCAGGTTGATCATACATGTAAAAGTGTAAAAGACATGAGCCTCGTGTACAACACATGCTTTCTAAAGATGGCTTGGGTTCCATTCCTGTGTTCAAGCTGTATTGTCTTTCCAAATCTCTCTTGCCCTTCAAAAGTCACCTCCACACTGAGAAAGGCCACTCCAATAGACCTGCTCTCACCTGTGATTTCCTGAACTCTCAGTGGCCCTTTAGTGCAGCTGCAAAATGCCAGCGGACAATCGTTTCAGGTAGCTGGATGATCCCGCCAGTGGGGCTTGACAGGTTCACTTACCTAAACGTGAGCAGGACATGGCAGCACAACCTGTAATTTAGCACTTGGGAGGCTAAAGAGAGAGGACTGTAAGTTCAAAGCTGGTATGAGCTACATAGTAATTTCAAGAGACCAATTGAACTATATGGATGCAAAAAGACAGTAGGAAGGAAGGAAGGAAGGAAGGAAGGAAGGAAGGAAGGAAGGAAGGAAGAAAAAAAGAAAGGGAAACAGTATGTGAATATCATTATCCATTTTTTTTTGCCCTCTTAATAAGAATTTATGGACCAAAATGACCTTCTTATATGGTAGGGAGAGTCTTGAGCTGAATGTATTAGACAGGGTTCTCCAGAGGAACAGAGCCAACAAATGTGTCTATACTATAAAAGGAGGTTTATTGGACTGGTTTACACAGTAGAGGCTGGATAGTCCAGCAGTGCCCATCTGTATGTTGGAGAGGCAGAGAACTAGATTCCTGATCCAGGAAATGGGTCACTTTAGCAGTCTCAATCCAATACTGAAAACTTGGATGTTCCCTGGAGAGTGGCTGGTATTGAATTCATGTTGAAAGGTAGGAGCTGGAGTCTGCTGTCAATGGAAAGTCCCAGATAGCTAGTCAATCAGAACAAAAAGTCTTGCTACCTTCCACACACTTGCCTTCTTCATGTGGAAAGTCTGTCTATTGGAGGGTCTCACCCACATTCAGGACAGACATTTTCCTTCCCTTGTTGTCCCATTCGTCAGCTTTCTCTGGAACACCCCCATAAACACACAAGTGTGTTTTACCAGTGCTAGACATCTCTTAACTCAGTGAACTTGATAACTCAGACCAACCATCACCCTGGGTTCCTTAGAAAGTAGAGCTTGAGGCAAAAGTCAATGTGCTATTATATCACAGAAAGTATTCCGTTTCAGGGGAGCAGTGTTTGACAGAGCAAATGGGCTCATGAGACCTTCATAACTCTCCCAGAGATGGAGCAGTAGGTTCCCTAGCAACCTTGAGGGCTGCTGGTGCAACTAGCTTCATGATACACACATCGTCCACCTAGAGTGCCTAGTCGCTCTCTAGACTGGATGGTGAACATACTCTCCATAGTATTCTGGGGGCTTTAGGGACTTCGTTAGGGTCAATGAGTTTAAAGATGGACCCACAAGGAGTTTGCAGACTAATGAAAGACATACAGACTATATAACTGCTGTAGTGGCTTTATTAGCATAAAGACAAGCTATGCGTATGATACTGTAGGCCTGTTAAGCAGGAACACTTGTCTAACCCTAGAACAATAGACCTCAAACTTTTGGTCTGAAATCCATTTACACTTTAAAAATACTGAGAACTCCAAAGAGCTCTTCTTTAGGTGAGCTAGAGCCAGTGATATTTTCTATATAGGAAATTAAACCTAGAAATTTCAGTAATTCATTAAATGTTAATATATTTTAACATAAAATTACATATATTTAATATTATATGTTAAATATATTTGTTAATACAAGATATTCAATCTTTTCACTAAAGCAATGTTTATATTATGAAAGTCATTTTCAAAAACTATATGAAAAATTTAGTGTGAAGAATAGTATTGTTTCATATATTCAGAGATCTTTTGAATTGTGATTTTGTTGTTTGTTTGTTTTGAGACAGGGTCTCCTATTGTTCAAACTTCCTGTATAGCTTTTGCTGGCCTTAAACTCCTGATTTTTCTACCTCTGCCTCCCAAAGTGCTGAGATTATAGGTGTGTTCCACCATGCCTAACCACAGATCTTTTGAATGTCAGGAGCATCTGGATTCTGGGGATGATCTGCCCCGACAGGCTGTTTTTGCTGAAGCCTGTGAAAAACATGTGCCTGACACAGGTGTGCAGCCAGAAAAGGGGATCTCCCTGTGTGGTGGCTTGAATGAAAATGTCCCGCACAGGCTCTAAGTATTTGGACATTTTGTCCTCAGTTGGTGTCACTGTTTTGGAAGGTCTTAGAGGTTGTGACCATGCTGGAGGAAGCACGTCACTGGGGGCAGGCTTAGAGAGTTCTTAAGCCTTGCCCGATCTCTAGTCACGCTCTGCTTCCTGTGCCTGCTTGAAGATGTGAGTGCTTAGCTTTGGTGTCTACTCTAGTCACCTCTGCCTCCACCCTCCGTGATGGACTCTTGCCCCCTTGAAACTGTAAGCTAAATAAACTCTTCCTTTTATAAGTTCCCTTGGGCAGTGTCTCTATCACAGTCACAGAAAGAGCCTCTCCCTACACACACCAAGTCTTTGGAGTACATTTTAAGACCAGTTGACCTTCACTTTGGAAAAACACGAGAAGTAGAACTTCTCAAAGCATGGTGCACGCCAGGTCACTTGGGGTCAGGTGAGACAATTCATAATTTCTTATTCCAAATACTGCAGAACTACAATGTGCTATAAAACATAAAAGCAAAGTTCATGGCGACAGGGTAAAGTGGAGGAAGAAGACAGAATATAGCAGTCCTGATATTGTCACAGCGTGGTTCAGTAGAACGTGCTCTGAACCGACAGCTGGATTCCAGTTCTGATTCTGCCACTTACAGGACATTACTGAATCAGAGCATCAGATCCTGCTGTGTGCAAAGAGGATACAGGCTTCACATTCACGAAGAACAGTCTAGTTAGGGCACAGTATGTACCCAACACAGACATCAATATGGCACAGAGTGCTTCAGGAATAATAACCACAACCCCAAAGCTATTATTATTAGATAGCCATTATTGCTATTGGATATAGACTTATACTTGGCTTACAGGAATTTTTGTATTTTTCAAGAGCAAAAATCTTCTGAACGAGCTTCTGAAGGGAGTAATCTACAAATAATATTTTGCTTATTTATATGCAAGGCAGTGTCTGCTCATAGTTATCCATAGTAAGGAGGAAATGAGCACACAAATAGATGCTGGTGACAATTCAGGAGAAAGACCTAAAATTTCAGATTAATCATGTCTGCTTCAAACACTACTTGGCCCCACTTTCAATACAAATGAGTGGTTTAAATCCTATTCTTCTCTCCATCCTTTCTCTTCTGGTAGTTGGTGGGACAATAAGGAGCAAAGAAATAAGGTCTAAGAGGGGAAAGTGTGCACATTAAAAAGAGCCTTTAGAGTTTTAAGATTCCCTCTCTGCCTGAGAACGTACATCAGAGAGTGTTTCCTAATTTCTATTGCTCTTTCTGGAAAGTCTGAAATTTTATGGTCCAAAAATCTGCTCATCACCACCTGAGGTTCTGAGATTCTTAATATCCGGCACTTACCCTAAAGTGGTCACACATGATATGATCTCTTCACCCATTCAAGAAATATTGATACATGGTAAGTGAAAGTTTTCATCATCACAAAATTCTAAGTTCTTAATTGGACAAATCTTGAAAGTCTACATGTACATTGTTTTTTTAGATTAAATAAACAGACTTCAAGTTCTGCCCGGCTAAGAAATACTCTCTCTCTCTTCCTTTCTGTCTCTCTGTCTCTTTCTGTCTTTCTTTCTCTCTTACACACAGTTTCTTTAAATCTCTTGATGGTAATTACTTTTGGCCTTCTTTAAAATGGAAAACAGATAAGAGGAGGTTTAAGAGAAAGCCTAAGGGCAGGCGGATCCACACTTCCACTGAGCCCAGGAGCATGCTCTGACAAATCGCATTATCTCAGCACTGATTCCTTATCTGTGTGTCAGACTCCTTGGTTTATAGGAAACAGGCAGAATGAGAAGTGAGTGCAGTGCCCAGGCAGCCAGTACAAAGCCAACTTCTGATGAAACTCATCCTCAGCTACCAGGCTGATGGTGATTGCTTTAGTCTCTCTTTCATCCCTTTTAATCCTTTTTAATCTCTGTAAGTTTAGTATTTTAGAGCAGGACACTCTTTGCAATGAGATGTTCTTTCCATAGCAAAAAAAAAAAAAAAAAAAAAAATGTTTGCTTATGTTCTTTTTAAGTTTTCTCCCCTGAATCTATAGAAGCATTTCTTTAAGACACACAGAGAGAAGAGGGTGACCTTCCATTCTAAAGTCCAGATTATATCAAATATCTAGACAGTTGGGAGCTCTCTGCCTCCAGCCAGCATCACTCTGGGCAACCACCCAGATAACATGCTCTGTAGGCTATGGCTCTCAGCAGCATCCTGCAACTTGCTGGGCCATTCCACAGTCCTGTGGCTAACCCAGGCTATCCAGGCAGAGGAGGCGGGATGTCTGGATACCCATTTGCTGCCTTAGATAAAAATTCAGTTATCTCCATTGACAGTGACAACAAAGAATATAGACTGTCTGGAAACAGACCAAGTAAGAAGCACATAAAACCCTCACTGGAGAACCTTACCACTTGCTGAAGAAGATATATTAACAGGGCCTGGAAGTGTAACTCAGTGATAAGACTATTTACCTAGCATGGCCACAACAGCAAACACAAGCAGGCAAGCAGAAAACTGTTGACAGAGGAATGGACTCAGTTCCTGAGGAGAAAGCACAGACAGAAGCCCTTGCCTGCCAAACCAAACTGTCATTTCCAAGCAGCTTCCATAGGGATCTCTATCCACCCCTGTCCTTGATGGTAGATAGCCTCAGCTTCTGATAAAATCACCTATAAGTGTTACTTTTGATGAAGACAGAAGAAACTGGTTAGGCAGCTTAGACAGGGACCCCAAAAGCATTAGTTCCAGGAATGTCCTTGTTGGCAGCCAAGAATGCCAAAAGCATTTTGGTTCCTAGTTCCTTGTTACTTCTCTTAAGCAAGCACTCTGCCTGGAGGGTGTGATTGAAAGCCCAGTCCCCGTGCCAACTCCTTCTAGTGAACAGCTTTAGAACTGGAACTCTGGCTTTTCTTGATGGAAATGGGTTATAGCTATCCTCATTCTTGAGGCAGGAATCCTACAGGAGGTTCAAAGGCCACTGAAGATGGAGTGTCCCTAATAGACTCTACCTCTGGCCTTAGGTAGAGATGTGACAATCTGATCTGAGCAAAAAATTAGAACATTACCTACTGTTGTCTCCTTCCTTAAGAGGTAATCCAGCTGGGTCTTCAATCACTCTGGCCAAGAGACCACCCCTCAGGAAGGCTGATTCACCCAAAGCCACTAAAGAAGTGGGAAGACTAATAATCCTGCTAATGGCATAACACACTTTTCCTTCTAGAAGCCACACCCTCAGTGCACATACTTATTGAACCCTGACTCTGCAGCTCTGTGAAGTCCACCTGCCTGTCAAGTCCTGACTCAGAAAATCCTCACTTTTCCTTTGTCTTCTTTTCTATCCCTTTCAGACACTAGCCAAAGCAAAAGAGCCACTTCTCTGGTCCTTTGGGCCTTCTCGCCCTTTCTCTGAGCTCACCCCCCCACCTGCCCTCCAGCTGCTTGCTGACCTTCATGGCTGAACACGCCAGCCTAAATCAAAAGGCATGGCTTTCCCTCGTCCTCTCCTTCCCACTCTTCTCACAGGCAGCTGCTGAGATTCACAGCTTGCCTGCCCTGATGCTTTTCTCTTCAGCTCTGATAAAATTGTCCTCAAGCTTCTGTCCAAGGCCATTTTTAAATTATCTGTAAAGGAAACCAAGAATCCAAGGAGGGAACTCCAATTTCCCTGGTAAAATACACCATCCAATGTGGGGCTCTCCAAAGTTTCCATTTACACGGTCTCATGCAGACTAAGGGGTCCGTGGCTGTCTGTGCACGTGTGCCTTTTCTTACCAGGCACAGTATAAGATTCCCAAGGGTTGGCTCTTTTTCCCTTTGTATCTTCCATACCCCTCGGTACAGAAATGCTCCTGCTTATGAAGTTTCCATTTAAGAATAGTCCCAGGTATAAGGAAAAGAGAGCAGAACACGCCACCCACGCTGGAGTTAGCAGTCATACACCGCTGCTTAGTCTGGAGTATGACAGCAGGATCTGTGCTCAGCCTGACGTATTTTATGAACATCAGCAACACTGTCAGTTTCAAAAGGTTAAAAGCAGTGAGCATCTGTTTAAACACTGCTGAAAGGAGGCACATGCTTAGAATGAAAATAAAAGTCGAAATCATTTTTCAAACTGAAAGGCAGGAGGGAATGTGGAATGTTGCAAGGTGCCCGGGGCACAGTAGGAAGGCCAAAGAGTGAACGATGACTGAGACACAGAGCGGGGACTGGCAAGATGAAAGGGCATTTTTGGAGGTCACAGCAAAATGTTAGCAGCAGTGAATAAAGAACATGGCCTAACCTTTGTTAGTGTCGGTGGAAGCTAGGCGCTCATGAGGGGACTTACAGGAAGCCTGGCAGAGGGTCTGTGGATGACATATCTGCTGGAGGCCAAGGCTCCACAGCCCTGAGTTCAGGCCCAGTCAAAGCAGCAGCGCAGCAAACAGTTTGCCAGGTGGCCGTGACGGCGCTCTAAGAGACCCTGTGCCTCTTCAGGGATCAGACTTTTGAAACAGTAGACACACCAAGGAACTGGAATTTCCCTGGAGCCTCTTGTTAGAAAAGGAAGAGACTTGTGCTGGCCAGGGGGGAACTTGTCTCCCAGAGAAATTTCGTACAGTGCTAACAAGTTGCAGGCCAGACCAGGAGTTGGGAGCAGAGACAACCACATATCAGTTATGGGCAGAACCACTTAGCCAGGACTTCTTAGCTAAGGATATCTCTTGCCCTCTATTTAAACCTAAATTTCATGTCAGTAACCAGGATGGACTTGGGGAGGTAGGTGGTCATTGGACTTCTTTCTTTATTCTTCTTCCCAATATAGGCACATTGAGTTAGTCTCCTATTTCCACTTTCCACTATTACTTGCCTTTTTCATTGTCATATTGAGGGCCGATGGCTGAGCCTAGCCTGTTAGGGATGTCAGGCTTCTAACCTCACAGCTCCAAGGATACTGCAGACAGCAGAGATCCCACTGCGGAGGTATGCAACAGAAAGCAAGAAAGAGAAGCATGCTTCTGGATTTAAAGTTTTATCGTGGCCACTGATGTTTTTAATTATGGAAATGAATTTGGATATTGGTAGCTTAAATGACCCTTAGTTTTTAAGCCTTATTTTTAAGAAATGAAAGCAAGCTATGGTGGTATACATTTATAATCCCAGCACTGAGGAGGCCTCACCAGAGGGGTCATGAATTCAAGTTTATCTTGGTCTACATAGTAAGACATGACCTTAAAATATACCCATGAATGGTCTTTTAGAAGCTAAAGTCTTCACAAATGGAACAGTAACTACATAGTACTGCATTATGTAGTTAAAAACACAGATACTAAGCACTCATCTCAGTAATATGCTATGTATTAATTTACTCATCCACTAACTTTGGACAGGAGATGCTATTATTTTATTATGAAAACAGAATCTCAAAGACAGGATAGAAAGGGGATCTTTTTGATTCTGAGATCATATTTACATCTCCATAGCTGCATCCCCGTGTGGACTGATTAAGTTAACTAATAACTCAGGGCCAACTCAGATTATAATCCTGCCCATGCTTTACCCAGTTTAAAAAATGGCTTAGTTTTTGATGCTCTGTTTATATAAGGTTGTCACCAAATCTCACTGTGTTGTCTGTCTTCTGAACTTCACAGTCCTTCCAAGGACAGTAAGAGGGCAGAAGGCAGCAAGCAGCACTTTTCAGTGACTATGTGACAGCTAAACAGTGTGCTCGCCTTGTGTATCATAACATGGCCTCTTGCTTCGGGGTTCCTCCTTGTCTCTGGCTGAGAGTTCTTCCCAAACTTAATCTGTCAGGGCTTAACTTCTTCAGTGTTCCTGTGGAAACTGTGCCAATAACAAAGCCTTATATCATTCAGCCTAAACTTCCCTTGACACATTTGATGGGATATAACAGAATAAAATGGAGACCAAGAAATTAGAAATCATGTCAGGGGGAAAGCTTTCCAGTAGCTCTGACATGGCAGCCTACACATGACTAATCTAAAGACTCATTTTAAAAATTGGAACAGCTATCAACAAATTCATTATCTGAAGCAATGTTTTCACACTAGCTGTCACATGACAAAGGTTCTCCACAATACATGACTCTCAGCTGTTTGTATCAGTAAAAGAGAAAATGCACTTGAACTTCACAAATATGTATGAATCATACTCTTATGATTTAAAAAAGGGACCCACCATCACTGAATACTCTAGAAAAACTGGTTGTTACAAGGGCATTAAGCCCATAAATAATTTCTTGTATAGAAGAACAAGTTAAACAACAAAATAGTAGCTTTGTTTGCAGTGAACCAGTCCATTGCTTACTTGAACGTATGCACTGTGGCTTCAGGTGCCTTTTATTTAAACAGCTTCTCCTCTACTGTGCTCTTTCTAGCTTACTGTTAGCTGGGTTTTCTAGAAAAGTATATTTAATGGAGCAGAACAGCACTAAAGTAACTATTATCACCTATGGAGTTTTGGTTTTCTGGGACAGGATCTCATAGACAAGGTTTTGCATCCATGCAATTTTTCAGCAAGAACGAAGTGTGCACTAACTCTCAAGCTTCTTCCTCGGACCCCCACTGGGGGCTTCCAAAAACAGGTGGGCACAGGGTAGGAGATCAGAACTGGCCTGTGCTACACAGACCTCCAGGAGGTGGTCAGCTGTGCTGAGGGGCAGCAGAACGTCTTCCCAAGAGCAAGGCACAAGTTATAAGGAACTGGAAAATGTAGAAAACGGGGCCCTAGGACAAGGCAAAAGAGTATTGATTCTAGGAGAACAATAAAAGTAACCAGGCTTAGAGAAGGGGTAAGAAACTCTATGGCCCACAAGTCAACAAGCCATTACTGCTGAGGAAGGACTAAACGCAAAAACCTTTGTTTGACTCTTTAGGGAGAATCAAGAAATCCTCTTTGCCTGAGATCCTGTGCTGCTCCCTCTAAAGCAGGGGTCTGTGACTGTTAGGGGACAGGCAGGAAGGCTGAGAATTTTGATCCCAAGGTTCAGCAGGTTTGGCTGAGGCTGTGCTGGACAGGACAACAAAGAAACCCCACACTCTTCTAACAAGTCACACAGGGAAACAAGCAGTAGAATCCACCCTTGGAGGAGGAGTGAGAAGATCTACTCTGTAGCACAGCAGGCTCTGGACACCTGGAAGCTGAAGGCTGAGTATCTAGAAAACCATTCTGGCATCCCAAGCTCTAAGCACATGGGGACAGCAGCCAGCTACTGAAGCCTGTGGTGCATCCACACTAACAATACCAACAACGCAATTTAATCCCACTTTTTAGGTTCATCTTCCATCCCCTGATACCCACGCACACAAGAATAGCCTGAAGAAAGAGGCAATCCCATTCACAGCATAAATGTCGTTTTACCTTGATGTCCTTGCTGTTATGTTTATGATGACCAATATGTACCGAAAAAATGTGATTCACCCAAAAAATGCAAAACTTACAAAAATGCAAGTGAATTAGCCTCAAATCCATTGTCAAAAGATAAAACAATCAATAAAATGAGACTCAAAGATGACACAGATACAACAGCTAGCAGGTAAGACTTAAAGAATAACCACAATTACCAATTTAAATGATCTACTGGTTAAAAGAAAAGCATGCATGAACAGGTACATTGTGTCAAAGTGTCAAATGCAACCTTGTAAATAAAGCAGTATCAGAAATGAAGCACATTCTGACCTGCTCACTGACAGACCAGACATAGCTGAGGAAAGCATTGATGAGCTTGAATATACGCCAGCCTGGTCTGCATAGTGAGTTCTAGTCTAGCCAGAGCTTCAGAGAGACCATGTCTCAAAAAAGAAAATTAAAAGGTATATGAATAAGAATGATAGAAACTGAAATATAAACAGAAGAAAATAAACAGTGTAACTGGGACAATATCAGTCATATGTAATCAGTGTTAATCAGGAATAAGGCAAAAAAGGAACATAAAAACCAAAGATTGTCCGGAATTAATGAAACATACATGCTACAGTTCAAAAAGTCCAAAGAGTCCCGGGCAGGAGGACTCCCTCATTACTGTCCCCAGACAAATCTAAGCACACAACAGGCTAAAACAGCTTTAAAACTGAAGAAAAAGAAAATAATTTGAAAGCAGTGAGGAAAAAAAAAGAAACATTGCATACAGAGGAATAATGACAAGAATCACAGCAGACTTCTCACAAACTGCAAAGTATTGGATAAATGACACCTTTAGGATGCTGAAAGGAAAAACTGGCAACCTAGACTGTTATGACCTGCAACCTGTTTTTCAAAAATGAAGATAAAATAAAGACCTTTAGGCTCAGTGGGTAAAGATAGCACTCGCCTCACAAACCTGGCAACCTGAGTTTGATCCCTGAAGCCCCCGTAAAGGTGGTAAATACACGCACAAATAAATACATGTAGAGAAATAAATAAACATCTTCAGATAAACAAAAGCTGAGAATCATATTGACAACAGACGTGTTATGACAAATGGTAGGAAAGGTCTTCAGCCAGGATGAAAGGGAAATTTGACCCTATCTGCTAGTAAAGAAGCTGGAGATGAGAGGAAGGTAAATATTAAATGTATCCTTATTTTAATCACTCAAATAGTGTATGGAATATGAATATACGCATCTTAATATTTTACTTATTATTTTTATTTTATGTGTATGAGTGTATTGTCTGCATGTATGTAAGTGCATCCATGTCATGCAATGTCTGCAGAAGCCAGAAAAGAACAGTGGATTCAGAATTGGAGTTGTGGATAGTTGTTAGCTACCATGTGGGTGCTGGGAACTGAATCTGGGCCCTCTACAAGAACAGTCAGTATTCCTAACCACTGAGCCATCTCTCCAGTATATGAATGTATATATTTGTAAAAAATGAGTAAGGGGTATTTTTAAAACTTTAGGATGGATAGCAAATTGTTAACTGACTTTCTTAAGTAAAAAAATTGCAAATTATTTTATTTTAATCTTAATACATTTTGTATTTCTAAATTTTCTGCAGAGAACCTATATTACATTTTGCACTAAAGGTAGACTTTTAGGTTCTAGAGAGATAACTCAGCAGTTAAGAGCACTGACTACTCTTGGAGAAGATCCTGGTTCAGTTCCCAGCAACCAAAACTGGTTAGCAACCAACTGTAACTCCAGTTCCAGGGGATCCAACACCATCTTCTGGACTCTGTGAGCATCACATGCATGGGCGTACTTACATATATGCAGGCAAAACATTCATACACAAAATAAATTCTTTTACTTAAGAAATAAAAGAATATTATTCTTTTTTAGTTTTTCTTTTTATTTATTTTTATTTCACTTTATTATTTTTATTTTTATGTGTTTGAATATGTTGCCTGCATGTGTATAAGTACATCTGTGTCATGCAACGCCTGCCCACAGAGGTCAGAGGAGGGTGTTGGATCCCCTGGGACTGGAGTTATGGGACAGTTGTGAGCTGCCATGTGGGTGCTGGGAATCGAACCCAGGTCCTCTGCAAAAGCAGTCAGTGCCCTTAACCACTAAGCCATCTCTTCAGCCCCTTAGAATTTTATTCTTAAGTTCTTCTTATAATGTATATATTTCAGGAGCTCTAACATTGGGGAAATTTTATAAGCTAATGGTTAAATGAAGAAATTATAACTAGAAAATAAATGTTCTGTAATGAAAAGGTCTTCTCAGCTGGCCATGGTGGTGCATGCCTTTAATCCCAGCCCTCAGGGGGCAAAGGCAGGCGAATCTCTGTGAGTTCAAGGCCAGCCTGGTTTATATAACGAGTTCCAGACCAGCTGAAACTACAGGGAGATCCTGCCTCAAAAAAGACCAAAAAAGAAAAGAAAAGAAAAAGTCTTCTCTATTTTTTCTCCTAACATCTAACACATGATAAAGGAGAATAAATGACAAAAGAAAGCCTTTTCTCTCATGGACATACAAATGACAATACATCTAACTTTAAACATTACTACATGTAAAAATAAATTAGTACATATGTCATGTATGTATTTATTTACATATCTGTGTGCATGTGTGTCACGACGTACATGTGGAGGTCAGAGGACCACTTGCAGGATTTGACTCTCTTCTACCTAGTGGGTCCCAGGGATCAAACTCAATTCATCAGACTTGAGAGCAAGTCTATGCACTTGCTGAGTCATCTTGCTGACCCACATCTAACTCTTTAGAGTTAGAATAAATAAGAATCAAATCAAAGCCTCTAATAAATGTTAAAATCCTTGCCTGAAGACTTGGAGCTGAAGCCATACACCTGTCTTGAGGGACTGGGTATTCCAAGAAAATATCCAGGATGCCTTAAATTATTTTTCTGTACAAACCCCAGAAATTATTTACTGGAGAGAGAATAACAATGTAAACAAATACTTAATCTTTTGTCTTGGTTCATGAAGACATGAGGGACTGGGTATTCCAAGAAAATATCCAGGATGCCTTAAATTATTTTTCTGTACAAACCCCAGAAATTATTTACTGGAGAGAGAATAACAATGTAAACAAATACTTAATCTTTTGTCTTGGTTCATGAAGACAATAGAGATCAGGTTCAGAATCCAAGAATCACCATCTGTATGGCAGAATTACTTACAGGTCAGAAGTAACTTGTGTAAAGGCCATTAATGAATGGAGGCTACTGAAGTGAATCAAGATGCATGAAGATGCTCTTCCGCACCTTATCAACAACCGAGGTAAGACAATGCCTGGTAGACAGCAGCTCCAGCATTAAACGACGCTTGTGGAGGTTCACTTCCCATGCTAGTGCATGAGGTGCTGGCTTCCAGAAATCTGAGAGACCATCCTTTCATTTTGCCAGGGGAATCATATGCACACAGAAATGGATGGTTAATGTGGGAAAAGAAAAGTGAGTGTCACTGCAGTTGAGGGCTCTAATTAAACATAGTACATGCTTTGTTAGTCGATTTTTATCAGTTCCTTGGACCAAAAATGTTCAGAATTTTTCATCTTTAGCTGGATTTAGGGGAAAATATTCAAAGAAACAAAATTATTTTATTCTCAAAATTTTTGTAGGGCCAGGATAAGATGCAGTGACTCGAGGAGAAAGTGGAGCGGGAAGAGTCTGGAGCTCAGGCCTGCAAACCAGAGGCAGACCATCCCTACAGGGGACAGAAGACTCGGGAGAGGAAATATTTACACTCACAAGGGATATTCAGAAAGAATACATTGAAGCAAGATGATCAAGGAGAGAAACTGCAAGAGGACCAAAAATGAAGCTCTCCATCTTCCCATCAAAACATAAGGACAGTCTGGCTGAGCTACAGCTAAGGGTGCTTTGTTCTCAAATAAACCTAGGTGAGTGGAGACGCACTGTGGTGCTGAGAACACGGTGTGACAGAAAAGGAAACATGTCTCCACACAGAGAAGGGTGCAAAGGGCGAGCAAAGCTTACTGGCAGGTGGGGAAAAAAGACTCAGAGACAGAAGGACAGACAGAAAAGAGGGAGTGAACCAAAAACAGATGAACGGGGCAGGGATGGAATTATGGGAGACCAAACAGGAAAGAGGAAAGAAGAGAGGCGCAGCAGGTGGTGCCTTGTGGAGTGTCCTCTTGCATTCCAGATCCAAACTGGGAGCTCTAGAAAGAGCAACAGGTTTCCTCCTGAACATTGTTCACTTGTTCGCTATTCAATCCCCAGCACCTTGAACGGAGTTCAATATAGTGAGCACACAGAGTTGAGACAGTGATATGAAAGAAAACAGAAGTAATCAGTTACCTGAGAAAAACGTAGTGCACTGCATCTATTTAAAAAAAAACTATCCATTGACAGAAGGGCTATCAAAGAACTGCTTATAGCTGACCAACTTTGGTTTCCGTCATGCAGAATCAGCAAAGACTAAAGGAAAACAAGCAGTCAAACAAGCATCAAAGGATGACTGAGGAACAAGGAGGCTTCGGAGGGTGGCCATGATTTAACATTTCTAGTTTCCACACATCCCTCTGTCTCAAAGACATGTTTAGATGTCTGAGTGTGTCATCATCTGAGCCTCCTTTGGAGAGTATTTCTATCCGGTTTCTATAATATACAAATAATATACAAATAACCAACCAAAGTTTTGAATATGCTCAGCCATTTGGTCACTAATGTCCAGACAACAAGCAGAAGGGAAATGGGCTCAGAACAGCAAGAGCTTGCCTACGAGCCCTAGAGAGAACTGTTACTGAAGGCGGGGAATTAGCCAAGAGAGATGACCAGGTTGGTTATCAGGCCCCATTCTCTCCACAGAGAATTTCCAAAGTGGGAGTCAAAGCAGTGAGGGCAGGAAAGCAAGGATGAGTCAACTGCAGGCTTATCGGACTACTCTGCCTGGCTGTAAAGGCTCACAGGCACAGAAAGACAGAGTGGGGACAAGTATGATTACACAGAGGAAAAAACGGAAAAAAAGGTCAAGAGATGAGCAACTGAAAACCCAATAATTCTCAAACTGGTCAGAGAAATGAGGTTTCAGGGCAAACTGCGGCTCCCAGACATGGAGAACAGACTGACGGATGCAGAAAGTCACATAGTGGATGGACCAGAAACCTCCACGGGGACCAGACCGACACAGGAAAACCTGAACCTAATTGATGAGTGTCTGAGGGATAGATGGACACACGTGTGGGAGTTGATACTCCAGAGTGACCTGGTCACAAGTGGCCCTGATGCTTTTGTGGGTTTTCCCTCTAGGAGTTTGACTAGGTTTTTACAAGAGAACATCACAGAAAAACTCTCTCATGCTCTAAGCAAGAGGAGGAAAAGGGAGCCAGTTTTCAACATGTCAGAGAAGTCTGTTCTTCAACAGCAGCTTCCCTGAAGAAAAAGAGCCACTGTAGTGAGCTGGTTTTCTATGAGTCTAGTTTACCTGTGTGAAGCTAAAGCTAGTTATATGGCCTTCCACATGGGCGGAGGGGAGAACCCAGGCCCAGGCCTTTCTAGCTGTCTTATTTTAAAACTGAGGAACTCTTGTGAAATTCACAATCCAGAAACAAGCAAAGGTTCACCAAGAGAATAAAACCAAGTCACAGACATACAGAAGGCTTCCCCTCCCCTCACCTCCCACACTAACAGTGGTAGGACCTGTACACGACTTTTATTTAGTGCATCATGTCTGCAGTAAGACAACATTGCAAGGCATATTAAAAGATGCACAACGAAAACAATTTGAAGAGCTAGAGCAAGCGTCAGACATGGCAGAGATGTCAGCATTACCGCACCAGGAACTTAAAGCAATTATGATAAATAGCTAGGGCTCGGCGGCATAAAGTAGACAGCACGTAAGAACACACAGCAAGTAGAAGCAAAAAGTGGAACTCACGAGAAAATTAAATGGTAATGATAGAAAGTCATCCAACAGAAACGAAGAGCCTTCGAAGGCAGTTGAGGAAAGAATCTCGAGATTCTTTGAGAGCTTAAGGAGATCTGAGCAAAAATGACCAAACTGAAAGACGACTTGAGGTGGGGGGACGGGACTGAAAAATATCCCCAAGGACTACCAATCAACTGCACAAGTTATAGCATGCTCAGAGTGGATAGTAGGATAATAGCAAAGAAGACCAGGATGGAGGAAATACTTGATGTAAGAATGATGGAGGGTTTCCTCAGTTTCACGTCACACACCAAGCTAGATCAGGAAGCTCAGAGAAAGAAAAAAAAGGAACAGGCAACAGAAAATCAATAATCCTATACCTAAGCATAGCATTTTCAGATAGAAAAAAAAAGATACAGAAAAAATATTGAAATTAGCCAGAAGAGAAAAACAAAAACATTGTAGCTACTTTGGAGTAGGATAAGGAGGACTTCAGGCAAGAAGAAAACATCAGCTGAAGTCATCTTCAAAAGTGAGAGAGAATACACTCTCAGACAAAGAAAACTGAGGGCGTTTGTTGCCTTTGCACG
Organism: Eospalax fontanierii; assembly: GCA_035773235.1. Classification (NCBI taxonomy): domain Eukaryota; kingdom Metazoa; phylum Chordata; class Mammalia; order Rodentia; family Spalacidae; genus Eospalax; species Eospalax fontanierii. Next base: position 25,299,689 of record CM069533.1, on the reverse strand, counting down.
CTTTGCAAGAAATGTGAAAATGAGTTATGCAGAAAAAAAGAAAATAATATGTGTTGGAAGCTCAGATTTGCAAAAAGAAAGGAACATCAAAGAAGGACAGGCAAACGTAAAAACATTTCATTTTTCTTATTCATAACTGACAAAGCAGATGGATCACAGTTTGTTCAACATGGTAACAACAGAAATGTATCTACTTGCACATGCTTATCTACATATGTATATATGTATGTATGTATATATATATATATATATACATATATATACACACCCACTTTGCATGCTTAAAGATAACGGGTAAAAGCAATGATATGAGGGATGGAGGGGAATTTAGTTTCTTTTCATCATGCAAAGAACACTAGCTGTGTCACAATGTTTCCTGAGGATGGGAACCTAGTGGACGCACAAGCTGAGGATGGCAACCTAGTGGACGCACAAGGCAACGATTTCAAAGTGAACTTGGAATACTTATATTTCATACACTTTAGGGCAACCACCAAAATATGTTTTGAAAAACAAAACAAAACAAACCTGTGAAACGGCTAAAGCAAGGAGAGAAAGTGGCTACATAAAATGCTTAATTAAAATCACAAAAGGAGAACAAATGTTCTGGTGATGATTGCCTATAAATCCAGCACTTGGGAAGCTAAAGCAGACAGATTACAAGTTCAAGGCCAACCTGGGCTATACACAGCAAGACCTTGTCTCAAAAACAAACAAACAGAGACTAATCCCATAATACCAAATGAAGTTGCAAGCAACAAAGAATATTAACAAAATCCAAAGTTAGTTCTTTCTTTTTTCATTTTAATGTTTTCAATGAGTTTTTGTGCATTTCATACAGTACATCTTAATCATATTTAGACCTCTCTCATCCTCAAATAGTCCCCACCAGATTACAGGCATTCCATCATATATGCTAAGTTCATCTGGTCAAGCATTTCTGTTGAGGTGTCCCTCAGTGCAAACCCATCCTCTGGAGTCCAGTCAGCCCATCCAGAATCACTTCCCTAAAGAATATCTACTCCCTTACCCCACAGTAATCATTTGCCAATAATTCCTTGGCTAGCATTGGGACTTACTGCCCATTTCCCCTGCTCCATGCTGGGTTTTTACGGACTGAGTTGGCATGGGTCTTGTGCATGCTGTCAGCATTGCTGCATGCTCATGTGATCAAGTTTCCAGTGGTCTCTGCTCTTTATGTTCATGCATCAACCTGGCTCTTACAATCTTTCCACCCCCTCTTCCACAATGGTCCCTAAGCTGTGGGTGGGTGAGGTTTGACAAAGGAGTCCTATCCAGGGACACACACTCTGCAGTCTCTTATTCTCTAAAACTTAGCCAGTTGTGGCCTTCTGTGTGCACTCTGTTTGTGGTGAGAGCTGAGGAATGTATTAGTAGTCTCTCTACTCCCTGTTCTATGGTCCATGAGTCTTAGGTGTAGAAGTTCCACTATAGATGTGTTACTTAGTACTAGGCATCCCTCAGACATAGATTCTCTGTGTGTGACCAGTTGTGGAACTCTGCCGTTGCCTCATCTGTTGCAGAAACAAGCTTCTTTGATGAGTGGGGTGTGGTGTACTTGTCTGTAAATATAAAGATCCATATTTAGTATACTACAAGAAATTTCCCTTGTCTGGAGACATGACAGAGACAGGGTTTTCTCCAGGATCTGTGGCCTCTCCAGCCTGAACCTGGCTATATTTACAGTTCCACCCATGAGTTTCCTCCCTTGAGAGTGCCCCAGGTCCAATTAGACAGCTACTGACTACACCCTCAGTAACAGAGCCACCACTGCACCAATAGAGGGAGTTTGTGCCAGTCATTGTGGTTATTAGGTTTTAGAGATGGGCTGGACCGTCGGCTAATTTTTCTCCCTTAGCAAAGTGCACAGTATCCTCCAGAACTATGAGAACTAGTTTCCAGGGAAAGGCCTCAAGGTCAGTTCCAACTCCATTGCTCCAAGTCCAGTGTTCAAAATCTGTCCTGTCTTCAGCAGTAGGGTCTTCCTTCTAGTGCTGGGAGGCAACCAAGGGCTGTGGCAATAGCCTGTGTTATTTTGGGAGTTTCTTGGACTACTCTGACCAACAACTCAAAGGGAGGTCTGTCCTGTGTGGCACTGTGTTCCTTGTTATATAGCCTTCAGGTACATACATGCACCATGTTCGGATATTGCATGTGAATTTTTCAGGGGGTTTTTGAGTTAACACAGTTCCCTCTGGCTTTGTACGCCACCTGAGCTTGATTTATCACTCTCTCTTTCTCTCTGTCCAACCTCCCTCTTTGCTCCCAGTTTAGCACCCTCTCCCCTTGACAGTACCTGTCTCTGATTGTCCCCCTCTTTTGCATTCCTTCTTCCCTCTTACCCCCAGAGTTCCTGGTGTGTCTTTCCTTCCAGTTGAATGCTCCCGTTTTCCCAGTTTTCCCCTTGAAAGCATCTGTTCCTTCTTATCTCTCTCCTTCGGGCTCCTGCCTTCCTCATACTGCTCCACCAAAGCTAGTTCTCTAAAGAGAGCAATAAAATCAATTAGCCTCTAGTGGGCTCACAAAAGTGAAGACTTGTATTACTAATATCAGAAACAGAAAAAAGAGTCTATCACTAAAGAGCCCCTGGACATTAAAAGACTAATAAAGGAAGGCAATCATCAACAAGTTGTTAGAGGGCACAATCTACTAAAACTCAAAAGAGTAGAAACCCACTGAATAAACCCAGCTACTAAAGGAACGGAAAGTATAATAACATCCCAAAATAGAAAAGGCCAGGCCTAGACGGGTCCATTGCCAAACATTAAAGCAAAAACAAATTCTCTCCATATGCCAATTATCTGTCAAAGATAAAATCAGAGAGACTACTTCCTAACTTATTCTACAAGGTTACCAAAGCCACATAAAAACATTATGAAAGGAAAGTTACAAAACAATATCACTCATGAACATAAGTGCTACAATCCTCAATAAAAGGGTCAAATCCAACATTGTATAAAGAGATTATACACTCTGATAAAGTGGATTTTTACCTCAGATATGCAAGTTTGATTTCAGTATTTGAAAATCAACTATATAAACCAGAAACAGAGTAAAGAAAGAAAATTACATGGTTGTCTCAAGAGATGCAGAAGAAGTATCTGACGAATTCAAATATCTGTTCATGATAAAAACACTCAGTAAACTAAGAGTAGAGGGGGCCTTCCTCTACTTGATGGATATTTATCTTTTTTTATGTGTATGAGTGTATTGCCTGCATATATGTGAGTGCACCTGTGTTATGCAGTGCCCACAGAGGTCAGAAGAGAGCATCAAATTCCCCTAGAACTGGAATTACAGATGGTTCTTAGTCACCGTGTGGGTACTGGGATTGAACTCAGAACCACCTCTACAGCCCCCTGATGAATATTTTAAAAACCTATACATCTAGCATCATAACAGTGCTTTAGAAAGTAGAAGCTTCCCTACTAAGGTGAGGAACAAGACAAAGATGTTCCATTTCAACATCATTTTCAGTATCACACTGGACATCTTGCTAGAAAAAGAAATAAAAGGTATACTGAAAATAATAAAACTGTCCTTGTTCATAGATGAATGGTTGGTTATCTTTGTAGAAAATATAAAAGGCTAATAATTTTAAACCGCTGGAATTAATAAGGAATTATTATAACAACATTGCCACTACAAGGCTTATACACAAAAGTCAATTGGTTTTCAATACACAAACAATAACTTAGTCAAAATTTAAATTAAAAACACAATACTGAGGCTAGAGAGATGGCTCATTGGTTAAGAGCATTGGCTGTTCTTTCAGAAGACCCAGGTTTGAATCTCAGCACTCACATGATGGCTAGCAACCATCTGTAACTCCAGTTCTAGGGGACCTGCCGCCCTCTTCTGGCCTCTGTGGGAATTGCATGACACAGGTGTACTTACATGCATGCAGGCAAAATACTCATACACATAAAGTTAAAATAAAGTTAATTAAAAATAATATTTAAACATTAGCACATCTGGGAATAAAAGATTTGGAGAAATCTTACAAAATATATTTTGTATATATAAGTTTGGGGTGTGAGCTATAAACTTTGATCAAAGAAATGAAAGTGTTAGATAAATGAAGACAGCCCATCCTCATAGACAAGGAGATTCAACATTGTCAAGATGTCAGCTCTTCCCAGTTTGATCCAGAGACTCGCTGCAATTCCAGTTGAAGACCCAGAAACTTCTTTTATAGATACGGACAAAAAAAATGATTCTATGGTTTATATGTGAGCAAATGTCCTGTAATAGTCTACACAATACTGAAGGAGAATGAAGTGGAGGACTAGTTCTGTTTGACTTCCAGACTTACAGCAATCAAGACAGTGGTGCGGGAGTAGACTCACAGATCAGAGGAGAACAGAGTCCAGAAATAGACCCACACAAGCAATTAAAAGGAGAAAATGCAATCTTTGCAATAAAAAAACAAGCCTGCATTTAGCACCAGACCTAAAGGTAAAACACCAAACTACAAAACTATTTGAAGATATTTGGGTTTGGTGGATGACTTTTTAGATATAACACCAAAGACACATCTGCAAAGGAGAATCAATAAGCTGAGGTCACTGGAAAATTCTCCTCTGCCAAAGACACCATTAAGAAAATGAAACAAAGGCTAGGGAACACATTTACAAAGGCGTATCTGATAAAGGACTAAGTTTCAAAACAGACAAAGAACTCTGAAAACTCAGCAATAAGAAAATAAGCAGCTCAATTTAAAAATGGACCAAAGACCTTAACAGATATCTCACTAAAGGAGAAACAGCTGGAAAATAAGCTTATGGAAAGAGGCCACAAGTCACATACCATCAGGGAAACACAAATGAAAACAACAGTAAAATACCATCAAGTAGAGTGGCTTAACCTAGAACATGGACAATATCAAATGCTGGCAAGCAAATGAAACAACAAAAACTCACCTGCTGCCGGTAAAAATGCAAAGTGATATGGCAACTTTGGAAGACAGTTGAGCTATTTTTTCCAAAACTAAACATAGTCTTACCGTATAACCCAGCAATTGTGTTCCTCGGCACTTATACAAATGAGTCTAAAACTTACGTCCATGTGAGAGTTTATAGTAACTTTATTAATAATTGCCCAAACTTGGAGGCAACTAAAATGTCTTTTTGTCGGTGACTGGATAAATAAACTGTGATCCATCCAGACCAATACTAAAAAGAGTACTTCATTATCAAGCCACGAAAAGAAATAGAGGCAACTTAAACACACATTACTCCATGAAAGGAGGCATCCAGAAGAGGCTGCTTGCTATATGGGTCTAACTATGGGACGTACTGGTCAGGCCTGAGACAGCATTATACAAGGGATCAAACCCACAGACTACACACCAAGGCTGAACCCTGACATGCACTGTGGCCTCTGAGAGTGACGGCCAGCACACAGTCATCGACTGGGGCAAAATCACGCCCTAGTGAGGGATGCTGATAATGGGGAGGCTGCGCATATATCTCCCTTTTCACTTCCCTATAAATCTTAAACTTCATGTATATGTGTTGTGTATATTATGTATGTGGTGTGTGTGTTACATGCATGTTAAATGTGCAGGTATGTGTGCCCATGGATGTGCATGCAGAGGCCAGAGAAGGACACCAGGTGTCTTCCTGGACAGCCTCTATCACTCTATGTATTATTTATTATCTGAGACAAGGTCTGTCACTGAAGTGAAGTTTGCTGTTCTGGCTAGGCTGCTGGTCAGAGAGCTCAAAGCCTCTTCCTGTCTTCATCCTCCCTCCCCCAGCTTTTTACATGACTCCTGGAGACTTGAACTCAGGTCTTCATGCCTACAAATTAAGCACTCTTACCCACTGAACTATCTCCTTCAGCCCTTTAAACTACCCTTTATATGGTCTTTCCAAAGAAAAAAAGAGGCAAGTATCATTGAAATACAGGATGCTCATTCTTGGGAATTAAAAAGTACTAACACTGATCTACTAGAGGACAATTTGAGGTAAATCAGATCTCAGAAAGAAGCCTTGAAGTTGCCTTTCTTCCTTTTCATTTCTTCCTGGGGCATCAGAGCAGAAGTGCTTTTCCGCTCTGAATCATCCCGTTCACTTTCTCTTAGTCCCTCTCATCATCATGGCAGATCCTTGCTGTTGTGTGTCTGGACAGACATCCTTCGCAGCTTTACTTCATTAAGGCTCATGGCAGTGTCTGCTTACTATTCCTAAAGGGTTTTCTTTCCTAAAATGTGAATCGAGGGGATAAGCAAAGGGTCAGAGAGTTTTTATCTCCTCTCTCTCATTTTAGGAATGAGATGACAGTCCAGCTGCTTCACAGTGTTACATGGCTGAGGAGCATGTGTAGCCGACTGCTCTGCTTAGGAGAGAACAGTTAGGTAACTCTTGCTAAATGTGTGCCCACATCTGTTCCCCCCTTCTTCGAAACAAAACCAAGATTTTATTCTAAGGCGCAATGTGTTAACGGAGAGAATACCTTTCCTGGTTTTCCTTGAGGGCAGATGTGGTCCTCAAGAGCACAGTGAACAGACTCTGTGTGTCTTCTGAGAAAACTCACCTGAGCAGTACACCTCTGCCTCTACCCACTGACTTCTACATGGAAACGTGTAGATAGCTTGTGCAGAAAGAAAAGAATCTAGTTTTTTACGAGGCCTGACCATCTCTAGAATATCCATTCATTCATTCTCTCTCTGTCTCTCTTGAAATTTTTCTGTCTCGGGTTCAGAGTGCTGGAATTATAAGTATGTGCCATCACATTTGGCCAGCACTTTTTTGGTCTTTCTGAGACAGGGTTTCCCTATATCCACAACTAGCTTGAAACTTACTATGTAGACCAGACTGGTCTTGATCTCACAAAGAGTCACCTACCTCTGCCTCCTGAGTGCTGGGATTAAAGGCGTAGGCCATCAGGCCTGGCAGCATCCATTTAATTGTAAGAGAAGTAAACGCCTATCTTGTTTAAGCCAAACATACTTCCTACCTTGTAGGCCTATCCTCAGCCTTATGCGGGGCTCACCTCTGGGTTCATCCCGATGTTTGCAGGGCCCAGGTCAAGAGTGGCCTCTAGTAGCCTGCCCCTTTCTGTTATCCCATATCTAACTCTGGCTATTGCGTGGACATCCAAGCTTAAGTTGCTATGTTACCATTTGGCCATCCTTGAGGCCTGGGATTCACAGAGCCCTGGAAGAAGTTAATGGAGGTTCTGAAATGGAGCCCCAACCACCTCATCAGAGAATTCTAGGACCCTAGGGGCCCATGAATGGTCTAGAAGTTCAAGAAGGTTCCAGGTAGCCCTGATCTCCTCATTCTCGGAGAGGAGCATTCCTTTAAGGCAAAAGACCTGGCTTTCAGGGTCCGAGTGCAGCATCGCTTCCTTGTCTGTCCCCTTCTGGTGCTGCCAGCCTTTTTCTCACTCTCAGCGGAGAGCAACACAAATCATGCAACAGTCTAGTTAATTGCTGGTTCTAACAACCTCCGCACAATGACCTGAAAGAAGCCTGAAAGAAGTCTGCGGTTGAACTGCATTGTTTCCTGTTATTCTTCATGTACTATCTTCTTTCATTAGGACTGTAAAGGAAAGGGGACTAAGCCTGGCTCTCTACCATGTGTCTCTTTGGTAAGTTGTCATTAGGATGGCTAAGCATAGGTTTCTCTACCACCCAACTGCAATATCTGTGTTGGTGGACTGAAGGAGCACCTCTAGGTACTTGGCCTTTGTCATTTCCACCATCATTTCACCCAGGGAACCCAACAGACCCTTAGCTGGATCTGCATGTTCGCATAAACTTCCTATCCTGAAGGGCTGTGGAGTTGGTAAAAGATCCTGAGCATACCAAACTGAACAGGGACGGTTGCAGCCACAGAACCAGACAGAAGAGGTGAACTGACGGGCATGTTACCTGTCCTCTCCTCTGATCATTTCCTTATTGTTCAGAGGCAGAGAGATTATTTCCTTCCTTGAGGGCTTCCCTCACCCCTCAACCCACAGGGTGAGGGTTAGGAGCGACTCCTCTGTAATCCCATGGAGCCCTGCACTTGATTACAGCATGCCTCTCACTGGGGTATAATTATCTGTAGATTAATTTATAGGTTTCTTGCTTCTCTGCAAATCTGGGAAGACAGAGGCTAATCTTTAAAACCATATCCAGAGCACTGGTACCCAGGGGAAGCTCAAGAGCTGTGTGAGCAGATCATGCAACCGGGTGGTTTCTGATAGCCTCAGCCCCCTTTGGTCACTGGTGGTGAAAGAGACATTTCTGGATAATTCTTCAGGAAACTTGCTGAAATAGTCTTTGTTCTTCAGCTTGCATTTAGAAATAGCCTTGGGACTTGTACACTGCCAGTACACAATGAATCAGACTGCAACATTTTTTAAGGCAAAAGATGAAGGGGAAGTCTCCATTTTCATGCTCTAAGAAACCCTGACTATTATACACAGCTCAGTTCTCATTAATAAAACAGCCTTTCCCGTGTCATCTGAGTTCTTCAAATTAATCCAAGGTCTGATTGTCCCAAAGCATTACTAATAGTATAACGACATCATTTATATCACAGAATTGGAAGTGACATACATATCCAGCCACAGTGATGCTTAAATAAACGATGACACACTCGACTAATGGATCTGCCTGCAGGCTTTGACTATAATGTCTGTGATACAACTTGAGGTTAAGGCAAGACATAAAATCACACTTGCATGTGACTGCCATCACACCAAATATATCAAATAAATGCCTGAACATAGGAGAGGACAGAATATTAATAGTGGCTGTGTTTATGTATTATGACTGTGGGTGATTCTGCTTCCGATAGTGATCTCTCTCTCTCTCCCTCTCTCTCTCTCCGTCTCTGTACAGTTTTACAATGTATAGTACTGTACATTGAATCCATGGCCTCACATGTGCTGGGCAGACACTCTACCACTGAGCTGTGCCTTCAGCCCCCATGATCTTTAATATTTTGCTTTAATGGTGAAATATCATCATTTAATTGCTCGTTGAAGACACTTTGTTATTTTCTGCTCCAGAACTTTAGGCTGTTGATACTGGGTATGCTTGCCTGAAGGACCTATGTCGAGGCCCAGGAAGCCCTCACAGGGGAACAGCAGAATCACAGAAGGAAACGCAGCGTCGTCCAGTCGCAGCTCCCTGTGGAATGACATGGCTGATGCTCACGAGCTCTGACCACATGCCAGGCATTTTTCATACATCTGTTTTCACTACATCTTCATGAAAGCTGTGGGAGGTATTACAGTTACTCCCGTTTTATAGATGTGCAGACACAGTGGCAAATTCATTTTCTGGGAAGTGGGGGAGCAGAGCCTAGGAGCAAGGCAGTCCTCCACCCTCTGCCACTGTCCCACCTACTGCTCCCTTCCCTGTAGGAGAGCTACCACTACGATGGTATATCCGACACCACACTTCCTTCCATGCAAGGATCCTTGTGTTGGACAAAGGCAGGGTCTCTGCTCCCACTTTCAGCCTGAACAGATTCTGTGTGGAAAAGTCCTCAAGTGACTCTGACTTGTCTGAGAAGATGGTCCCAAGTGACCACATACTCCCCATGTTATTGCAAAGCTCTGACCATGGCATTGTCCAAAAGTTGCCTTCTTTAAATGTAAATCCATTGTTTTAGGGAGCAAAGCGCCTATTTATGAATGTTCTCAATATGGACAACCTTGCAGCTCCAGACTAATAGACACAGTATGTGGTAGCATTCTAGGGAAAAGGTGAACAAGGGTGCCTTCTCCTTGCCAACACTATTATAGGCTGTCTTTCTTCATCTTCTTGTTGAAATCAGTTGTAAACACACTCAACTGAGACAATTATGGATCCTAGGCACTTTGAGGCTGCCTGATACATGGCCTCATTTTTCCTGCTCAGAAACCTATTGATGCCATGGGACAGAGGAGAAACTGCAGGAGAACCAAACTGGACACCTAGAAAGAATCAGTCCTGTTGAAGTCAAGTGTGTCACTAAAATAAGGCAAGACCCTCCCGTCTATCACCCCAGGGAAACTCAGATGGGAGAGAGCAAAAAGAGACCGATCCTATGAAATCAACTATGCAAGATTAATCAGAAGGAAATGACATTGGGCTTAATGGCAATCCATTACAAACGAACTTGAAATGCAAAACTAACTTGCCAATGCACAGAACTTACTAAGTAAAAAGCAATTAATAAACAGGAATCAATCCTCACAATAAGGCCCAGTTACTAGGCTAAAGGCTGAGGATATTATCACCCCCGGCTGTGCTCTGCCTCCTTGCCTAGTCCCTGCGGGACAGCACCTTATGATAACCATTCACTCACTTTCTCTGGAACTGGACCACAGGGTCAGCAAGCAGGTCAGTGACATCAAGCTTCTTGCCCTTCTCGATGACATCGGGATGCTTTCGAACTAGCAACCACCCGATATGGGAGAAGAAGAAGCCTCGGCGGGCATTGTGGGGGTCTGCGTTGGTCTCTGAGTACTTGTGATGGGCTCGGTGGTCCCTGGCCCACTCGAAGATATCATTCTGCAGAGAAAAAGCAGAGCCTTAGTGAAGAGATACCATGCAGGGTGCCTTTCTGGAAAGTTCCGGGTCGCTCCAGTTATCACTGCTCACTTCCACAGCCCTCCCACGGCCACTATGCAGTCCCTGCACCTCAACTCAGCCCCCAAATGTGGTCTGGGATGGTCTTCACCAGAAGAGGAAATACTATTTAGCAGGATGTGAGCTTGTGTTTGAGATGTGTCACCAAGGAGGATCAGGTGTGTGAGTGAACTAGGGTGGAAATATAAAATCAAAGCTGCAGCGGAGCTTTTGAAATTTCTCAGAAGACAGTTTATGTTGGAAAAAGACAGATCTAGTCTGAGGATGAAGGCTTTCAAAGGATTGTCAAAGGAAAGTGGTAACCTTAAATGTGAAGGCATATTGGTTCTGGATCTGGATCTTTCTTTCATCTTTGTGTCCAACATAGAACAAGAAACCAGAAAGTATGTATAAAACAAAACCAAGTAAGGTACAAATAGCTTGCAGAATGAGAGGAGAGGACACTGTGATTCTGTGAGCAACCTGGCAGATTAGGTGCTACCCGCCAAGTGACTCTCCCTGGCAATAGGTAAAAACAGTACATACCACATTAACATCCTGCGACAAGAGGAGGGTTCAAGGAGCTGGAGGTCCTGTGTGACGTGTCAGGAGCAAACATGGGTGGCACCAAGGCTGTTCTAACTGATGAGACCTTGTCTCTAGCCGTAGCCCATGAACTCTACAGGCTTTCAAGTGACACTGTTTTGTTTTCTTGTGGGGACGGGGGCGGTTGAGACAAGGTCTCCTTGTAGCCTCTGCTGACCTGGAACTTTCTATGTAGACCAGGTTGGCCTCAGTTTCACAGAGATTAGCCTGCCTCTGTTCCTGAGTGCACACCTGGCTTTGTAATTTTCTTTTAATATAATAGCACTTTCAAACATTTAGAAGGCAAAGGAGACTCAGCAGTAATACTTTGGATAAGAAAGTTAATCTGAAAATAAAATTTTTAAGTGGTACACAAATGTGTTCTTTATGATGATGAAAGGTAGTAGCCATTTTTTAAAGATATATTTATTTTACGTGTATGTGTGAGTGTATGTATGTGTACTCCATGAGTGTAGGTACCTACAGACAGAAGAGGACATTAAGAATCTCTGGAACTGGAGTTATTGGCAGTTGTGAGTTGCCTGATATGGGTACTGGAAACCCAACCCAGGTCCTCTGCAAGAGCTGCAAGGGCCCTTAATTGCCAGGCCATCTCTCCAGCCTCAGTAGTAATATTTCAAACCACAGTATTTAGTATTTAGTTAGGTTAGGAATGTTCCCACCTAGACTTGTCTTGATGAGAAGGGCCTTGAGGAGTTTTTCCATCTTCTGTGGTTCTATTCATCCCAAGAAAGTTCCTGAATTTTTTATTTCTTTGGCTCACAGAATGCTGCTGGAAGTCTACTCAAGCCTGTTCCTCCCTCAGTGTCATTAAAAAGTGAAATCTGTGTAAACCTTGAGTACTGGAATAGAGAGAGGGGTCATAGAAAGACTTTCAGAAATATATGCTCAGCTTTGAATGCCAACAGAGAAAAGGGTTGTCTAGAAGTCAATGTCATGCAAAAATTCTAGCCTGGCTTATGGTAACATTAAAGAGGTCTTTAAATTTTGCCAGTGTTTTAAAATACAGTCGTTGGAAAGAGTGAAAGCATTTTATTATTTATAATCACATAATTTGGACCTAGAAAACAGTTTCCAGCATCAGTCAAGACTACTGTAACTCAAAAAATGGTTTATTTTGCCTTAGTTTCTTGCTTCTATTGCAGTGCCCATATGAGTGTGGCCTAGAGAGGAAGAACACTGTGTTCCCCATTCACAGATGGATAAATTGAGGCTTAGAAAATACTTACCCAAGTTTATCTTATAGGTCAAAACAGTAACAGAACAGAGATGGCACTTCTTCAGGTCTCAGTTCCCACTCCCAAGACACATCCCTTATTCTAAAACCATAGGGGAAAGCCACTTATGGAGAACTCTTATTCTTTTAAAGGTTATACCTGTTCTTTAATGCCAAGCAATTTTAAAAGAAATCCTAAGTGGGACATTCCAAAGGGCTAGAAAAACATTATTCTCCCCCAATTAAGCAAAACAGAAGCAAATTGAACTGAATAGAAAAAAAGCATGATGTTGACAAGTTGGAACAGAAGTATTTATTTTAATTCCTTTGCCCAGGTAACTTCCTGACAGAAGCTTTTGACTGTAATAATGGAATGAAGCAAGGGTGTGAGCCCCATTCCAAACAATCAAGCATATAACTGAGCCAAAAATCCTCTAAGGTATATTTTTGTAGTCATTTGTTATTGCTGTGTTTTGGGCTATGAAGCTAGATAGTGAGAAAGTGACTCAAAGAACCAAATAGGTTAGGAGAAAGAAGAAGAGTCATATGTTCGAGCTATGGGCCCCTCTCTCCCCTTACCTGCATTTTGCCCTGCCTGTGGAGTGACAGGGAGTGGCTAGTGGTGGAAGGAAGAGCCTCCCTGTGAACAGCATTTGTATTTGGTGAAAAGGTGTGTATACTTAAGGTGTGCTCGGAGACGGTCGATGTGAGCTTTAGAGACAAACGGAAGGGAAACTTGAGGGTGAACGAGAAAAGGCTCACTGAACCTCGGGAAGTGGGAAACAGTGAAGACCACTGCACAGCAATCCAGAGTCCTATCGGTAGCCTCAGAATGTCTCTTCCTCCCAGTGTTTATGTAGTGCCAACTGTTGTTGTCTACAGTATTGGGTGTCATTACATCATCTTCATGTCACCGCAAAGAAAAAGAAAATTAAAGGGAAAAAAAGGAATTGATCTCAAAAAGAGGCAGAGTTAACCAACGCCCAGCAAGGTCCCAACCCTCACATACGGGTATTCCATCTGTGCCTGTCCTGTGTACACACTCTGAAAGGCACAAGGTACTGAATGAATCAGCAGCAGCGCTGAAAACCCAAATTCTTCCTATACATTACAAAATATCAGTTACATTACTACAATGCAATTTAGAATTTATACTTAACAGTAGGTTCTGGTAGACTAGTCTTAACACACCGTGAATATTGTAAATGGACATTTCAACATATTTAGTGATTATTCTTGAGGAAGTATTGCAGTGTTAAAGGAGCTACATTGGTTCTAAGAGCCCAGGGCATAATTTTGGCACTGAGAGGCAAGCAAGCTGGATGGGAGTAGGAATGGAGAAAATCGGGGACACACAGTGAAGGTGGCAGGTTTGATTAGCAAAGAAGCCAAGTCACAGGGCAGGCATGGTGGCCCAGATCTTAATCCCACCACTCAGGAGGCAGATCTGGGCAGATCCCTGTGACTTCAAGGCTAGCTTGGCCTACAAAGTGAGTTCTGGGAGCGCCAGGGCTATAAAGTGAGACTCTCTCAAAAAGGAAAAGAAAAGAAATGAAAAAGCCATGTCAGGGTCTTACTTTGTGATGGCCAATAGACAATGCAATATAATGCAAACCACACACAAAGCTAAGATGTTTCTAGTTAGTGGCCACATTTAAAGTATGAAAGGAGGAACTGGACAGATGACTCAGTGATTAAGAGCACCGTCAGCTCTTCCAGAAGGCCCAAGTTCAATTCCTGTCACTGACATGGTGACTAACAATCATCTGTAACTCCAGTTCAGGGGATCTGACACCCTCTTCTGGCCTCTGGAAGCATTGCACGACACATGAACACTCAGACACATGCAGGCAAAGCACTCATACACATAAAACAAAAACTTAAAAGTAAAGTATGAAAGGAGACAAGTAAAATTAAGTTTAACAACAGATTTTACTTAATGTAATATGTCTATAAGAATTGTTAATGAGGGCTGGTGTGGTGGCACATACCTTAGTCCTAGCACTTGGAAGGCAGAGACAGTCAGATCTCCATGAGATTGAGGTGTGCCTAGTCTATATAGTAAGCTCCAGGATAGCTGGGGCTGCAGGAGACACTGACTCAAAAAACCAAAATATTAAGATAAAATAAGAAGAATTTTTAATGAAAGGGCTTGGGGGCTCGGGAGATGACTCAGTGGTAAAGTGTTTGCTGGCTTTAAAAGAATAGAGAAGAGAGAGAGAGAGAGAGAGAGAGAGAGAGAGAGAGAGAGTCACTGTGGTGGTTTAAATGAGAATGTCCCCCAAAAGTTCCAAGTATTTGGACATTTTGTCTCCATTTGGTAGTGCTCTTTGGGGAGGTTTAGAAGATGTGGCCTCACTGGAGAAAGCATGTCTCTGGGACTTAAACAGCAACTGGGATATTTTGGCAGAGCATTTGACTGCAGTCTGCCCATAGCCTAGAAACTCGCCTGAGGCTAAACTGAAAAGTAGTAGACTAATTTCTATGAGGAAATTTCAAGACAGCCTAACATAGAATCAGTGGCATAGCTATTAATGGTGAATTTTATGCAGATCTAGTGTGGAAAATAGCAAAAGGAGCAGAAGGAAACACAGAAAGCACAGTCTTCCAAGAAGGGAACTCAGAAGATTAATGTTGGAGCCAAGACATGTGCTGAAGGAGAGGCTCTCTTTGATAAGGAGTGATTAATGAGAGGCCTAGAGATTTGTATACTTCACTAACAGAAACAGTACTATCAGGGTAAGACCATACCCAGTTAAACCTCCAACTTGTGAAAGGAGAATGCCAGAGGGATATTCTGCTCCTAGAAAACTACAGCATAGAAAAGCTGCTAATGTGTATACAGTAGGTCAGGGTCCATCCCAGACTGGTAGCCAAACTTAGCAGTGTCATTCACACGGTACTGTGTTTATAGGCATGAAAGACACAAAAGTGAAGAGGTTATCAGTTCTTCTTCCTTCGTTTCAGGAAGCTTGTGGTAGGGATGTCACTGCATACAAAAGACCCTGACAGGCCAAGAGGTCCAGACAGACCACTGAATCAAGTTCTGAAGGTGCATCCTGGTTGGAAGTGAAGATCTCAAGATGCTGGAGATACTAAGAGCCATGAGACATCTGTCAAGGAGAGCTGTATACAGGGAGAGATACCATCCCAAGGGAGAGATGTATATTGCACACAGCAAAGCTGGAGAGGCTGAACTAGCCCTTTGGAAGTAAGTCCCAGAAGTCAGACGTGGAGCTGAATTTGATGTGAAAACCATGGAGCTGCTGATTTTCAGTCTTGTTTTGGTCCAGTATTTCTTTACTATGCCCCCATTCCTCCCGTTTGAAATGCGAATGTCTATTTGGTTCTACTGTAGGTTAGAAGTATATAATTTATTTTTTGATTTTTACAGGGGATTATAATTAAGAGAGTGTCTTGAGTCTACAAAGAGACTTTGGACTCCAAATAGTATTGAGGCTGGTAAAGACTATGGGGCATCTTTAAGGTGGACTAACTGCATTTTGCATTTATATAGTCATGAACCTAAGAGGGCCAGGGAGTGGAATGTGGTGATTTGAATGAGAATGTTCCCCACAGGCTCCTAGTATTTAGATATCTGTCTCCAGTTGGTAGCATTGTTTTGGGAGGTTTTAGGAAGCATGGTCTTGCTGGAGGAAGCACATCACTGGAGGAAACTTTGAGAGTTCTTAAGCTTTTCCAGATTTCCAGTCACCCTATGCTTCCTGTGCCTGCTCAAAGCTGTGATCCCTCAGCCTTCTGCTCCAGCCACCTCTGCTGCCATGCCTCCTGCACCATTATGCACTCTAATCCCTCTGGAATCATAATCCAATAAATTCTTCCTCCTACAAGTTGCCTTGTTCATGGTATTTTATCACAGCAACAGAAAAGTAACTAATATATATATACATACTGTGTACACACACACACACACACACATACACACACACACTGTGTGTGAGCATGGTGAATGTGTGTGAAAGAGAAAAAAAATCAAAATTCAGCTAAAGGTTAAAAGCAGGTAAACATATGTAAAGATTATAGAGTAGTTCACTCTACCTTTTTGAAACCTTTCTAGGTTTGAATTTTTAACTAAAAAAAAAAAAAAATCAAGAAAAGCTTAAAAAAAATAAATCATCTCAGCTTCTGGCCTAGGTGCTGCCTTAGGAAACTATGAAGCACTAGACGCAGCCAGCAATCTAGTCAGTCAGTCAGTATATTCACACCTCCCCATCCATCTTTGTTCTTATTGCATTAACAATCCATCATCTCAACTGTTAAGCAGTATTCTGTCTTAGACCTGACCTCTATCTTGGCCTTTATACCCCACAATCATCAGCGAAAACATCCCTAAGCAGGGTCCCTACTGAGAATGTCAGAAACCAAACTCATCAAATGGAGGTTCTTCTTACAAGTGCTGCCCATGAGAGCTACCAAGGACTTCAACAAAGGCAAACGATCTCAAAGGCTCTGCTGAAGGGTGTTCAAAAGCAACCTGCCCTACCAGAACTATGTTTCTCTTTCTTTCTGCTCAAAACAAATTCTTGCTAGGCATAATGGTATACTCTTGAAATCCCAGTACTCTGGAGGCTGAAGCTGGAGAATTCAAGGCCAGCCTGGGCTACAGAGTGAGACCTTGTTTTAAACAAAACAAAAACCTTGTTCTTGAATCTCATCATCTAAAAGGCAATGGGTGCTTAGCAGTCATTGTTTCCACCGGAGAGGGAGAGGAAGGCAGGCTGAAAGGTAACACTGACCTTGTCTCATCCACAGAATGAAAGCCAGAATTGTTGCTTGGATTTCCCCTGGCCTCCCTGGAAACAGATGCTCACTTCTGTGTAGACCTGGCATGGCTGTTCTATCTTCTAATTCAATTTTGTGATCACTTAAAAGTCCAAAAGAAGAACTTTCCAAGTGGCCTCAAATCACAGACAAAGGGAATTCCACTTTTATTCATAACTCATCTATATTTCCAGTAAGTAGTGAAAAAGAAAGTAGGCCCAGAATGTCAAGCTATCCTCTTAAACAAGCGGGTTTTGATCAGGAAAAGATTTGTGTGCATGTGCATGCTTATGCGTGTTCATGCTGAGTGAAGGGCATCCTGTCATTCTTTCAAGGGGTCAAATAGGAAAAGGCATGCTGTTCTCCCCTACGAGCTGGAAGCCCCTGGAAATAAGTTATCTCAGGGGTCTGAACTTAATTTTCTCCACCTCATATGCTAACACTGGGCCATTCAGATAGTGGGGAATATTTAGTGCTCTCCCCACTGTTCATACAGGTCAACACTGACTTCCTTGTTACGGACAATGCTTACAATCTGTAAACCTAGCCCAGAAAATCCCCAAAGGGCCTGGCACTGTCAGCTACCACCTGGCAGATTGTAGCTGAGAGTGCTAGTTACCACCTGCTAGGACTTGCCTTAACTTGATACGTGGCCTACATTAGATTTTAGAAGCTGGGCAAGAGTTAAAAAGCCAACATAAGTGGTTTAAAAGAGTTTACTAACACAACTTAAAGATTACAAAGACAAAAAGGGATGTTGTATCTTTTTATCTATTACACTTTAAAGTAACTAGTTTAAGTCTCACTTCTGTAGTCAACGCTGGCCTTGAACTCAGGGTGTTGCCCAGGGTGACCTCTAACTTGAAGTAATCCTGCTTCAGTATCCTGGAATTATAGATATGAACCTCCACACCTGGATGATACTTTTAAAAGCCTGTGTGTGTGTGTGTGTGTTTGTGTGTGTGTGTGTGTGTGTGTACTTGCTAATGTGGGTATGTGCACATGCGTGAGTGTAGAGTGAATTTAGCTGGAATTTCTCTCTGTATGTTGCTATTGGCTCATTCAGTGGCAAGACCCGCCCTCTGACCAATAAGGGGCTGGAGGAGGTGGGCAGAAGAGGAAGAGAGAAAAAAAAAAGTAGAAAAGGAACAGGTGGAGATGAGCTGTGGGAGGGGAAGAGGGTCCAATGTGAAAAGATCGCAATGCTGCCCATCCGGGAAAAAGCAGCAAGGGAGTCCCCAGAGGAAGGAAAGTGCCATGGCCGCACGCAGGAATGGAACTTGGTGTGGACTTACCAAAGGCAGGGCCCGTCTTGCCAGGGAGTGCAGACCAGGGAGCCAGGAGTGCAGACTTCTTCTACAGTACTAGAGCAGTTTTCCCGCCCCTCCATGCAAATAAACTAAATCCTCTAATTAGAGGGCATTTTCTCCACTCTATTCAGTCGAATTAGGACCGGAGCGTGGGACCAAACCCTGCCCACCTAGGCATGGGAAAATTTGAGCAATAGTGAGCATATCTATGTATATGTATATGGAGGCCAAGGACTGACCTCAGGTGTTTTTCTTTGATCACACTCCACTTTGTTTTTGAGATGGAGTCTCTCATTAAATCCAGCGTTCCACCATTCATCAAGACAGTTGGCCAGTGAGCCTCAGGGACTCACCTGTCTCTGCCCCGACCCTCACTGCTGTGCTGGGGTAATAGGCATGTGTCACTGTGCCCAGCTTTTTATGTGGGTTCTGGAGATCCAAACTCAGGCTCTCATGTGTGCAGGGTGGCACTTTCCCTTATAAGCCCTGGTCATAGCTTCCCAAAGCATATTTTAGTGATTATCTTTAAATGACTTGCAAGGATGGGGGAAGGGCCCACAAAGCCCCACCCCTAACTGAGGAGCTCTGGGGAAGGGAGAGCCGTGTTTCTCTGGAGAGCAGGTACTGGTACGTTGCCCGAGCCCTTACCCATGTGCATGTGAGTAGCACTAACTGAAAGCAGTAAGCTATTTTTAAAACAGAGGACAGGAAGTTGTGTGGGAGATGTATTAATGAGATGGGGAAGTTGAGAGGGGGAGTTATGGGGTGGATATGATAAAAAATAATAAAGAATAAATAAAATAAAATAAAAATGGCTTGGATAAGGTTTATGAATAGTTTAATTCTCAGGTTTGGGGGAATTTTGTTATTCTAGGCTCTGGAGCCACAGCTTCTTTACTCCGTGAGTCAAAATTGGGGGGGAGGGGGAGGTAAAATGCCTGTAATGCTGAGTTTTGTCAACATCTAGAATCACCTTGGAAGAGAGGCTCAAAGAGGGACTGTCTGGATTAGCATGGTCTGTGGACAGGTCTGTGAAGGATTACCTTCTCACACTAATTGAAGTAGGAAGGTCCATCCCACAGTGGATGCACCATTTACCAGGCAGGAGAACCTGGACTGTATGAGCACAGAAAACAAGCCACGTGTTAGCATACATGAAGTCACTCACTGCTCTCTGCTCGATATGATGTGCCCATTGCTTCAAGTTCCTGCAACCTTGACTTCTCCCACAATGACTGGCTGTAAGTGGAATTGTGAGTCAAATAATCTTTTTCTCCCTAGATTGCTTTTGTCAGGGTATTTTATCACAGCAACAGGAATGGCCTAGAAGACAATGGCCTAGAAAACATCAGCATCCCAGTAGCAGTGACTACCCTGAGCTCCCAGATCTTAGTCTTTAAATAATTGTCCCCACTACTGGAATTGGAACACTGGAGAAATGACTGGTGCAGGACAAGGGAAGGAACACTACTCAAGGATCTTGGCATATGCTATTGTGGCAAAACAAAAACAAAAACAAAAAAACACAAATGCTCTAGGTTGGGCTAGGGATGTAGCTCTGAGGTAAAGTGCTTGCTTAGTTGGTACAAGGCCCTGAGTTTAGGCTCCAACACTATAAAGAAAAGAAAAGATAGGTTAGATGGGTTATGTCAAAAGAGGATGTTGAGAGTCAATTTGTAATGACTCAAACTGAATAAACTAGGACAATTTGGCATTAAAATAAATTATGGCAACAACGAAGTATAATTAATTTATTAAAAAGAATCCATGGGCCCAAAATAAACAGAAAAAAGCAAACATTCTTTCTTACAGAGGAATTCGAGTCAACAAATGCTGAAGAATTGATAGTTACAAATTCCCATTTTTGTATCTGTCATGGGAAAAACTGATTCCAGAAGAACTTCCAATGCATGCTAAAACTATTGGGTAAAAATTTGATGAAGTTAAAATATTTACAGGAGCTCATAATAAATTATGCATTCAGGCTCTCTGTAACTTACTCATTTACCACAAAAGAAAAATCTTATAGAAGAGAAACTTAGTAGACATCATGTTAATCAAGGAATTCCTTTTCAAACCACCAAAATAGGCCAACAAGGTATCATGTACCTCTCGCTCAATAATAAGGACGCAAGATCATTCCAGCAGACTTCCTGCCCAAAAATGTACACTCTGAATCTAACGATGAGGAACAATGAGCAAACTCTAACTGGGAGACATTCTATAAGGCAATTAACTGCCATTATATTTCAACACCATAAGATCAAAGACAGACCAAGGAATTCTTCCAGATGAAAGACGTGAAGAGCCATCACAACTCATTATAATGACTGATCCTAAGTTGGATCCTGACTAGGACTCTGACATAGAGTTTAGCATTGCCTCATTTGTTAAGTGTGCGGTGTCTGTATGAAAGTGTCTTTGTCACCAGGAAATGCACGTGAGGAATGAAGGAGCATGATGTCTACACCACTCTCAAAAGGAATGCATGTACATACACATCTGGAAAGAACAAGAGGGTAAATGAGGTGATGTGCTAATCATTGGTGACTCTAGGGGAGAAGATACAGTTCTTCATGAAAGTTGTACAACTTTTCTATGTCAAAGTTTTAAACAGATATTATTTCAAAATGAAAGTTAATACTAAAAAGGAAAATTTCAAAGGCATCCTTCTCTAAAATCTTGGGCTTTCATCAGTGTATGTGGCTCCTGTAATGACCTTCTAACAGCCTCCTGTCAGCTAGTCCTTTCATCAGCACCATGCACTGGAACTCTGCTAGCGACTCCTCATTCACACTCCCCCAAAGCCTGCTGTGCTCAACATCTTCATATTACTATTGTCGTAAAAACTGAACTTTTCTTCTTTCCAGCAATCAGAAAGCTTCACCTTTGGAAATCTGGCCTCATCATTCATATCTTTTCCACGTTAACTTTTAGTTTGACAAATATTTATGTTTGGTTATATGCTGGCAGATAATATTAACCAGTCTGCATTGAATGGAAGACACAACACAAGCATAAATCAAATGTAGTAAACAAATCTGATGTCAGACTGAGATTAGCCATGGAGCAGATTAGTGAGTGAGCTTTGCAGGGAATGTCAAATGGGGACACTGACTGGGCCCAGGCCTTCCTAATCAGGCAGTCCTTAGGTTGAGAGGAGCTGGGGAGTGAGGGTGATTGTAAAGGGCAGAGAACATGGAACAGTCTAGGAACTTAGAGAAGGCTGTGTCTGCAGTGTGGAGCTAGGGCAAATGTGCTGCAGGGTGAAGATGAAGAGGCATGATAAAGAACAGATGTGATCTTTGTTCCTGAGTTTTGGCACTGAGCTTTAAGAACCCTTGGCAAATTTTGACTGCTAGGACAGTCTTTGTTATGCTAAAGAAGTGATTCATGTGCGCCCCAGGAGAGGCCCAGGTTGGGGACATATCACTAGAAAGAGCAGTCAGATGACTAGAGGGTTGGCACTTGAAGGGAAGGGGACCGAAGATTGAGTTTGGTCACAGGACATGTGATTTCATCAACCATGCCTAAGCAACAAAATGCAAATAAAGAGCTCTGGACACTGAAGCTCAATGGAGCTTCCTGGTTGGTGAACACATGGATGTTCAGGGAAAGTGACACTCCTTAACCCTGCTGGACAGGGGATGGAAGCTCTGAGCCCTGAACATTTCCAGACCTAGCCTTACATGACAACTCCATTGGACTGCCTGCATTGTATCCTGTTCAAGAAATTAGAGCAGTTTTTTGAGTTCTGAGCCATTCCAGTGAAATATCAAACCTGAAAAGTTGTAAGAAGCCCCAAGTTTGTCCCTGGATGGTCAGAAGTATGGGTGAATTGGAAACCCGTTTCATCTGGTGTCTGAAACGGGGGCCATAATGCGAGGGACTGAGCTGTTAACACTTGGTGGTTAGTATCCCAGTGGAATTGAAGTATACTAAATTGGAATGAAAACAGAAAATTGGTGTGCCAAACTCTGAGCATGCAGGTCTTACAGATCACAGTGAGGCTGGATTTCAACCACATGCAAGGCTAAGCCACTGAAACTTGTATTTTCTTTTGCTAGAGTAAATTCTCCCTGGCTGCAATATGGCGCACAGTGGGTACTGAAACAAGGCCAGTTCAGCAGGTCATGAAATGATTGAACATGGCTTTTTTTTTCAGTGCTGGGGATCAAATCCAAGGCCTTGTACCATCTAGGTGCGTACTCTACCATGGAGCTGCATCTCTACCCATGACTATGGCTTAATTTTTTCACCTATTTGTTTATTATTTTTATTTTATGTGTATGATGTATTGCCTGCATGTGTGTACATGTACCTGTGTTGTGCAATACCTACAGAGGTCAGAAGAGGGGGTCAAATTCCCCTGGAACCAAAGTTAAGGATGGTTGTTAGCTGCCATGTGGGTGCTGGGAAATGAAACTGGGTCCACTGCAAAAGAAGCCAGTGTTCTTAACCACTGAGTCATCTTCTCCAGCCCCTTGATTTATTCAGTTTATGTGTATGAGTGTTTTGTCTGTACATATGTAAGTTCACCACATGTGTGCAGTGCCCATGGAGATCAGAAGAGGGTGTCAGATCCCCTGAACCTAGAGTCACAGGTGGTTGTTAGTCACCATATGGGTGCAGGGAACTGAGCCTGGGTCCTCTACAAAAGCAATCAGTGTTCTCCAATGCCCGCCACGATCATGGCTTAAACTAGGTAGTGGCAGATGAGAAGTATGCACAGCAGAAATGAAGGAATTGGGTAAAGATTGGCAAGGAATGGTTAGAGGAGTGATAAAATCGTGGATAAGACCACATTTCTGGTGAGAAACATACCAGGGGAATGTTTAGGGTTCTGACTTTGGATTTGAAGGCACTGAGTTCAAAATGAAACAAGAAATATTACACAGAGTATTGGGTCAATAACATCAGTTTACTTCTTCGGACTATGTTGTACGTATACCACCACATAACGTATCCTTTCCTCCACTCCCCTCCCCTCCTCTCCCCTCCTTTCCCCCCCTTCTCTCTCTCTCTCTCTCTCTCTCTCTCTCTCTCTCTCTCTCGTCTCTCCCTCCTTCCACAAGTGTTCTTGCCTTCTGTGGTAGTTTGGATGAGAAAAGTCCCCTACAGCTCAAGTATTTGAACACTTGGCCAGTTGGTAGCTCTCTTTGGGGAGAGTCATAGAACCTTTCAGAGGTATGGCCTTGTTGGAGGAAGTACATCACTGGGGGTGGGCTTTGAGAGTTTCTGACCTTGACCCACTTCTACCTTGCTCTTTTTCTCCACTTCCTATTTGCCAGTGAAGATGTGAGCTCTCAGCTTTCTGCCCCATCTGCCTCTGACGATGATTCCCCTGCCATGATGGATTCTCATCCCTCTGGAACCATAAGCCCAAATAAACTTTGTCTTCTGTAAGTCGCCTTGGTGTTCTAACACACCTTTCCTGCTTTTTCCGCTTAGATAAATCCTCTGCATTTTTCAAGGTTCATCTCAAAACTCTTGTTTTCAGGCAAGGGCTCAATCAGTAAAGTACTTGCTGAAAAAGCATGAAGACCTAAGTTCTGGTTCCCAGCACCCACATAAAACCTGGGCACAGTGGTGCATGCCTATAATCATAGCCCTGGGGATATAGAAACAGGAGAATCCTAAGATCACACACACACACACACACACACACACACACACACGCACACCATGCTGAGTATTGGTTCTGCACCATGCTAGAGGCCATCAGCTTACTTCTTCAGACTATGCTGTAACCACACTATCTCCCCACACAGCATGTAATGATCACGCCTCTATTTTTGCACAACTTTTTCCCTCATCTTTTCTATGTCTGTAAATCCTTTTTATCTTTCGAATGCTCCTCTCAAAACTCTTATGTTATGTTCAGCTTTCTCCAGCTACCCCAGCCCATATTCATATATCTATAGTGGCCCAGTCAATGTCCTTGAACAATTTAATTCTTCTCTATCTTGTAATAGGCTGTCTTTATTATACACAAGTCTAGTCGGGTCAATTAGACTATACGCTCCTCATGACAAAAGACATTTGTTATATGGCTTATGTGTGCCTCAGAAGCCCAGAGTGGTTTATGTGCCCTTAAACTAAAAGGGAATTAACCAGTGGATTTATACATCAAATCACAGACAATTCAATGAGAAGAAGATGAAAGCAAACGTTTCTACCTTTTGAGAGAATTTTATAACACAAAGTTAGAAATTTCCATTTGTCCTGTGAAGTTCAATAAATTTTAGCATCATTTAGAACTGCTAATTCAATGACACCTGCAGGTGTTAAATCCTTAGAGTTTAAAAGGCATAGAAACAGCATCCTGGAACATTCCTGTGACAGGGATCTCTGGCTGGCATTAGAAAGAACTGGGACAGGATGGATGCAAAGCTTCAACTGTGATGAACAGGGATCAGCAGCGAAAAAGAGCTCGTTATCGTCGGAGGCAGGGAAGAGGCAGCTAATGGAAGGCCCCATGGCTGTGAGACCTAGTTTATTTAGTATCTCCATTAATGGCATAAACAAGGCTTACACATTTCATTAATAACAATTCAGAGGTGCAACAGCCATCTTGAGGGCAGGGAAGAAACAGATGAATCTAAAGAGATTAGAAATACGAATAAGAATTATCACAATGAGATTGAATTTAGGAAAAATGCAAATGAAGGCAGCTGAGAGAGCAATCATCCAAAATGCAAAATCATCAACAGGCTGGGAAACCTAGAAAGCAGTGATGGAAGGCTGTCCTCTGAGGACAGCGAGGGGACAGGAAGAGGCAGAGCAGTGTGCGAGCTCAGCCCAAATGGCTGACGCAGGTACAGCAAGAAATTAGTTCAAAGAACTGATTGTAACTCTCTTCCTTAACATCATAAACATTATATGGAAAAAGAAACCAACAAAAGTATACTCAGACTTTTAGGCCTTGTTCCTTCAGTTGTTCGAGAGGGGATGAGCCTCACAGCTTCTAAAGACCCTGAACTGTAACAGTCTGTGATTTGGCAGAAGAGGAGACTGGCAAGGGGCACAGTGCATAGTTAAGGAGGTTTACCACCTGCAACTCCTCTAAAGATCCTCTTCAGGAAAAGAAAGCAGAATGAACAAGCTTAAAAATACATTTTCAGGGCTGGAGAGATGGCTCAGCAGTTAAGAGCACTTGCTACTCGTCCAGAGGACTTGAGTTCAGTTCCCAGCACCCACACTGGGTGGCTCACAACCACCTTAACTCCAGTTCCAGGGTTTCCGATGTCTCTGGCCTCCATATGTGCACACATGTTTTCAAATAATTGATAGGCCTACACATGGAGCTCATCTGAAACATGTACATCTTCCTTACAATATACATATGGAATTAGATTAACATGTAAAATCTGGTAGTTGTTTATTTATAAAAAAAATACCCTCTAGAAAGTATTTATTTAAATATAAAAGTACATTAGAGTTTTAAAGGGGATGTTTTATAAGTTTAGTTACTTGAAAACTATTAGAAATGTATTTGTTGTACAAAGAAGGGCTGATCTGAATCAAAGAATCTGTACTCTGCTAGATGTAATCCCAGAATTTAGGAGACTGAGCAAAAGACTCTCAAACTCAAGGATAGCCTGGATTACATAGCCAGACTTAAAAAAAAAAAAAATCTCCCCTCTGCTCTAAGAGGCTGATACAAAAGACAGACTGGCCTGCAGGGTGACACACAATTGATGGAATTGCTCTTTTCTCGGGTTCTCTTTGACTGTCACATTTTCATCCTCTTGAGGTGCATTTTGTTGGGCGATTTTATCTCACCTATTTTCACTGACCTAGATTCCCAACAATGAAGGCAGGGAGGCATGTTAGGGTGAAGCAGTGTTATTCTCTATCTTCAGTGGTAGCTTTGTATTGGTAGGATGTGTAGTTAATCTCAGTAGGCAGAAGGAAAATGCCATGTCTCTCTCAGCAAGCTGGGGAGCCTCTCTCTATCCCCACTCTCCCCCAGCTTCGTCAGTTGACTCCTGCCATGACTGATGCAAGCGCATAATGCGTTAATGAATCAATGACTTGCCACCATCCTTAGCAGAGGATAAGAGACGCCACTCCCATAGAAACCAAGCCTTGGGAGGATGGTCTGCTGTCCTGAATCTGCCTCAAAATCTCCAGGGTCTCATTGGCTGATCCGAGGCTCACTCATGATAGTGAAATGCATAGACCATGTCATTCCCTGTGATGTCTTCCCAGAACATTCAGAACAATAACCTGACTTCCCAGCAAAGCCTACCATGGTGGGTCCCTGTCCCCATCTCTGGCCTACTTATGACCATCTTCTCTGATACGCAGACTGTCACATTGGCACCTCCCTTTTCCCTTCATATGCCACATTTGGCTCTGCTTTAGCTCTTCTTTCTATCTAGAATGTTCTGTTTGCTTGCTTGCTTGTTTGTTTTTGAAGATAGGGTCTCATGCAGCCCATGATGGCCTCAAACTCACTATATAGCTGAAAATGACCCTGAACTTCTGCTCCTCTGGCTTCCACCCCTGAAGTGCTGGAATCACAGGCATATGCCAACATGCTTGATTTAGGATCAAAACCAAGAACCTCATGCATGCCAACTGAGCTATAGCCTTAGGCCCAAGAATTTTCTTCTCCTTTGCTCTATCCTTTGGGTCTCAGTTCCAAGATTACCTCCTCTGCCAGGTCTTCTCTGTCTATTCTGTAAAGAAGCCACCTCCCATCAGAACAGAACAGTGGCTTCTGGACCTGACAGGACCAATACACTCATGAACTGACAGCAGCTGTGGTTGCCTGCACAGGACCTGCACAGGATCAGGCCAGTCAACATTCCAGCATGGGGGGGCGGGGCTCAGAAGTCCTTACCCCTAGATGAGAAGAGCTATTGACAGTTGATGGCTTCTAGGGGAGGGTCATTTTTCTTTAAGAGTGTGGACCCTGATCGGTGGACCACACTTCAGTGGATGGCCCCACACCCATGAGCGAATGGGCAGCACAAATTGGACTCAGTAGGTTAAAAAAGAAAGGAAAGAAGAGCATATGAACTTTAGAAGTGCGTCTGGAAGGAGTTAGGGTCAGTAGCAAGGGTGAATATAGAAGGATACATTTTTATGCATGTATGAAATTCTCAAAATAATAAAAATATTTTTTAAAAAGAAGATCGTTCCCTGACACTCTGTGTCACATTGCTATACTTAAATTCTTCATATTCTTCTCCCTCTGCATACATTCATTTATTCATTTGTGTTCTGTCCCACTGTGTCATAGATATTTACAAGGACAGCTGTGGTCCTTGTCCATCTTGACCTCCAGGTCCAAGCCAAGGACAATGTTAGCCTCTATATTTGATGAATGAAAGGATAAACATATACTTTGATACTGGGAGAGGCATTAGGGCACAGCAGTAAAAGGGTGACCACTGAGGTCAAGCTGCCTGCATTTAGAGCCCTCTCTGTCACTTAAATCCTTGTCACGTTGGACTGGCTGCACAGCATGTTTCTTTTTTCACCTACCAAATAAGGAGAGCAACAGAACCTATTCTGTAGTGTGTCGTTGAATGACCTTATGAAGTACCTAATAAAGTTAGCACTCAATAATCATTTTAAATGTTTTGATGTGATTGCTATAATTGTTATATTCATACCAGAGCTCTCAATGCACGATTATGTGATTCACTGGATATATTTATATGTATAGGTGATGGCCTGAGTTCCTCCATTTTGTATAAGACTGTCATCTTGATGAGCTGTCCCTAATTCTGGCAGACAGTTCTAGGAAAAGTTTGACCACAGGTATGTTCCAAGAAGAATTAACCACAGGGGGGGAAAAAAATCTGGAAGGAAGGTTTCGGTTAATATCTTACAGCTTTTGTAAATGCTTGTTTAATACTTAACTGGTTTCTGTAACCACTTGTTTGCCTGCTGCAGGAACAAACATGTCATGCCTGTGTAATCTTGTATAACCACCTGGTCCATCAGGATGCAGTTACACATCCTGCTCTCCTCTAAGTCAGGATTGTGCTCTCTAAATCCTGACCCAGAAAGTGCACTTGCTGACCAGCTAATAAAATTCAGTGGATTTGGAACATCTGGAGTCTGAGTGGTCCCTTCCAGGGGCCTTGGCGCCATAACAACTGTTTGGCCATTCACAAATCACATTATAATTTCTGTTTTCTGATCTAACATATTTAGAAGCCATCTTCCATCTTCACAATAAGATAATAGCTGAACAAACTAAAACCCAATAATTCTTCCATCTTTCAGAGACTTGAGGTCACACTGCAGCCTCAGAGACTAGCACAACAGACACAATGCACAACAGTAGCTCCGGGACAGAGGCTCACAGCCATGGCAAGTAAGAACACTGTACATTATAACTGATGGATGGTGGAGACTCAAGGTGGACAAGCTTGAAAGCTAAACCCTGCAAGGTTGTCCAGTCCTAGGTAAGTTCAGCACCTTTATGAATTTTACCTGCAGGAGTCTGTCAGGTTCTCACCATGAAATTCTCAGGTCACTGTCCGTGGACTTCCTTAAGGAGAAGGGGAAATCAATCATTTTGAAATACAGCCAGAACTAACCATCCCCTTCATAAGGCCTGTCCTCTAAAGAAACTATTTTACCAAAGCCCAACTAATCTGGACAAAGAAAAACATCCAACTTGGGCATACAAAATGATTGAGACCTAATCATAGAATGCCTCCTGTCTTGTTTCTTGTGACTCTGACATGGGCCTGTGGTAACACAGGGCATGGTGGTGATGGCTGCTCATCTCATGGTCCAAGGAGCAGAAGCTGAGGGAGGAGGCATCATGGTCCTGATATACCCTTCAAGCAAGCCCGCCTGCCCCAGAAGGGTTTAACTCTCTTCCACTGGGCTCTACTTCCTGAAGGATCAACCACTTCCCAATAGAGCTGTGGGCTGGAAAGAAGGGTCTTTGGGTTCATTTCAGATTCAAACCATAGTTGCTCCCCTACAGAATGTTTCTCTCTCCCCTTACTGCCACATCAGTAAGACTCCTATGTGTCCATGTGATTACCGGGACTATAAAGAAGAGACTAAAATGCCTGTGCCCTATTTAAGATACTGCTATTAAAGTCTAAAAGCAAGGACATTTTAACAATTGACAGAAGTTACAGTAAATAGTAAATGTGATCCTAGTCAATAAATACAAAGCCTCACCCCCAAACTGTCCGAGCTTTTACCCACTACACAAATGTCCAGTTTTCAACAAAAAATGACCACGCATTATAGAAATAAAAACTACAGCCTAAAAAGACAAAGTAAGCATCAGAACTAGGCCTGAAGACAGCAGAGAGGCTGGAACGATCAACCTGGGAATTTGAAGCAAGTATGATTAATGTACAACAGCTGCAGAAACACTGAACACGATGTAAGAGCAGATGGGTGCAGCAGCAGAGAGGCAGAAACTGGAAGAACGGAGAGGAGTTAGAAGTCAAGAACACCTTGGCAAATGAAGGCTGGTGTGGCTGAGAAGAGCAGTGAGCTGGAGGCTGTAGTAATCAAAACCTCTCAACCTGCATTGAGAGAGAAAAGATGGAGCAGAGTCTAGACTGTGGGACATTCACAATGGCATAACCTCTTTAGTGGGAATGCCAGGAGAATAAAGGAACAGAGAGAAACCAGATGAGAGTTCTTCAAAATTAAAGTCAGACAAGAAGCTGCTTATCTAGAAAGCTCAGAAACACAGGAGGGGATGCATATCAAAGACTATATCCTCAGGCATAGTCAGACAGCAAAACTTCAAAGACAAAGAGAAAAACCTTGAAAGAAGGTGGTCTGGGACAGTACTTTACCTATAGAAAAATGAAGAGAAAGTATTCCAGATTTCTCTTCAGAAAGCATGCAAGAGACAAGAGAGTAAATATTTACAATAGTGAAAGGAAATAGCACATCAACCTAGAATTTTGTACTTGTGCAATTATTTTTCAAAAGTAAAATAGACTTTTCTAACAAAAATTTAATTTGTTGCCTGGCTTGCAAAAGATGATGAAAGAAGTGTTTCAGACAAAGAAAAATGATATAAGTCAGAAAAACCAGACAAAAGAAAGGGGGCACTGACAGCAAACAGGCGTAGACAGAAACTTCTGTGTCCGCCACCTAGCATTTAATAATTTGTTCGAAATAATTATAGCAGCAATGTATTGGGTGGTTATGGAGAAATAAAATGAAAGTCGACAGTGTCTTAAGGAACAGGAGAGGAGAAGTGGAATACTCAGTTATATTTTACATTACTATGAAGTGCACTTGACTGGGAAGATGGTGCTGGCCATAAAGCAGTCCCCACACAAGCATGAAGCCCTGAGTTCAGATCCCCAGCACCCACATAAAAGCCATGCACAACGTAATGCATGTAATCCAAGCACTGGGGAGTCAGAAATAGAATCCTTTGAGCTTGCTAGTCAGCTAGTCTAGTTGAATCAGTAAGCCAGGTTCAAAAGGAGATTCTGTCTCCCAGAATAAGATAGTGATTGAGGAAGATACTGACCTCTGGCCTCCACATATGTATACAGACACACACATACACATGCACACACACAAGAAAGTGGACTTGAAGTAGTTGTAAATGCACAGTGCAATTTTTAGGAAAACCACTAATTTCTGTTAAAGAAATATGAGGGTGACTCAGCAGGTGAAGGTGCTTGCTGCCAAGTCTGCTGATCTAAGTTCAGTCCCCAAGACCCATATGGTAGAAGGAGAGAATGGACTCCCTCAAGTTGTTCTCTGACCTCCACATGTACACTGTGGGACACACACATACACTCACACACACACACACACACAATATATATATATATGAAGGAACCCAGGAAGACACCAAAGGGAAACTAAATCACTGACTACATTAAGTCAGTGTTTGGGGGTGATCCTCTCCTAACAGACCACATCACATTTTTTTACTTTCTCCTTGGGTTACAAGGTCTAGATCAACTATGTTCCCACCATGCATGGCCACAGAAGCCAGCTCCATGCCTACATCCCAACTGATACCTTCCACCAAGGTCTAAGTGACACTGTCATGAAATCCTAGGGTCTTAAACGGAATTGTAATATCCCACTAAGTAGAAAAAGGCCCCATAAGGCAAGATCTGTGATAACAGTGCCTGCCTAAGAGCCTGGCACATGGAACGTGCTTGATAAATACCTGAGAAGTAAATAAAATGAGTCGAACACAACTTGGCCTTGAAACACTATGTGTGATTCAAACTTGATCACTGCAAGTACTTTAGAAGCCGTTTTTCCTTTTCTCATTTCTATTTGCTTATTTATTTTGTCTTTTTGAGACAGTGCCTCCCTGTAGCCCCAGCTGGCCTGGCTCTCGCTGTGTAGACTAGGCTGGCTTCGAACTAAACAGAGATCCATGTGCCTCTGCCTCCCAAGTGCTGGCATTAAAAGCGTGCTCCACCGTGCCTGACCTTATTTTTCATTTTTTTAGCATCACTGTTTCCTGTGTGATGGAGTTAGAATACAGAGATGAGTGCTGGCATGCTGGTTCTCATGAAAGGGAAAAGGAAGAACAGTATTTACTGGCTGCTACTACAAGTATTTATTTTTAAATGTATTCCAGGCTGGACTTAAACTCGAAATCTGGGCTAGAAAGATGGCTCAGCAGTTAAGAGCACTAGCTGCTCTTGCAAAGGACTCAGGTTCAATTCCCCACATGTTGGCTAACAACTGTCTATAACTCCAATTCCAGGGGATCCAACACCCTCTTCTGACCTCTGCAGACATTGCACGACACAGGCACCTTACATGCATGCAGGAAATATGCTCATACACATTAAAAAAAAAAAAGGCTCAAAATCCTCCTGCCTCCTCTTTGATGAATGCTGGGCTAACAGATGTGTGCTGCCTCAGCAGGCTGAGTCACACTTTACACTCAGCAGTTCACCCTCCCCATCCAATGACTCTATGAAGTCAATATTATTTTGTTCTCTTTGTAGAAAAATAATTGAAGATTTGCAGAAAGATTCGTCGCTAGCAAATGCAGAGCCAAGAATTTATTCCAGGACCTAGATATTTCCTTTGCTATGTGCATTCTCTTTGGTGTAATTTTATTTACATAGTCTGTTCTATGATATTTTGTTAAGGAAACTCACATTTTCAAATGTTGAGTTATACAGAAAATAATTTCATTGGAAAAACAAAAATTAGAGTTTTTGGCTCTTAGTTACAAGTTTATTTATCTTGGAAGAACATTTCAAACATCCAATAATTTATAACTGCGTGAATGCATAATTGGAGGCTAAGTATAATAAACTGCTTGAACAAAATAAATGAAAATATTAAGTCTTGAGTGGCATGTCAGACCTCAGTCTATGAATTTCTAAGCTATGGTAAACAAAGCACAATGCAGCAGAAGGATGATGGTTGAACTCAAAGTAAAATGTGCAGAGTCCACATAGCAAAAAGCAAACAAAGGACATGGAGCCAAGAAGCTGCCAGCTGCTCCTTTGTGCTCAAAACTGCATTCCCAGGACCCTGGAGCTAAGTTCTAGCTGTGCTTGAGTTATAACCAGTATAAGCCCATCCCACCAACTGTGTTTCCCCAGTTGAGCTACTGTGTGCTGTCTTATTTGCTTTATGAAAGATCAAACTGTAGACAGAAGCCTTAAATGGGGAAATGAATCCTTAGCCATTTAAGGAAACACTCAGGTCAGGCTCTTGTAGGGATGAAAGGCCCACTGCAGAGGTGGCCCCAGCAGGTACGTGTCTGAGGCCATAAGGAGGCTCCCTCCGAGGTTACTTGTTTCCCTGGACCCCAAATTACCATTCCTTCCTAATGAGTGAAAATAAACTAGGCCTAGAATCATTTGCATGCATACATGGGCAAAGACTTTGAAAACAAGATTTATTTTCCCACCCATGCTGCCTGGATCAGATAAAGAATTCAAAAACAGATATAACCAAACCAAAATCCCAGTGCTTAGAAAGTGCCCAAGGTGATGGAGAAAGGTTTAGGACTGGAGTTGCCCTAAAGAGCATGGCCCAACAGTCTCTTACATTTTTATAGCTCCCAGCAACTTTCAGTGACAGCCCTGGCAATGAAGTCCCGCTCCAGCATTATATAAACTGGATGCAGTGGTACATGCCTGTAATTCCAGCACTTGGAAATTGAAAGCAAGAGGATCATGAGTTCAAGGTCATCCTTACCTACATAGTGAGTTTGAGATTAGAATGCATGAGATCCTGACTCAAACAAGCCAAGGGGGCTGTAGAGATGGCTCAGTAGTTAAGAGTACTAGGTACTCTTACAGATGACCTGTGTTCAGTTCCCAGCACCCACGTGGCAGATAACAACCATCCATAACTCCAATTCCAGGGCATCTGGAGTCCTATTCTGGCCTCCTTGGGCATTATACATATGGGTATACTTCATACATGCTGGCAATATACTCATACACATAAAAAATATTTTTTAAAAGTAACGAACAAAATTCCCCATTAATTTACTCATTTATAAAATGCAGGTCCATGTAACATCTAGCTTACAGAGAGCTGCACTGTGAAGATAGAGTACAAATAATTTGAAATTACTCTTATGAAGATGAAGTACAAATTATTTGAATTACTATTGTGAAGATCAAGTACAAAGTACATACAGCACACTCAGCAAAGAACTCAGTCCTGCTTAGGGCCACCATGATTGGGCTTCAGAGTATCTTCACAGTATGGATTCTGGATGGAGAGGTCTCCTTTTCTCCTTAGAAGCTCAGCTGCCTTGAGGCAGTTTATAGTATCTAAAACTCTAAGAGATTCAAAAGCAAAAATCTTGGGGGCAACCTGGGAGTGTTTGAGGCCTGAGCACTGAGCCTGGGATAGGAGAATCAGAATCAGCCCAGTCTTTCCCTCCTCCCTCACCACTAGGGGATCTCTAGAAACTCGTTATCCCTACCTGAAAAGCCATGGAGTTTGCCATCGCCAGAAATATCCTGAGGGGCAGCTTGGCCTTGTAGGATCTGTGGCTCCACAGACGATGGGCGCCTGCGGTCACACCCAGAGCAGTCAGAAGGAAGCAGAAGTAGGCTGTAGGACACAAGCAGTAAGACAAATGGTCAAGCATTGTCACCATGCCTTTCAATGACTCCACATTTTCACCCTTCTGACCCGTGGGAAATGCATTTGTCCAGGGAAGACTCTGTAGCCAGAACAGTCAGTAACTTAAGAAGATGAGGTCTTTTTTATAGGTGAGCAGCTTTCTTCTACTGGGAAAAAGCAAAATAACTTTCTTCTTGGAACTTTGACCTAACTTCAGGAGGCTTTAAATATCATTCCTTCCTACATCAAACAAGCCCTTTACTTGTTGTCTCTTCCTCAGTTGCAGCAAAGTCCTAAGCAGACTATAGGAAGGTGACACCTCTACTTAGCACATACAGGGCCGTCCATAAAGAACTGTGAGTCCCTGTGGTGGTTGTGAATAGTCCCAGGCCAGTAGGAGAGTGCAGGAACTCCTCTCTGGAAGAATCTGGCAACTTCAGGGTCAATATACATATTCACTAGAAGCACAATGTTATATCTTACAAACGCTAAGTGCCTGATAGCTCTTGGCTTCAATCTATATTTATATGGTTCTGAAAGCAAGATTTATACTCAGCTCTAAGATGGATGTGTCCCTGAATACATGTGGTTTCCATGAACTTGGCAATTCATTCCTTAGTTGAAAGGTTAAAAGCAAAAAAAAAAAAAAAAAAAAAAAATCTGCCCACGAATCTTAGAAAGTGCAGTAAATAAAAAGCTTTAATCTCCTTTGCTATTCTAATTTAACCGTGGGCATGAGCCCATGAAACGGACAGCTATTTCCATGTCATCTTTGGCTTTCATATCTCTACTAATGTTGTTTTTTTTTTAATTTTTTTCAGCTGTCAAGTGGTTAGGAAGCTAAATCTAGAATGGAACAATTCAAAGTGACTCTACTTGCCAGGAAGATAAAACCTGGACCTTGGATGCAATACAGTTAACTCCAAGACTCCATGAGAAGAATTGGGCAAAAAAAGATCACTCCAATCGACGGTTCCCAGTGAGACCCTTCCTGAAGACTGGGGCATCATCTTGCCTTTTGGGAATCTCCAATAATGTAGCGGTCATTAGCTTGTCAGTCCATGCACAGAAGTTCAAGTCAGCACTGGCACTGGGCAGGGGAGATTGGTGGTGGTCGTCTGGGACCCTCGTGTCTGGTCAAGCATAGAACCCCCATCTCCTGATGATGAGAATTAACAACTGACCTAACTGTGTCCTTTTTTCTGGATCAAAGCCCAATCTGGGACCTACCAAAGGTCACATATCATCAAGCTAAGAAGGTATAATTACATTAGCAGACGGGGCAGGCAGAACAGGAAGATGATGGGATGCTCATGAAAGCCAGAGGGAGAACTGCTTCCCTCGAGCTCGGATCCAGGCCTGGAAGGTTGATGGTTCTTCTCTTGCTTTGTGAGTCTCCGAACTGCTCTTCTAAGCTGCCACAGTCAACCAGTTCCCTTCTCGTGCTTAAGCTAGTATGGATTTTGTTAACACCCATGCTGGAGTCTCTTGTCCATTTCTGCTGGGTCTTGTGCCGGACCAAACCTTACAGATGGTCCCAACGCAGGGACCCAGAAGCCCTCCCACTGCCATCTCCTCGCCCACCACCCAGCTCATTCCATCATGAGACATGGAGGTACTGGTTCCCTTCCCCCCTCTCTCACTCCATCTGTTTTCTCTCTCTCTCTTACTCTCGTCTCTCTTCTCTCCATTCACCAATATGCAATTGGTCATTCCCCAACCATTCGTTTGGCCACTAGACCCTTCTGGTTGCCATGACTGTTGATTTCCAGCATGGTTACTGAGCAGATCCTGCTCCCCAGCTGCCCCTCGTGCTCCCTAGAGTGCCCTGCGCACTTTCAAATCTAAGCCCCGCTTTCCGCTCTCTCCACACCTGCTGCCCAGCCGCACACTTTCCATGTATATCTTGTATCTCATAACCCAAGCTGCACGCAACTTGCCCACAGGCTCCAGCGCTCTTAAATCTAGCGTGCCCCCACACCTCAAGCTCTCTGCCCTTGCTTCAGGCACTCTCCCTTCCCACCCACCACACGCTCTCAGCATATGTCTCGTATATCTCTGAGTATATCTCATATCCCGTAGCCCAGGTGGCACACAACTTGCCCTGGAGACTGGCATCCTACCATGTCCTCATACCAAAGCGCTAAACTCTCACCTCCCCAGCCCAAGCCTCAAACCCCAACCTTCTCTCCTTCCTCTTCCCCACCAACACTGGTTTCCAGCTCAGCCTAGCCAGCTCCAGCCCTCCCCAGCTCAGACACATTCAGTGAGGTTCACCTCAGGGATATAATGTCCTTCCTCCTGGCTGAAATAAAGAGGTCACCTTGGTCCAGCACACCCGCCTAGACTCAAACATACTTGTCTGCTCCCTAATGAGGGCCCCAAAGCCCCCCGGGGAGAGCTGCTAAAAAATGACCTTTAATATAATTCCATAACCCAGAGGAACAGGAGAAGGCAGACTGGGCCACTGGAGACACAAAAAGCCTCAACTGCTGGTGGAGAAGCGCTCAGGGCTTCTCCCAGGGAGACTTCAAGCAACACAACATCAAGACCACAACAGCTGCCAGGTCCATGCTTCAAGTGCAACAACAAAGGACACTGGGCATAAGCCTGCCCCAACTCACGGCCACTGCCAGGGCCATGCACCTGACGTGGTAGGTCACTGATACTGCCTAAATCCCCAAACCACCTCCAGATCTTCTTCACTGACAGGCCTGGCCACCAGCAACTGACGTGCACCACAAAGAAGGAGACCAGAACTACTGCGACACTGGACGAAAGGCCTGTCTTGTTTTTCATAGGGAGCCACATGGCCTGTCCTCCCTTACTACTCAGGTAAGACACAGGCTTCACAGCTCTCCATGGAGGGAGTCAGTGGGCTTCCCCATACCTCCAGGGCTACTCCACCTCTTCCCTCCATCTCTCTGAGATACCCTGACAGCCCTCACCCTTTTGGCCAGGCCTTGGGATATGTCCTTCACTGGTCTTAATTACTGCCTTTCTTTGCATTGTGATCTAAACTGTTTTCTCTGAAATAGTCTTTTCCTGTCCCTTCATGCCTTGGGTACCTCTATATAGTTTTTTCTAATTCAGACAGATTATTATTCATCTCATAATATAAAATGTCTGTAACCCTCAGTGATTAAGCTATTATTAAGTGATTAAGCTACAGAGATTCTAAACTTTAATTTGATAATGTATTGCTATGTACCAGTTGCTTCTCTCTACCTAGTATTTATGCTCCCTCCAGGCCTAAAGCAAGGTTTTGGTAGATCTCTCTCTAAACTATGATTTCTGTGTTTTCTATAAGCTTACCTGGGAACTTATAAAGTGTAATTATGCATAGGTAATATTACACAGGTAATATCAATTCATGACTTCATGTGTGGTCTTTTAGTAAGATGATACTGCACAGCACCCTTCTGAGTCAAAGAACTGCCTTCTTCGTGACTTCAGCTGTGTCTATTTGCAAAAGATCATCACAGTTGGGTTTGTTCAGCAGGGTCACTGGACCCCCACCTGAGTATCCAGCCACTTCTCCCAGCCAGCTGTATGTAATTTTGCCCTAATCACAAATGGCTCCTTAATTTTAACTATTAAATTCTTCTTATCTACCTTCTAAAGCAGCAGTCATACATCATAGGGGCCACCAGCCACTGGGTCACTATTGAAATAACTTCTGCTTACCTTCCCACAAAGGGAATACAAACAGCTTCCTAACCATTCCAGCCTCCTGTGTCATCCCCCCATCGTCACCCATAAAGTCAGCAGGACCAAAGGCTGGAATGTAAGATGTGACTGAGGAGAACCTCCCCAGCAGTTCCAGGACTCAGGGGGACTGATAGACCCCTTGGTGACTTCAGCTTAACTTCCAGAATTCACAATTCCTTAACTGCAGCTCCTTAACACAGATAAGATAAGCTTCCTGACACCAATTATAGGCTAGCTTTTGTTAATTACCCACCTTCCCCCCTTTAAAAAGCTCACCAAGCAGCCGAGGAGTGGCTAGCTTCTCCACTCCTGACCTGGGAGGCTAGCCTTGTGCCCCAAGAAGGGAGCTAGCTCCTCCACTCCCGAGTCTGGAGGCTAGCCCCATGCCCTGTTATATATAATAATATATATATATATATAATAATATATATAATATATATATAATAAGTTGGCCCTGTTAGCACCCACGCTGGAGTCTCTCGTTTGTTTCTGCTGAGTCTCACTCCGAACCAAACCCAAACCCAAACCTTATAGGTTTCTAATGCATAAATTCTGCAGAACCTCTTGAGGGGAAAGCAATCATTTATTCATGACCCTAAAATGACACTAGTGTGTACCACCTACTCATGGCCTTATGTCCTCTTTAGTAACTTTCTGACCAAAAGAATGTAGCAATGTTAAAGAATGTCAGTTTTGTGATTATATTACAGAAGATTTGTGAGCAGATCTTTCTTGTGAGCTAGTTGTTATGAAGAAAGCTGCTGCTTGGGGGCGGGCTATGCAGCGAGGAACCGAGGGCTCCTCCAGCAGCGGGTAGCGGGTAGCAAGGCCCACAGCTGCTGAGCCCAGATGAATGTAAATGAAGCTGGAACCAGATTCCTTTTCCAGGCAAGCTTCAGACCACAGTGTCCTGACCCACACAGCCTCATGCAGGGTCCTGAGGCAGAGGCCCCAGGTAAGCTGCCCCTACATTCCTGCCCCAACACCAAACTGGGAGAAAGTAAATGTATGCTTTTAAACTGATAGGCTTGGGGTGATTTGCTATGTAGAACAGATAACAGGGTTTACGCAGGGACCTTTCCTCCAGGAAAGGAAGGTTAAAAATCTGATTGGCAGAGTTTTCTGCCTGTAGGACTGAAAAGCTGATTGATGTTGCCTTAGGCTAGTCAAGTAGGGGAAAGGGGACTTGGGAGTAATTGGTACGGGATTTGAGGGGGGAAGACATGATTTTAGTAATGATGGCATGATTTTGTGGATGTACTATAAAATGATGGAAAGGGTATGCCCTGTAAGTAAGTGAATATATGAATAACTCACTAAAGCAATTATTTAAAACATTATTACTGAATTCCTATTAGATTTTATTATTACTTGAATTTTTCTCAAGGTAAAACAGACAAAAAACAAAACATAAATAAACAAAACCAAATCAGTTGCTTACCTAAGACATCATCAGAGTCACTGTCAGTCAGACGCTTCCCACCAGACTCTCTGTTCATACTACCGGCCTTGAACTTTCTACAGCTGCCAAGAGAAGCCTCCATTTGATCTAAGGCCTATGCCTAAATTTACCCAAACTCAAGATCCAGAGGCAGAAACAGCTTGTTGCCTCCCTTTGGATCCTAAGCCTCAGCTCTAGCTGCCAGTAACAGGAAGATGAAGAACACTCAGCTCTGTCACTTCTGACATGGAAGGTGGAGCCTCCATCTATCCTGATTCTCCTGTGGGTGCAATAGCATCAAAATGATTATAGTAATTCCCATGCAATAGAAAAGGATCTTAGAGAAATGCTGAGAATCAAAAATTAGAATTTGTTAATTCTGAGCCCTACCAGAGGCAGAGATAGAAGCGCCTCCAAGAGTCAAAATTCGAGACAGAAGGATTGACAGACTCTCCAATCCTTGATGATCATAATCTATGTCTCTCTAGCATCAGAATGAAAGCTAATGAATAATTATTTCTATCATCAACTGAGAGCTTGCAATGTGCCAGGCCCCACTCTAAGCACTTAATACAGTCAGTCATTTAATACTCACTACAGGTCTAAAGAGGGATGACATTATGATCTCTGTCTCACAGGTGAAGGAAACTAGACAGCAAGTGAGATAGCCCTCACCAGCCTAACACAGGAAGCCCTACTGGCTGCCTGGCCCCCGGGAACTGCGCTCTGTCTAGGAGGAGAAGCTCTGGTGCATCATTTCCTTCCAGGAAGCTCAAAACACAGGCAGAAGTTCCAAATCTTTCTGTCTTTATCAGCTTGCAAGAATTCTCTCTTACCAACAATACCATCACCGTCATTCTGTGTCTGATTCAGCCTATTTTTCAAAAAAAAAAAGAAGTGCCAGCTGACCCAAGAGCCCATGAGACTGTTTATGGAGCTCCTATTATATACCAGTCACTGAACTTAGATCTGGGTCAACATGATTGGTACATGACTATGGATGACTTCTCCCTTCCCAGAGTTGACAGCAGCCTGAAAATTAAATTTCTTGCTAGATTATTGTAAATTAATGCAGAAGAATTAAAGATAATATACAAGAGAGGTAAAGGGGGCTAATATGCGTTGGGGCACCAAAGAAGACTTCCCAGAGGTGATGAGAGATAAGCAAAGAGCTTAAGGATGAGAAGTGACTGGAAACAAAGTTCCCAGAAAAACTGAACCTTCTGCAAAGGCTGATCAACTGATTAGAACTTCAGTGATTGTGGCATTTAGAATGTTGCAGGTCTAATTACCATTTATTTTGGGCTATCTTTAACTCCCTAAATAGCCACTCCTTGCCCACCTTTGTTTCTGAGGTTACCCCCCCCCATAACTAACAGATAAAAAGCTTTTTAGAGTGTATTAATTTAGCAAACCACCAGCTTCCACCAACCAAAAGACTGAGTGCCATCAGGCAGCGTCTGAGGCCTATAGCTGCGATTTCTCTTTCACTGTATCTGCCTACCTAATGTTTCCACCAATGTCTTTGAAAAATGTCTTGATTTGTGACTTTTCTTTATTCTGTTACTATAAAAACTTCATGAAACTGTTACCACATTGGAACATGGAATTTGGGGTAACCAGAATCTGGATTTCTGGGCCATGGACGCTCATACTTGGTTCCAAAGTGCTATAGGCACTCATACTTGGTTTATCCCTTTGAGGTCAGATCTCATGTTTTTTCGTAGACATGACTCTACAGGTGGGTAGAGGCAGCAACATTCAAGCAGAAGGACTGGCAAATGCAGAGCCCTGAGCCCTGGTTGGTTCGTTGGTTGATGATTGATTGGTTGATTGATTGACTTGTTAGGAGTCATTTACCTGCCTTGAACTATGCCCTAGTTTAGGGTTAAGCAGAAGTCAGCCTTGTTGTTCACAGAAGGGCTGTGGGAGCAGGACGCTTTGCTATGCAAATGCGTTATGGCTCCTGAGGGGAAGTTTGTCTTGGGCCCAAGGCTGAGGACCATGGTAAGAATGTGGGTGGCTTGAAGGGTTCTGCCTGTGTAAATGCACGTTTGTTTTTGCTAGAACCCCTGACAGTTGTATTGTTCCTCAGACAGATATAAAGGTATAAATACACTAAGCAAAATAAAGTTGGGGCCTCAGTATTGACTGACAGCCCTCCCGAATCCATCTTTTTTCTCTCTTATTATTTCTCAATCCTAACTCCCCCCTTCAGGTACGGTTCGATTCTGCCGGGGGGTTCTGGCATTGATTGATTTTTGAGGTCTGTACTTGACCACATCAGACCTACTAGCTTGGCAACCGTTAAAAACACAACATATTGAAAATGTTGCCATGGATATAGACAGGCAGGAGCCCTGGCAGTAAAATGGATAAGGAGATGTGGAAAGGTATGACAGCTTGTCAGAAAGTTAAGCCTTTGACTCAGCAATTACACATCTGGGTTTATACCCCAAAGGCCCAGGCTTCAGCACATGCTCCTCTATCCACATGTGGAACCTCCTCCATCAATTAGCAGTCACAGACGTGGCCACAGGCAATTCTTCATTTGAGGTTCCTTCTCTCCAGGTCTGTCAAGTTGAAAACCCAAATTAGGCACCTCATTCCTCTAGCCAAAAGGTGAGAATAACACAAGTGTCCATCAACAGATAAGGCAGGAGAGGCTGGAAGAGACTCACTAAAGTTCTGTTGGGACTGTCATTTTACCAATAACAGCTTTTCTGTTATGAGGTAGATATCATATTCCCCATGTTATGGGCAAAACCAAGGCCCAGAGACGTTAAATAATTACCTTGGGATCTTCAAGTGATAGAACTGGGGCTCAAATGCCCCAAGCCCTTTCAGACAAGCATAACAGTTCTAGACCCTGACTATGTGTCATGACTACCTGGGATCTTAAATGGGACCCTTGTGGATCAGAGATGGGGGCCAGCAGAGAGCATAGAGTATTGGGAAACTCTTGCCCTGTAAGAGATGCTCTTAGAAAGCACACCCCACCTACTGAGTCAAACTCAGTGTTCAGTGTTCACACAGTGAAACAAATTCAGATATTGTCATGCCGCACCTGACAAGCCGCTGCTGGACGCTGCTCCTAGCTTCAGTAAGTGCTAAGTGACTGTTTGATGTGATCTCCCTCCGGGTCCTGCTTGTACCCCCTTGGCTCCCCACCCTTTGATGGTGAGATGCCCCAGGTACTCCACAGGAGAGCCTTTGATATCCAGGCTTGTCCAGCCACGGGAGCTCTCTTCCACCAAGGAAGTGGGGGCGATGGGGAAGCAAAGCTGAGGGTGAGGCGTCCTGGGGACAACTTGCTTTGATGCCTGTTTTTCCCACCAACTAACTCAAGTGTTTGGAAAATCTGTTCTGGGCTCTGGCCAATAACTGGCTGTTTATCTAGTCCTGTCTAGATTCCAAAGAGAGGCAATGAAAGGCCAGTAAACCCATAGAAGGAGAAACAGACATAGTAAATACAAGTGGGAACAGGGAGATGGTTCGGTTGATAAAGTATTTACAACATAAGCGTGAAGGCCTAGTTCAGTTTCCAGAACCAATGTGACATTCAGGTGTGGTGGCTCACACTTCCAGTCCCAGTGCCAGGGAGGCAGAGAAGGGACAATCCCTGGGGGCGCTCTGGCCAGCCAGCCTAGCTGAACAGTGAGGAGCAAGCGAGTGAGAGACCTTGCCTCAAAAAAAATAAGGTGGAAAGACATTGAGGAAGGCATCTGACAGTCCCTGCACACATACACAAACATATACACAAGCACATTTGCGCACATACATGCACATACATATGACACACACAAAAGAGAAAAGAAATGGAAAGAGAAGCGCATGTATGTATATGCCTATGACATACGATTAAGTTACACCCAGGACCAAATATCTCTGTTAAACAACTTACCTGACAACTTCTCTACTTGGTTTCTCCACCCACCAGGTGAGGGAATAGTACTGTCCCCATGGGGTTGTTGAAAAGAGATAATGCAAGCAAGATTCAAGCCACACACGGCAAAAAGGAAGCTTGAGACAGGTGACTGTCCTTGGTATGAAGCCACACCTCAATTTATTAGAGAGAGAGAGAGAGAGAGAGAGAGAGAGAACCCTTGCTTTAAGCTGATGGTTCTCAGAGTGGAGGCCAAATTTTTCTCCTTGCCATGCCACACCTCGCAATGTCTTGTAATGTCACTGATGGGATTACAGACATGCATCACTGCACCCCGCTTTTCATGTGGATGCTGGGGAACTGAACTGAGGTCCTGATACTTGTGCAGCAAGCACTTTACCCACTGAGTCATCTCCCCAGCCCAAAACATTTTATTTGATGCAACTTAATCAATAAAGCAAAAACATATGGTTAGAATGAAAAATTAACAGTATTTAAGGTCATAGTACGCAGGCCCTGCCTCTCTCTCCTGTTTCATTTCACGTCTCTGCTTTCCCAGAGCCAGACAGAAGCACCCTCAGTATCATTACAGAGTTTTGTGACTGAATTTAGAATGACAACTGTGAAAGCCTGGGGAAGATGGTCTACAGTTGAAATTAGAGGCACTGTATCCAATAATCAAATGATCCTCAGACACCCTCCCTCCCTCCCTCCCTCCCTCCCTTCTTCCCTCCCTCCATTCCTCTGTCCCCATGATGCTCTGTGCCCTTGAGGATGGTTTACATTGGCTGGACCAATGGGCT
Source organism: Eospalax fontanierii (assembly GCA_035773235.1). Classification (NCBI taxonomy): domain Eukaryota; kingdom Metazoa; phylum Chordata; class Mammalia; order Rodentia; family Spalacidae; genus Eospalax; species Eospalax fontanierii. Next base: position 25,255,311 of record CM069533.1, on the reverse strand, counting down.
TCCTCTAGCTTCCGTCTGGGTTTATTCAGCACCTGGAGTCTAGACTAGGAAATGAAGACCCTTGACAAGTTTGTTTTTCTTTTTTTTTTTTTTTTTTTTTTACTCTATGCCAAAGTTCTCCATTAATTAAGAACTGGGAGTCTCTCAAGTACCATTCTGCAATCTGATACTGGGCTATCTATCAGAATTAGTTGGAGCTTGAAAATGTGTAAACCTATTCTAGAACCTTATACTGACAAGAGAAGAATTCATAGCTTCATGTCTTCATGTGGAAAGATAAGGTCTCATTAAGGAAGAAAGTTCTCTCTTTTTAAACAAATTTCCTTCTCTTTAAACTTGTATTTATTTACTTTTTTGTGGCTGAGTGTTTTGCCTGCATGTATATAAGTGTACCATGTATGCAATGCCCACAGAGGCCAGACGAGGGCGTTGAATTCCTTGGAACTGGAATCACAGATAGTTGTTAGCTACCATGTGGGTGCTGGGAATCAAATCTGGGTACTCTGCAAGAGCAGCCAGTGCCCTTAACCACTGAACCATCTCTCCAGCCTGAGGGGGTAGGGGGGGAAGGTCTCTTGATAGAATGAAGTTCGTTAGACTCTGTCATAAAAGTTAAGAACTGTTGGGCTAGTGGCATGGCTCAGCAAGTAGAGGGGATAGAGGTACTTGCCACTAAACCTGACAACCTGAGTTCAATCCCCTGGACCCACATGGCTGAAGGAAAGAATGAACTCCCACAAGTTATCCTCTCACCCCACATGTACACTGTAGTCACACACCTGCCACATGCACGTACACTAAACTAATGTAAAAATATTTTCTAAGTTAAGAACTCTTAGCTGTCACAAGATGATGTTGTCAGCCCTGGAAGGCAAGTGGACCAAACTGAATGGTTGGGAAAAGAGATGGGAAAATTTGCTTTCTTTTAAGCAACAGCCAAGGACTAACACTGTTCAGCTTCTGGTCCACTGCTGAAAATTGTCTGACCACTAGAGAAGTGACCACACAAGTATGGGTTAAGCATCCCAAATCCAAAACTCTGATATATGAAACTCTTTGAATTCAGAAGCTTTGTGAGCACTATGATGTCACAAGTACAAAATTCCTCCACTGACTTCAAGTGACAGACTGTACTCAAAAAACAGGTACACTAGAAAGACTGCACAAATTTTCTGATACAATAGGAATAGGAAAGTGTGTGGATGACTTGGTCCCCAGATTGTGGAACGAGTTTTTGAGAGGTGATTGGATCCTGAGCACTCACTGAATTCATGCTTTGATATTACTGGGTGAGGGAGACTAGAAGCGGGGCCTGGCTGAGGAAGTAGACCCCCCCCCCCCGTCTCTCTGAATCCTGACTTCCACAGGTGAGCATCTGTGTCTACACATGTCGTCTGTAAAAATGTTGGGCCTCACCTGAGGTGACCATGCACTAAAACCTCTGAAACTGTGAGCCAGAACATCTTTCCTTCACTTAAGTTGTTTTCTCTAGTATTTGGTTGCAAGGATCAGACTAATAAAGTTTCCTACAGGTTTGTTTGCAAGATATCTGTGAAAGATGATGAATTTTGAGTTTGGACTTGGGCCCCAAGATACCTCATTATGGATACATGGAAATATTCTGAACTCCAAAACAATTCAAAACCCAAAACACTTCTGATCCTAAGCATTCCTGTAAGCATTACTTAGCCTGTATGAGAAGAGCTGTCCTTAAAACTGTTAATTGCTTAAAATTTGACAGAAAAAAAAAGGCAGAGTTATTTTCCTCCCTACTAATCTTTTTTGAGTACAATGACCCTGATGCAGGGTAAGTGCTCAATGACAGAAGCTAGTTTACACTAGGCTCTGACACTATCTGCAGCATGACTTCCTGCTCCCAAAGAGCCTTCTTATTTTCTTTTTCAAAGCCTCTTCAAATAACACAAAGCTTGTCTTTGGAAGAAAGGGTGAGGATCATTTATTAATCAGAATCAACTCCTTGGAACAATGTGTGCAGAATATTGGCTCTTCTCATTCACATCTCTGTGACAAGGAAGTGAGATACTCAAAGATAGCCTGGAATTAATCTCCCCTCTGGCAGTTTCCTAGTGTGCATGCTGGGAGGGTGCTGGGGGTGGATATCAACTTATTCTTTCACAGTCTCAGCCCTGGGCTGGGGAGATAGTTCAGTTGCTAAAGTGTATGGTGATGTGTGCTTGTAACCCCAGCACTCGGGAGGCAGAGACAGGTGGATCCCTGGAGTTCTCTAGCCAGCTAGCCTGGTCTAATGGGCAAGTTCCAGTACATTAAGAGACCCTGTCTTTGAGAAACCCTCTTTAAAAAAAAAAATAGACAGTGCCTAAGGAATGACAGCCACAGTAGTCCTCTGGCCTCCACATCCACAAGCACACATGTACCTTCACACACTTACACAGACACACACGTTGGTCCTTCTGAAGGAAGATGAAAATAAAAGACAGCACACCCAAGGTGGTTGATATGTAGGAGCTAAAAAAAAAGAAAGAATAATTGCTACCCTCACTGCCTGAAATACCTGGATAATTATGGATCATCACCACTCCTGTTTCTCTAATAAGAAATTCATCTATTTCAATACAGACAGCTCTTGGTGTCTCAACAGCCAAGAAGCAAAAGGACCTGAATGGGAGACTGTGGAGTGCTGCTGGCTCCTGAGGAGAGTGTTAGGGGAGGACTGAAGGGTGGTCCTGGGCAATCATGTCTGAATTAGAGAAAAAAGCAAGGGAAAACCTGGTCTGGCAATGCAAGCCTGTAATCCCAGCACTGGAAGAATTTGGTGAGTTTGTGACCGTCCTGGGCTACAGAATGAGTTTAAAGTCAGCCTGGGAAACTCGGTCAGACTAAGTCTAGAAATAAAGAAAAAAAATAAATAAAAAAGGCTGCAGATAGATCATTGACCTAGCATCTTTGATGACCTAGGTTCAGTCCCTAGTACTGCCAACTTGTTATAAATATTTTAAATTTGGAGCTGGAGAGATCATTCAGTGCTTAAGAGCACTGACTGCTCTTGCAGAGGGCTCAGGTCTGCTTCCCAGCACATACATATTGGCTAACTCCAATATAACTATCAACTATAACTCCAGTTCCAGGAGATCCAACACCCTCTTCTAACCTCCCCGGGCACTGCACACAGAGATACACTTACTTATGTGCAAGCAAGCACTCATACACAAAATAATAACATTTTTTTTTAAAGAAAAGAAAGCAGATGAGGAGGAGGAGAAGGCAGCCATGAGACCTCTGCTGTCTCTGTCTGCATTTCTCCAGAGAGGGTGTCTGCGTTCTCTTCCTTTTCCGAGCTGAGGATGGTCCTCACCTTGACCCTCCATGTCATGCGTGATCTGCCCACGCTCTCCCGTCATTAGCAGTGAGGGTTAAGGACTGAAGTGGAAACCATTGGGTAGTGAGAACCACTTGCTGCCTCTTCTCCTCCCCAGAATTAGAAGTGCATTATTTTCAAGGTCCTAATCCCAGTAATGTTTCTGTCTTAAATAAAGAAATAAAAATTGAAAATGTAATAAAACAGTATTCTTCCAAGATACCATGAAACCTCCTTGGAGCCTCTGAGGAGAGACTTCTTGGTTAGACAGCCTGACCTAGTTCACAGGCTCCTGAGTGGAAGGGCTTCTCCACGTGTTTGCATTCTGCCATGTCTGGTTAGTCACTGAAAAACACAAGGCGGAGTTTTCTTTTTTCTAATTTCCTTTGTAATACAATCCAGGGCCTGGCTTTCTGATTTTCACCTGGTTCTGGTGCACAAGATTTAACCTAATTTTAATAAATTATCTCAGCAAAATGTAATTGCTCCTTTGGTCTTTGGCAAGTGTGCCAGCACCCTGGCTGTGCCGGACTTTCTGTCGGGTTCTGAGGCAGCTCCCTCTCAGGAGCCCGTGAACTAGGTCAGGCCGTCTAACCAAGCAGAGAAGACTCGGCTACAGGCTCCGCCAGCGGGCAGCATGTGGCTCACAGCCCACGGCTTAGCAATTAAAAACAGGAGATTTCAGGCTGGGGACGCAGCTTAGTGGTTGGATGCTTAACCTAGGTTTGACCCCTAGCATACATGAACACACACACACACACACACACACACACACACACACACACAGACATATGCACAGTTGAAAAGTCAAGTTTGTTTTGTTTGGTGGTGCTGGAGTTTGAAGCTAGGGTCTTGCACATGCCAGGCAAGTGCTCTACCTCTGAATTCCAGCCCCATATCCCTGGTTCCAATTTTCTTATCTTTTTAAATCCCTATTTCTGGCTTTTCCTGAAAATTGGAGAGGTATGTTGATTTTAGGCCACCCCACTTTCTTGTATAGCAACTTCTACATACAGGACCTGAGCACCCCTCAGCTCCACATGGTCATCTCATTCATCTCACCACCAGCCCTGTTTATCACCTGCCGAGTCCCTGATACTCCACATAACTAGGGTCAGCTTATTCAGCGGGCACAGTGCCCAAAACTTACGATATACAATTTCAAAAGGAAAATAATATAGTATTTATATTCATATTATAATGAATCCAGATAACATTGTATTTGTCTTTCTACTAACGTAGTTTAAAATAAGACCTCTATATTTATTTACTTAGTTATTAGACAGTATCTCACTGTCATGGCTGGCCTCAGATTCAGTCTTCCGACTGCTTCCTCCCTAGTATTGGGATTACAGTCCTACATCATCACGCTAGTCTAAAGACACGGTTTTTAAATGTGTTTTTATGAAAGAAAGCATTCACAAAAGCAAAAGTCACAATGCAGCTCTGAGTACAACTGAATGCCTTCTCTCTTCACTTGGAATATTGGTAGTTAACAGTGAAAGAAGAAGGCATTTATCTTGTCCTTTTGGAAAGAACTAGAATCTACTCCTATTTGATGATATAAACACAGATTTGGAGGAAATCCCGTTTCCACAGTCCCAGACTCCCAGCCCTCTCAGGAGCATTCAGGACTCAGTCTCCTAACTACTGGGCTTTGAGGGTCAAGTGGTTCACAGCGGAGTGCCTCGCCATATTGGAAAGCTGTCCATTCTGCGGCTGGTCCCTTTCCCAGGCATAGCCCGCACCTTAGGTTCAGTTGATAAAGGGGTCAGTTTGGGATTTCTCTGAAGTACCCTCCAGCTCCACAGCTTCCTGTAGTGTAACCTAAGACTTTCCTGGCAACTATGTTTCATTCAATTTCTCTTTGCCCAGTCCTGCCTCTCAGATTCCCTCAGGGTGTTGCCAAACACAGACCTTGATAAACCAGCATAGAAACTTGTATCTCAGGATCTGTGGCAGAAATGCCAGCCAAGACCTTGTTAGATAATGAAATTAGGAAACATCCTCAATGGAGTCTATTGTGGGTCAAATTGCATTCTTTTCCAGTTCACAACTGAAGTGTTAACCCCTAGAATCTCAGAAGATTACCTTATTTGGCAATAAGATCTTTTTATTTTATTTTTAAATTTTATGTTTATGAGTGTTTTGCCTGTGTGTATGTAAATGCACCATATTTGTGCAATGCCCACAGAGGTCAGAAGAGGGCATCAGATCTTGTAAGCTTGCCTGCTTTACTGAATAATTCAGAAAAGCGTAATCTTTCCTTTTCTTCATATCCCTCTTCTAAACATGCTTTGCCCCAGCATCTTGTATTTCTTTACTTTTTCTCTAAAGCTTCCTTCTCCCAGACATGTGGCTACCAGTCAACCACACGTGTGAGCTCCACGCAGGCGTTAAACCTGCACGGCTTCACAGCTTTCTTTCCTTCTCCCTCCATTCTTCTCCCCAAGGCAGCTGCTGAGATTCCCAGCTGGCCCTGCCATGAGGATCTTTCTTAAAATTCCAATAAAATTGTCCTAAAACTGGTTCTGCCACTATAAAAATTAGTGTCGAAAAGGACTGGAGAGATGGCTTAGTGGTTAAAAGCACTGGGTGTTCTTGCAGAAGACCCAGGTTTGGTTCCCAGCACTCACATGACCATCTTGAATTCCAGTTCCAGGGGATCCAATGCCCTCTTCTGACCTCTGTGGGCATTGCAAACACAGGTGCACTTATATACATGCAGGCAAAACATTCATACATAAAATAAAAATAAATAAACAACTAAAAATAGATCTACCATATGACCCTCCTTAGCGTATATGCAAAGGATTCTAGAACCCACTACAGACACTTGCTCAGCCATGTTCACTGCTGCTCTATTCACAAGAGCTAGAAAATGGAAACAACCTAAATGTCCTTCAGCTGATGACTGAAAAGGGAAAATGTGGTGCACACATACAATAGACTTCTACTCAGCTGTAAAGAAAACTGAAATAATGAAATGTGCAGGGAAATGGACAGAACTGGACAATAGTATGCTGAATGAGGTGACTCAGGCCCAGAAAGACGAATTTCACATGTTCTCTCTTATTTGTGGACCCTGGCTCCAAATCTTTAGTAACCACAGAAGCCAGGAATGTAGAAAGGGACGTGGGGTGAGAGGAAGAAGTAGCTCCGAGAGTGGCAGACAGGGCCTATGAGAGAGGGACGGGGAAAATGGGAAAGCCGGGGAGGGGGGGTCTTCAGCTCGGGAGGAAGGACAGGGAGTGATGCAGAGGAAGAAGAGGAAGGAAGATAACAGCACTAAGGGTGTCTGAGAAAGCCACAGGGAAGCAGCATTTTATAAGCTTACTTAAAATACATAATATATGTGCATACATGCATACACATCTGTTTTCTATGGAGTCATGCCATACAGGATGATAATGCTCCCCACAAGAGCCATAGATTATCAAACAAAAATCCAAGTGCCAGGCATGGGAAACCTCCATTCCAGTTGTTGGTCAGGAGTATCCAAACTACCCCCCAAAACAATATAGGCTATTGCCATTGCCCTGGGTAGTCTCCCAGAACTTGAAGCTTGAAGACCCAACTGCTGAAGATACCAAGTACTTCAGAAACAGAATTTGGAGGAATCAAGCTAGAACTGACCTGGAAGCCTCCTCTCTGGGGACTAGCTCTCATAGTATCAGAAGGTGCTATGCAAACTGCCAAAGCAGAAAAGCAGTCAGTAGTCCTACCCAGATGAAAAGCCTGTGAACCACACTGATGGCAGGCCTGGCCGATATCCCAGTGGTGTGACAGTGGCCCTTTTATCTTGGGGGTAACAAGCAGCTGTCTAATTGGACTTAAGGCCTGCTCAATAGGAGGGAATTTATGCCTCATATTGTAAACCTAGCCAACTGCCCATGTCAGAAGTGGTCACAGATACCAGAGGAGAACCTACTACTGCCATTTTCCTAAACCAATATAATTTATAATTGTATTCTAAACACTAATCCTTATACATGGATAAGTGCAGCTTATAGGAGATAGAGACCATTACAGAGATCCATGACCGGTCAAAATGCAGAAAATAAGTGACCAGGGTGCCCAGCCCAAGTTTGTACATCTGCAATATAACTCTTTCACCTAAAGCTCAGGGAACACCACAGAAGAGGATATAGAAAGATTGTAAAAGCCAAAGGACCAAGACACCTGATGATAGAGAGTGCCTAGGCACGACAGGAAAACTGCACGAAACTGCACTCATGAAATCTCAGCAACATGGCTGTCTAAACAAGACCTGCATAATGACAAACTAGTTGACAAGCTTACATGCACATGGATGGGGAAAACTCTCAGGGCCCCAACCCTAGATAAAGTGCTATAGGCAACCAATGACTGCTGAGAGGGAGAATCAGTTTTCTCCAGGGATGAGCTCCCTGAGAGGTTATCCAATCCCAAGTGGTCAGCCCTCCACACATGTACACACAAGTACTACAAAACAGACTCAGTAGGTTGTGTGCGTATGCATATAACAATAATTAAAGAGATCATATATGTATATATACATACATATAAGAATATAAAGAAAAAGTGAATTTAAGAGGGAGGGAGGGGAATGGGGACTAGGAGGAGCTGGAGGGGGAGGGGAAGGGCAGAGTGATGTGAATACAGTACTCGTGTATGAAATTCTCCAAGTAAAGAAATGTAAATTTAAAAAAAGAGAGAATTCAGACACAAATATGCAGAGAAAAGACGGTGAAAAGAGGCGGAGTTGGAAGACAGTCATCTATCAGACCAAGAGGGGGCCTGGAGCGGCTCCTCCCTCACAGTCCTCAGAAGAAACACACCCTGAAGGCCAAACTTGATTCTGAACTTCTAGCCTCCAAGACTTCAGTCCATAAAATCAATAGTTTAAGCCATCAAAGCGTGATTGTTGTTTTGATAGCCTAATAAACCAAACCAATGCCAAAAGTATTGTTAGGCAGCATCACCCCAAACTGCTTAATAACTGCAAAAAAGCATAAAAGAAATCTTACAAAGGAGGAATCTAGCAGACACCATTTTACCTGATGCCTGATGTCTGCAACTACCGCACAATCGGAGATCAGATACCTTCTGATGCGGTGAACACAGACGCACAGCACCATCCTCCCAAGCCCCATGTACAGTAGAGCATGATACATAATCTGAAACATGGGCTGGCTATAGAAAACTGGACTAGTTTCCTCAAAAAGTCATTGTCAAAGGCAAAGGTCGTCTCCTCAAGGTGGGGAGAGCAGGCGATGTGGCAGCAGTGACTGCACCCTGCTTCAAAAAGCCAATTTTAAAGACTAACTGGAGAAACTTGGATATGGATGAGGTTTTAGGCTAAATCCAACAGATCTTTATTTTAGGGGATCGTGTGGAGTAATTTGGGGGTAAAGAGACAGAATATCTTCCACTTACTTTTTTTGTGGTGTTTTTGAGCAGTGTAACTGAATATCAACACACAAATACTGAATTTCATCTCTTTTGTTTGTTTCTTTGTTTGTTTTGAGACAGTCTGACTGTGTAATCCAGGCTAGTCTGGAACTCACTAGGTAGCCCAGGCCACCCTCAAATTTGCTGTATAGTTAGGAATGACCTTGAACTTCTGTCTTCCTGCCTCCACCTCCTAAGTGCTGGAATTACAGGCATCACCACTATGTCTGGTTACTTTCAAAAACCTAAGAAAAAAAATCACAAATATGGTAAAAGGTATTGAATCTAGTGTTAGGTCTTCAGAGATCCATTGAATTATTCTTTAAAATTCTAAGCATTTAAAAAATACACATAATAAAATTTTGGACCAGGGATGGTGGCTCACACTGAAATCCCAGGGATTGTGAGGCAGAAACAGGAAAACCAGGAATCCAAGGCCAGCCTCAGCTATATATATCCAATGCCATTTAAAAAAATAATAACAGGGTTTGGAAAAGTAGTGCAACTAAAAGTTAACAAATACTGAATTTCGTTTCTTGCTTGTTTGCTTTGGTTTTGAGAGAGAGAGAGAGAGAGAGAGAGAGAGAGAGAGAACAGCTATACGCTGTACTGTCTAGGTGGGTCTGGAGCTCACTATATAGTCCGCACTGCCTCAAACTCACCATGCCCCTGCCTCTGCCTCTGCCTTCTTTATGGGCATGGGCCATGATAGGTAGCCTCAGCCTTATCCCCTATGATCTCTTCTGTTCTCCTCCTCCTCTCCCCCCGCCCCTTTTCTCTATCCTTGCCATCACCATCACACATTGATATCAACAATACACACTTTAGGAACACACATGGTCAGCACAGGAAACTTTGGACTAAATTTTGTTTTGTAGAAATTTTCTGATATTAAAAGCATAAAAAATAAATACAAAGATGCTTTTCTTTCCTGCCCACAAATAAGTAGACCCTAAAACAAGTGGTAAAGACAAAAATCAAATTTTTAAAAAATTAAGTAACAAATATACACATATACATTTGGTTCTTATCTGGTTCTGTGTCTCAGTGTCTTCAGCTGTAAAATGAGAATAAGACATGTCTAGAAGGATTAATTTTAGCATTAACGATGAAGAATGTGAAGCTCCTGACAGGTGCTCAGTATATTGGATGAACTGCTTTTGTGCCTGTGAGCAGGGAGGGTCACTGTAGCAACAGGAAGACGAGGACACAGACCCTTCTGATTCCAACTCAGCCTTGAGGCCACGCTGCACTGGGCTGGGCTTCCGCTCTCAGAGCAAACTACACATGACATTTACTTCCCCTATGAGAATAATAAGGGTAAGTGAGAAGATATGTCCAAGCAAGATGTGGCAGAGCACACCTGTACTCCTAGTACTCGGGAGGCAGAAACAGGAAGATCAGGAGTTCGAGGTCAGCCTCAGGTAAAGGAAAGAAGGGAGGGAGGGAGGGAGGGAGGGAGGGAGGGAGGGAGGGAGGGAGGGAGGGAGGGAGGGAGGGGAAATACAGTTTAAAATGAATAAATTTCATTCTCTTCCATGGAAAGAGGAGTGGATATTTTTATTGACATTTCAGATTGCATACTTAATGCCAATAGGATGACAAGAGGAAATTCAAGAGAAGTTTCCTGAGGATCAGATGCAACTGATAAAGAAAAATCAAGATGAGCCAGTTCCAGAGTGCATAGCTCAGTAGCAGAGTACCTGCCGGGTTTTTGCATTAAAAAATAAACAAATATTTTAAATGGAGAACAGGGGCTGGAGAGATGGCTCAGTAGATAAGAGCACTGGCTGCTCTTGCAGAGGACCTGGGTTTGGTTCCCAGCACCCACATAGTTAGCTGGTAACAACCATCTGTAACTCCAGTTCCAGAGAATCCAAGGCTGTCTTCTGGCCTAGGTGGGCATTGCATGCTTGTAGTGCACCTCCATACATGCAGGCAAAACACACATACACATAAAATAAAAATCAGTAAAACAAGGTAGGGTGTGGTGGTACACGTCTTTAATGCCAGCACTCTGGAGGCAGAAACAGGTAGATCTTTGTGAGTTCAAAGTCAGCCTGGTCTACATAGGTATTTCCAGGCCAGTTGGGGCTACAGAGAGACCCTGTCTCAAAAAGACCAAAAGAATAAAAATAAAAATAAAAATATAAATATAAAATAATAAAAAGCCAGAATAAGAAGACCAATTTTTTCAGTAATGTATGTCAAAAGCTTAGAATCGCTTATAGATTTAAACAATAGTTTCCTTGAAATTTAGAAAGAGTGAAATCTTTTCATTTCATATGAAGTACCAATGATGTTGGTATTTTGCATAAAAACGACAAATTCCACCCCAAGATACTGTTACTCAGCCAGCACTGCCAGCAAGAGCTTTCTAGAGGATAACCTGCACCTGGGTTTATTTTCATTTCCTCATGAATGCTTATGGGTACTTTCCCTTTGACCTGTCAAACAAACAAAAATAACAGCTTGGGGTGGCATGAGAAGGCTTTTTTCCTTCTTTTTTTCCTCTGAGTTTATGTGACAGCATCCATGAAAATTTAGAATTAGACAGGACACCTGATGAAAATGAAGCTCTGGCAAGGCCATCCGATTTTCCCCCAAACTTCAGTGGTGAATCATTTCAGGCATCAAATGAGCCATTAGGCTTCGGTGAAGCCGCGCTGTCCTGGATGTCTCCCCCTGGCTTTGGAGGCCTTCCAGTCTCTGAGCCAGTCAAGTGGATACTGCATCTTTCCAGAAGACTCTTTAACAGGCACATAAAAAATTCTGCTCCCAGCACGTTTATTATGAAAAAAGAATCTCTGATTTTATTTTATAGCAAGATTCACAAGGACTTTCCCAACTGAGCCAAACCAAGACTGAATTCAAAGATTGGTTACTTCTGTTGTGTTTGTTAAGGACACACCCTGCATTAAGAAAAACATTATGCACTGAAACTTTGAACACACGCGAATATTACTGAAATAGTGTTCATCAAACAATGATAATCCTTATAGTACATAATATACTGCTACTTTCTGTTCTATTTTATGTTTTAAATGTTGGTCATGATCCAAAAACAGAAGTGTCTCTTACACACTGAGCTGTCACCATCTGCAGGGAAACACGCTGGCTAGGATGAAGTCTGTGGGTCTTGGCACATTCTTGTCACATCCACAACCCTATTCACACGTTCCTTCCCCAAGGGCTGCCACTCTTGATGGGTCAAGAAAAAAAAGACACTTTTTCCTTTTCCCCTGTTTCCTCAGATCTGAAGGGCATTTGTCAGTGGTATCAAGCTTCCTACAGGGTGAAGGCTCTCTCACCTCTGACAAAGTGAGGTCTGTCTTTATAATCAACCCAGAAAAGGCCTCCCCATCTCACACCTTGAAGTTCTCAGATTCACATCTAAGTGAGGTCAGATTTCTCCCTACCAGACAGGCCTATCAGAATCTGAATTCATTTCTCCTCACCTTCAGATTCCCATGAGACCCCGAATTTAACTGCGGAACATGAGGGGTCTGATGCGACACCTGTATGAAGGACAGCCGCCTCGGTACTGCAGCTGAGGAAGACCCATCTGCACCGTCTCTGGACTAGTCTGAGGAATGCTATCTGCAGAGAACATGGCGAGAGCAGTGCCCTTAGCATCAAGAGCCCTGGCTAAGGGCATTGAGTTAAATAGGCAGCATTCAGAGAGGTGCCTACCCACCCTTTCTGTGTGCATAGTCCCCGCCAGGGATGATTTGTCCCCAAGGCAGGACGTATGACTCATACAGTCACTCCCAGTCTCTAGGAAGATCCATCCTTTCATTTCAGAGACCGGTGCTGTTCCATGCTTTGGGTCTCTTCCGTTCTTTTGAGAACTAATGATCTTTCCTTAGGCCCCTCCCCTGACAACCAATCATATTTTTTCTGCCTACATAGTTAAATCCCTTACGAAGTGGAGCTGTCCTGGCTCAAGGTAAGTCTGTCTTTTCTCAGTGTCCCTCTTTGGTTTAGAACAGTGAGCAAGACTGTCTCTGGTCTCTGCATCATCTTCCTGTTACACTAGTCTATAGGTTAGAACTCTTGAGACTCTCATTTGGATGTGCAGGTCTTATGCTTACTTACCTGTCCTTTTCTTAAGTGAGCATATCTTAGTTCTCACAGAGTTCTCTAACGTTCCACGTCCCCTGGGGTTACCAATTAAGGGAGCAGCTAGCCAGGAAGCCTTCTAATCAGTTGCTTACAACTCAAACAGCAAATTAGAATCCTCAGGGCAGTTGCAACTCAGGATGGACTCAGACCAGTTAGATCAGGACCTCTGAGGTTGGGACCCAGGCATAGGAATTTTTGGGGGGTGTACATTTTCATGCAGGCATGCACACACACACACATGTGTGTACACATATGTATGCACAATAGGGGATAACTGCAGGCGTCATCCTCAGGGATACTATCCACTTCCTTTGAGACATGGGCCTGGAGCTCACCAATGAAGCTAGACTGGGTATCCAGTAAGCTAGCTCCAAGAATTTTTCCATCTCTGCCTCCCCAGCACTGGGTTTACAAGTGAGCAGAACTACACCCAAAAATTTTGCATGAGTTCTAGGGATTGGCCTCAGATCCTCCTGTTTGTAAAGTAAGGACTCACAGACCAAGCTATTTCTCCAGCCTGAGGTGTGCTTTTAAAGTTCTTTGGATGATTAGTAAGGCAAAAACAAAACTGGGAACCATTGTTTAATATTCCCAGTTACAGCACGTGCTTCGGTGACTAAGATACTTCTCTAACCAGTGGGAGAACAGAAGCTCCAACTTCCAGAGTAAAGGTACTTCCTGTGCCCTCAGCAGCCTTGGAAGGTGCTTACAAAGGTCATTTATCAAGCCAAGACTTACATATTTTTAAGCCCAAATAAAGTCAATTATTCCTCAGCATAACAGAAGTTAAGGGTCCACATGCAGGAGACCTATCTTGTGTACTAGTGTTGGACGTTCTGGAACTGGAAGATTTTGTCTCTAATGGCCAGAGCCTCTGGCCATCAGAATTAATGAAATACCAAACAAGAAAGGGATAAAGACCTTTAAGGGGGTGAAGACCTTGAACCTACAGTGATTGCATCTGTCTGGAGGGGTTGGCAGAGCCCCAAAGAGAGAGAAGTTGACTTCTAACCTATGTCTTTGAGAAGGAATAGGAATTTCTAGGCAGAGGAAAAGAGCATGGAAATGACTAGAGCAAAGTCTGAAGTTCTGTGTGGCCAAGGCAGCCATGAATCTTTCCATCCAAAAGAAACCTTTGAGCTTCCAAAAGGCTCCAAGCCATGAAGAGGTATCCCAGGGATTTGGGTTGTGGAGAAGGCTGTGGGATTTGTTTGGGACTGGAGTTTCTCTAGAAGAGATAAAAAGCTGAACCCATGATGGTAAGGAAGGCCGAGAAGAGTCGGGAGAGCAAGGAAACTAGTCCAAAGCTGAAGGCTGGCAAGCAGGTTCTGAGCAACAACTAGAATCCGTCAGTTACCTTTTCTTGTGTTCACACTCATCTGGGAAGCCTGGCTGTAAGCATATGTGACTAGGAGTAAACCAATCAATAGTTACTGGTGCTAGACCTTACACATAAGTTTTCTGCCCTTCTTGCCTTGCTAAAGTCAGATAATTTAAAAAAGTGTCCCCTTCCTTCCAAACCTTCTTTTCAGAAGCTGATCAGGAGAAACAACTCTATACCTCATCAACCTAAAGAAAGCACTAGAAAAATCTGCACAATTAATCTTGTTAGCTGGCCTTTAATCTTCCACTAGCTTCCTATACATTCACCTTCCACAGTTTGCTGCCTTAGAGCCCCAGCCCTTTTCTGTCTCTAAAAATTTATTATTCTAGGAAAAGGCTCTGTAAATGATTGCCAGCATAAGACCTGCACAAGATCAAACCAACCAACAGCCCACGACGGGGAGAGAAAGGGCCGAGGAGCTCCTGGGAGCTGATGACTGTTGGTAGAGGGAAAGTCAATGTTCTTCATTGGTGTGGCACATGGTAGACTGCCGTGTGTGTACTTATTGGACTCAGTGTGTTATAGAAGATGGAAAAAGGAAGAGGAGGAGCTTAGAAAGGGATATGGAGGAGTCTGTAAGGACTTGGAGGGGGATAGGAATGGCTATGATCAAAATCCATTGTATTTGTATACGAAATTACCAAATAATTTTTAAAACATTTTTAAAGAGGTTCTATGAGCGCTCATGCTGACCGCCTGCTTAAGCTATGCTGAGGGCTCCTGGATATGTGTGTGTGTGCGTATGTGTGCATGTGTGTGTGCATGTGTATGTGTCTCTGTGTGTGTGCGTGTGCGTGTGTGTGTCTCTGTGTGTGTGTGTCTGTGTGTGTCTCTGTGTGTGTCTCTGTGTGTGTGTGTCTCTGTGTGTGTGTGCGTGTGTGTGTGCTTGTGTGTGTCTCTGTGTGTGTGTGCGTGTGTGTGCACTTGTGTGTGTCTCTGTGTGTGTGTGTCTGTGTGTGTGTCTTTGGGGGGTTGAGTTTACAGGACTGTAGCTGGATACTGTTGTGGTGACCTGGGCAGAAGAAAAGAGATTTTTCTCCTCTAAACCCTGAAAGCTCACATTCTCGAAAAACTACTCCTCTGGGGAAGGTTCCAATTGAGAGCTGATGGTCTCAAAACAAGTCTGCCTTCCTACTCAGTGTCCAGAGGGCCTCACACCATTAACCACCAGACAGATGGCACCATCCTACTGTGACATTTTAACACCTTTCAGTCCCCTTCAAATCTGTGACATGCACAGAACCAACCAAGTCTATCATTTCTGAGAGCAGAAACCTGGGGATGGGAACCTGGAGCACCCAGCAGAAATTTCCCTGGTGACTCCCCTAGTAACCATCTGGTTGGAGCTGGAAATAACAATCATTTTGCTTTTGTCAGGAATCCAAGGTGCAGAACACGCTTCTGCATCAAGGTCTGCCACAGATCCAGTCTGGCCAGGACAGCTTTGAGGAGCCAGCAGGGTCTGTGAACAAAGAAGGCACCTGGAAAGAGCACTTGTTCCCCTCCCATGACAGCAGTGACCTCTACAGCCCCCCGGGGCTTTGGCTGACCCCAGGGAACAGCCACAAGCACAGCTACTACAATACAGAGTATCCTCCTGTCAAGGGTGCAAGGGCCCTGGATCTGAACCCAGGACCCAGCCATGTTGCTAGAAGGGAACCCTTCCTCTCTCAGGTAGCACCCTTGAAATGGAGCCTCGGGTTCAGGGCCATCAATGGGAATTCTGTCACACTCTACCCACTAAGACACAGGGAGCGGAAGAAAACTCGGATCTCTGAAGTTGGCAGTCACACAGAGGACCCAAAGAGACCACAGTACTCTGCAGCAAATGACTGCAGACTCGCTCCTTCATGTAGCATTGCCTTTGACTTTGCAAAAAGCACTCTACTGTTTCTCCAGGTCAGGCGCGCTCTCTCTCTCTCTCTCTCTCTCTCTCTCTCTCTCTCTTTCTCTTTCATGCTTTTTGGGTTTCGTTTTTTGTTTTGTTTTATTTTATTGTTGTTTGTTTTAGTTCTGTTTTTTTGTTCATTTGTTTTGAGACAGGGTCTCCCTAAAGTCCCTACAACTTGCTATGTAGACCGGGCTTGCCTTGAACTCACAGAGATCTGTCTGCTTCTGCCCCCCTAACACTGGGCATTAAGGTGTGCATCACTACATCCAGCCTGTTTTGTTCTGTTCTTTAGGGTCACATTTGCCACTTTATATCCCACAGTTCCAACCATCACAATGTCATCACCTATACATTTGTTTAAGCACCTTTCTTCCAGAAAGTCAGTTTTTTTTTTAATCCCTCTCCTGATACTTCCAACTCCACCTGCTACATCTGCATTGGTAATTCAGTGATGGCATACTTGCCTTCCAAATTCACCTGTTATTAGATGAACGTGGTGCCACATACCTGTAATCCCAGCACTTGGGAGGCTGAGGCAAGAGGATCATGAATTGGAAGCCAGCCTGGCTTGCAAAGAAAAACTTTGTTTAAATTAATAATCAGGGCTGGAAAGATGGTTTGGTAGTTAAGAGTTGTTCTTGCAGAAGACGTGGGTTTGCTTCTCAGCAT
This sequence comes from Eospalax fontanierii, assembly GCA_035773235.1. Taxonomy (NCBI): domain Eukaryota; kingdom Metazoa; phylum Chordata; class Mammalia; order Rodentia; family Spalacidae; genus Eospalax; species Eospalax fontanierii. The sequence goes on along the minus strand of CM069533.1, from coordinate 25,238,472 downwards.
CCACATGGCGGCTAACAAGGGTCTATAACTGCAGTTCCAGGGGCATCTGACGCCTTCTTTTGACCTCCAAGGGCACTGCATAACACAGGTGTACTTACATATATGTAGGCAATACACTCATACACATAAAAATAAAAAACAATAAAATATTTTTTAAAAATAAAATTAATCACCTGTTCTCTCTTTTTCAGACCCTGGGTTTCTCGCCTGCCTGAGTCTCCTTCTGGCTGAAACGTCCCCACCTGTCAGGTCAGGTCTTGTTGAAGGTCACATCAATGACAGCCATGCAAACTGAGCTCCATCCATGAGTCCCTCACTTTAAGGAAAGACGGGAAGAGGAAATAATCCAGTGCAAGAGCTCAAAGAAGGAAATGGACATCGGACGTAAGGAAAAGGGGCCCTCTGCATCCTCCGTCCCAGTGTTTCTCCAAGGAGGGCTCCCAGGAGAGAAGCAACAGTACCAGCCGGGAACGTGTTAGAAAAGCTGCTTCTACCAGCAATAGTGGAGAAAAAAGGGCAGGTGGGACAGTTGCTGTGAATTGTTCACATGAATGGAGATGATTACAATAACAAATATTAAGTATAACTACGCTCCAGCCATTGACTTCATTTACACATTTAGTCGTCACAACCCTTTGAAGAGTTAAATATTGTTAACACATTTCAACTTTACCTAAATAAGGAATCTGAGAACCAGAGTGTAACTTGGTGTTGCCTAGACTAAATGACAAGAGAGGCCGGGCCCCAAGGTACACACTCCAAGTCACAGACACGAACACCCGTGTCTTCACCCTGCTCGTTTCTGCTTTGATCTCCACATCAGCCCTTTCTCAGAGTCCAGGACCTGGCCCGCTATTAAGAAGCATTAAGCACAGGGGCCAGGAACCTGTCCTTGGGGTGTGAACCTTGAGTTCTTACCATTTTGTGAACTGGGACAAGTTGTTCACTGCCTGTTTCCTCTGTTGTCCAGCAGGGGTAACAGCGATTCCCATTTGCCTCTAGAGCTGTAGTGAGGATTACACAGGTTAATATATGCAAGTATGCCTGAAGCATTGCACATGCTTAGTAAATGTTATGTTACCTCATTATTTGAGGGCCTCTAATGCATAATGAAAAGAAGAAACAAAAACAGAAAAGAGGGAGGAAACAACAGCCTTGCAGTTGTGTAACTTCTCAGGTAAATGCTCAGGAGGCCCCCGCCTGTCCCTCCTCTGTCAGGAAGCACTCCTGTGTGTCTGAACATGGAAGTGATCAGTTCTCCACCTCAGGTCTCCAGCACAGGACTGATTAAAGCAGACATTGTGATCCAGGTCCCTACCCTCATCTCTTGTCTTCCAAACTGCCTTGCATAAGTGGAATTCTGTCAAAGCACAGGGATCTTTGCTGTTACAGAGAAGCAAATGAAGGTGACCTGCTAGATTTGTGCTCGGCTTATAAAGGCGTAAGAAAAATAGGCACTGTTAAGTAAAATGAAGTCTGTGTCAAAACCCTTACATTGGAAGACATGTAAGACTATATTCTATGAAGATTATTGCTGCTGTTAGGGTGGACAGCAGCAAGCGCAGGCCTGGGAGGATGAAAGCTTATGGAGACAGAAGAATCTGACCTAAAGGAAAAAGAAACATGCTGCTGAACTGAGGTATCGGCTTAAGAGAGAATCCTTACTGGGGGAAGGGAGCCAAGTCTTTGCCTCTTTCTCTATGCCACACTGGCCTACCTCACTTCCAAACCCATCAAACAATAAGCAGCCCCATAAGAACCAGAGGACCTAATCCAGGTGAACCAAGTTCCCGCATCAGATAAAAATACACAGACAGCTTTCCCAACAGAACTTTCTCCTCTAACCACTGAAGTCTCGTAGCCATCACGCTCTGGACAGCCCTCTCTGTGGGCAGAGTATTTGTGCAGCTCAGAGGAGCATATTCCGGGCTATTCCAGCCTGTGTCTGCCTGATACTCACTATGCAAGTTCATGACGATTCTCTTGCTTCAGCCTCCTGGGGCCTGGGTATGTACCCTCACACCAGGTTGTATAGCCTTTGAAAATAGTTTTTTAGCCAATTTTGTGATAAGAAATAACTACAAACATCACAGCAATAGAAAAATCAAAGTAGCTTCTCATCCTGCCCTGACATGAGATTGTTGCTTGAGTTTTTTGGAAATGTATAGTCAGTATTCATGAAGTTAAGTCCGCTATCTTACCATCTGGCATCTCTTCTGCCTTGGCAACTTTTCTATTGGTTTTCACAACACAGAAATGTGTCATTCTTAATGGTATCGTATGTGACTGAACATCATATTTTTATCGAATTTCTTAGATATTCTGTTCTCTTTCTCTTCTGATTTATGTCTCTAGGTGACAATCTCAAATGTGCTACCTGGCCACGGGCTGAGGTGTTTCAGGCCTCATTACACTTTGCCATGTTGTTTTCCAGAAATATTTGTACTAATTTATGTCACTAAGAGAAAATAGCTTTCTCGGGAGTCTTAGCAGACTTTGATTTTATAATTAAGATTTACTTTTCCCGTATAACTCACACTACATAGCTGAATCTTTCCCCAAGGGCTCCTGCTTACATTGCCTGTTGCGTGAATGAGGCTCAGATTTCTTTGACTATCAATAAAGTAGAACTAGTCTTGCTCTTGTGAATTTGAGTCTATGCCTCATGGGTTTTTTTTTTTTTCATTCATTCTATTTATCACAATATTTTCCCCCTAAGTCACTTTGACTAAAAAAGTTCTGCTCAGTGGACACAGCTCCCACTCAGGCAGAAGATCATCAATCCAGCCTGTGTTCCTGGTGCCCTGTTTTCTGGTGGCTGCACACTCTAATTCCCTCATAAATTTTCCTGAAGGTTGCCTAATTTGTAAGTTCCCCGGCTCCCTAATGAACTGTATTCCCAATCTGTCAGATATGTCCAGCAATTATTCACTGTTGTGTCATGTCTTCTGGAAAAATGATCATGGGTACTATTTCATGTTTGCCTTTCTGTCCATTTATGACTTATATGGTGCCTTTTGGTTAAGGGAACGTGTTGATACCAGCTCCTCAAAGCATTTTATAGCCACTGGAAAGAGAAGGAGCTGAAGGCAAGTTGATATCCATGCTGTGCCCGGGTAGGAGCGGTCCAAAACAGAACAGTCATGAAAAAGATTAAAATTTAAACAAAATGGGAACCAGGTACAGTGGCACGTGCCTTTAATCCCAGCACTCAGGAGGCAGAGGCAGGCAGATCTCTGTGTTCAAGGCCAACGTGGTCTATACAGTGAGTTCCAGACCAGCTAGGACTACAGAGAGACCAAAAAGTAAAAATTAAGCAAAATGAATATTTGAAACAAATTTCAGAATCGACAAAAAGTGAATTTAACGAGTTATATGCGTAACAAAGAATGTAGACTTTTTGCAGGCATCAGCCCAATTGCAAAGCAACTGCACAAAATAGACTTATACATGAAGGTAAACATAACTCCGCTACTTGATAAAAACATAAGAGAGGCTGAAGCAGGAATATCATGAGTTCAAAGCCATCCTAGACTGCATAGCAAGTTTGAAGCTAGCCTGAGCTACATATGTCTCAAAACCAAACAAGCCCAAAGAGTCCATTCTTTAAAAGGGGAGGGGCAAGATTTGGGGGTGCTGGAGACATGGCTCAGCAGTTAAGAGCACTGACTGCTCTTGCAGAGGACCCAGGTTTGGTTCCCAGCACCCACATAGTGGCTGATAACTATCCTTACTCCAGTTCCAGGGGATCCAACGCCCTCTTCTGGCCTCTGCAGGCTTTACACAACATGGGCACAGCGGTATATGCAGGCAAAACATACACATAAAATAAAAAACAAATAAAAATTTTAAAGTGTATCACAAAAAGAAATTTTTATGTTACTATTTCTTTTTTAATTTTTACATTTAGTTTATGTGTGTGTGTGTGTGTGTGTGTGTGTGTGTGTGCATGTATGAAGGTCAAAGGACAACTTGCAGGAGTCAGCTCTCTCCTTCCACTGTGTGAGTCCCAGGGGTTAAATTCAGATCACGAGGCTTGGCAACAAGCACCTTGACCTGCAAACCCATCTTGCTGGCCCTGTTGCTATTTCTTGGCTTTTTAATTTCCTCCTTGTTAAGAAGCACCCCCAATTGCGGAAGAAGGTACCCTAACACGCTTCCCTCTCTTCTTGTTTCCTTCTTACTTACCAGCTGACTGTAGCTGAGGCCCTCACCACTTCCACCGTTCCACACCTATTCCCTAGTCCCCCATCTTAGCCAACTCCTGCCCACAACTGCAGTCTCTGGAGAGACTCTGGCCGATTGTGAAAGAACGATACCACAGAGGAACATTTCTCCGTTGAAATAGACACAGCTGTGTTTCAGTTCTAAGTCACAGATGCCAGATAGTTAATATTGCTACTACTACTACGATTCGGACTTACTGGCACTTAGACTGTGCCGTGACACGGCTCTTTCGCTCAGTGACTCTTCACCACTGCCGTTCCCTCAATTTACAGATGAGGCAACGTAAAGTCAGAAGCCTGGCTGAGATCGCCAAGGCAGCAATAGCAGTACTGAGAGCTAACACCACATATGGCCTTATAGCCATGAGTATATTAATGATTTTCAGTCAATTGCAGAGTTTTCCCCATGGATATACAATTTTTAACTATAATGATTTTTAGAATAAATTTTAATCTCATCCCTACTAGATGCTAATGACTATGGGGACAAATGCATAAAGTTCCAAACAAATAGCACCACGAATCTGTTCTGTTCTTTGCTGACTGCTCGGCATAAAAGCCATTTTCTTCTCAGCACTGCTAGGATATTTAAAATCACATCAGGGTAGGGATGAGGGTGCAGTGAGAATTGGAAAGTGGGAATGCCAGCCTGGAAGTCAAGATATGGCGATTTTAGCACTATTTCAACCAATTCACAGACCATAGGTTCCTTACCGGCAAAAAAAAAAAAAAGGTACAGTTTCTAAGATCATTTCCAGCTTTGAATGTCTCACTTGTAAAGCTGCTGCCAGAAGATGTGGGCTCAGCGCCCTCTGCCGGCAGCCCCGCAGCACTGCCTCTCAGGAGAGCCTGTTCAGACCGGCATGCTAGACAGATGTCCCACCACAGAGAGGAAAGGCAGAGCCTCAAACTCACCCTAACTTTGTTCTAAAGCACATATTGCCACATTCATGTGGTAAAAGAAAAAAAAAAGCTAGGATTCAGATATGCAAAAATTTTAAAGAGGCCCAAAGAACAATTTAGAAGAGATAGTAAGAGTCCAGGACAGGCAGAAAGACTGGGCCTTAACTTTGTTGATAAGGAAAAGCCACAATAATATATTTCTTAGTGTGGAATATTCATATTCTCTCTCTCTCTCCCGCTCTCTCCTCCCACCCCTCACATTTTTAATGCAGGGTCTCATGAAGCCTAGGCTGGCCTTGAACTCACTGAATAGCTAAGGATGTCTGTGAACTTCTGATCTTCCTGCTTCCACTGTCCAAGTACCGGGATTACTAGCATTCACCACCACGCCCCATTTCATGCCCAGTTTTATGCAGTGCTGGCAACTGAACTACATCTGGAGCCCATTGTAAGAAATGTGCGTTTGTTTAAAATGCAAGGCCAGCCAAGACTGAGCTTCTCCTGACTGGTCTGTCAGCTTTAACAATCTGCCGGCTAACCACTCCCGCCTGCTCACCTCTGCCTGCTAAAAACAAGCCCGGGCGCTTCATTCTGCAGCAACTTGAGCTGTTTTTCAAATGTCTCTAGTCCCCTTTCCTTAGACCCTTTTACTGGTGTCAGGTGAGAATCTCTGGCACCTTTCAACTTTCAAGAGAAACATGTAGAAAGATTTTAGAACTGGCTTTTAAAATGAAAGTCCTGGTTCAGTTGTTACGAGCACTTGCTGCCCTAGCAGAGGACCTGAATTTGGTTCCCAGCACCCACATTACAGATCACAACCATCTACAACTCCAGCTCCAGGGCATCCGACACCTTCTTCTAGCCTCCCCAGGTACTGCTTGTAGCTGCACATATGTATATGTAGGCAAAAGACTCAACTAAAATAAATAAATCTTTAAGGAAAAAAGCATTCTCACCTCAGCCTATTGGAATGCTTACTCTGTTCTAAGCATGTGGAAGGAAGGATTGATGCATTTAGAATTACAAAGTAAAACCAATTAAGATCGTCAAACCTGTAGTTTTATCCTTTGACAGTCTGGTTACTGTGAGCATACAATGCCAGAAACATAGATGAACAAACACATTTGCATCTTTCCACAATGTCAGAATTTGATGAATAGCAGTAAATTGGCAAGAAGTAGTGGTTCCAATGGCAGCGATTTGCAAGATAATCCACATATCTAGGTAATTTAAATAGATAGATAGACAGACAGACAGACAGATAGGTGTCACAGGATGAATACAAGTTCAGGAACTACAGCACCATTCAAGAGGTTTCAGAAGTGGGCTTATAGAAATGCAGTAGGGTCTGTAAGGTAAGATAAAGAACCCAAACCAGGCACAGGAAAGTTGTTGCTGTAGAGAAGAAGCCATGGGGGAGTCAGGTTGAGAGAAGAGATTTTATATATATAGTAAGCTGAAGAGACAGAAAGTCAGCACCAGGTGTGGAGCAAGAATGGCAGGTTCAGTCACGCAGGTGGAGGAGAGAGGCCGGCAGAACAAGCCTCATCAACAGCAGGAGACTGAGCTGAGCTGAACAGCCAGGGACTCTCTGCCTGTCCTTGATGCACACACCAGTTACCAGATGGCAGGTCTGTGTGGGGTTGTTGCCACCACAGTGCTAGGGGCTGACCACTTTATGGGATCCGTAAAGTAAGGGAATTATATCCTTTCCTTGGTCTGGCATGTCCAATAAGTTCTTGGGCCTGGTTTCCCTGCTGATTTCAACACAGCCATGTGCCCCTACAGTTTCAGTTTTCCCTGATAAATGTATCGGACGGCATCCTTTCTGCTCCCAGAATAAGTCATTTATCAATCTGTGTTGCCCGAGTGAAGCTGGACAGTGGTGGAGTCTCATCTTTGGTTGGACATTCTTGTTTCTGAATTGAAGCTGAGTTTGTAATTTGAATGGACAAGATGACAGTCTGTTTCCTAAAAATGAGCTGAAGCGGTGAAATCAGCCATTGAGAACACTTGCTCCTCTTCAAAAGGACAAGGTCTCGGTTCTCAGCACTTGGTGTGAGTAAGTGTTTGTAACTCCAGTTCCAAGGATCATGCGGCCTTTTCTGGCCTCTGCAGGCATTGCGTGCCTGTGGTATGCTTAGATACACGCAGGCAAGACACTCATACACATAAAATAAAAATTTTAATGAGCTGAAAAGTCACAGGCCTGTTGTGTTTCCATATCAAGCTTCCTCTACTAAATAAAACGTGAAAGGGGCAGAGACCAGGCTAGGGGCGCAACGCAGTGGGAGAGTGAGTGTTCTGCACATGGGTGCTGGGTTTGATCTCTAATACCAAAACAGCAATAAAGGGCAGTCATGTTTGATCAACAAGCCGGTTACATTTATGCTGCCTGTTCACCATTTCTCCTGAATATATTTTTCCAAATACAAGATTTTTTTAAGACACAAAAAGTCCTTTGTGCCCTCCCTCCCTCCTCCCCGTCACTTGGCATCCTCTTTACTTCTGTTACTCTCCCACTCACCCAGACACGGGGTTTATCACTGATCTCATCCCATGACCCAGGTACAGAAAGTCCCTAAGTAATCATCATTTAAGACACAGCAGTGGTGAGCCCAGAAACTTCAAATAAAAGCTTTCCCCGGGCACTCACTTCAAGCCTTGGCAAACTCTGTTCCCATGCCCATGGGAAGAGGTCATCACAGGTGCCTGCTGGCTCATGGCCAGGCTTTCTCCTCAGGAACACAAAACTCCATCCTGACTGCATGCCTAAGTAAAAGCTTGCAATGGCTGGACTCTCTGGGTAAGTTTTTGGACCTCAAGCCCGAAAGCTGCAGTCTAAGAGAGAAAGATGGACTGGCAGAACCTGTCTGAACTTCTAGAAAGAATTTTATTCTATAAATAAAAGATGCAATTAATGATTTGGCACAACCAAACATGCTTGAAGAATCTAGGTATCACTTGCAAGTTCTTGGGAATGTAATACATAATCATAGAGATGCATAATGTATGAAGGCACAGCCTTGCTAGATACCATCCCAGGAGAATGACTGACTGAAGTGAGAGAGAAAGGGATCGCATTTCAATCAATTATTTGCAGGTGATGTGTTACATTTATTCATGCAGCAAGGTAATGAGGCTGGGGTGGGGAAGTAGAATCAATTTCTCTTCTGTGGAATGCTGTGAGTCAATGAGAACACACACTAGATGAAAGAACACGCCTGTGAGCTCTGCTTCTGCCTGTGGAACAAGTGTTGCTAAGTGCCAAATCCCGTTCCTACAGCCTCTCCTCAGAGCTGCCCCAGGAAGAAATCTTGCAGGCTTTCTCAAAGTCCTGGGCACAGCCCTCAGCCTCTCTGGCACCAAGCTCTAATCTGGTGGTGCCATTTCTCAAGGATCTATTCTTCGGGCAGATTGTTCAGTCTCACGCCTAAACCAGGGATAGTTCCCTAATTCACAGGAAACTCAAAAGTGCCTAGAAGTAAGGTATTGCTTCCCTGAAGCAGACCCTTAGGAGAGGCTGGGTCCCAAGAAGTGGCTTCCAAGGCAAAATGGCCTCAAAACAAGGGGAGACACGCCCCCAGACACCAGGTTAAAGTAGCCTGAAATGTCATCTCACAATGGTCTGACCCAACAGCTTCTAAACTTTGTGCTAGAAGTTTAAAAGTGCTGAAATCCTTTTATGAATCATAGCTACTCATCTTCTTGAATGCTTCTAATTTTATTTATTTATTGATTTATTCATTTATTCATATTGAGGTGGGGGCACATGCCACATCACATCTGTGGAGGTCAGAGGACAGCTTGCAAGAGTCAGTTTCCTCCTTCCACCATGGGGGCTCCAGAGATTGAATTAAGGTCATCAGGCTTGGCAGCAGGTACCTTTACCCACTGAGCCATATTGCCAGCCCCAGGCACCTTTATATGATGGTAATAAAATATAGAGTCATTATAAGTACCAAAAAGACCACATATAACTGCGGCAGGAGCTGAAGCAGTACTTCGATGGGAAGAGGACGGCCATTAAATGCAAACTGCATGCAGTCGGGTTCTGGTTTCCAAATACATACCTATAACCCCTGCAAGATACCAAAACTCTTGCATCACTTCTTTGTCTGCCTAACAGGCCTAACACTATTTCCTAGGGGTGTCAAAATTGTATTATTTAATACCTATAAAGGGCACAGAACAGTGCCTGGTTCATATGAAGTGTTACGGCAGTTTTCATTAGTGAAGAATATTATTCAGGGGATGGAAAGATGGCTCAGCAGTTAAGAGCATTGGCTACTCTTGCAGAGGGCCCAGGTTCGATTCCCAGCACCCACATGGCAGCTAACAATCGACCACCCTTAATTCCTGTTCCAGGGGATCCAACTGCCCATAACTCATGTTCCAGGGGATCTGAAGCTCTCTTCTGACCTCCATGGGCATTGCACAACATTGGTGCACTTGCATACATGCAGGGAATTCACGCATACATATAAAATTAAAATAATAAATAAAAAATATTTTTAAAATTATTATTCAGCTCTTAAGCAGAACAAAATTATGAAGTTCGCAGGTAAATGGATGGAGCTGGAGTGAGTCATCCAGAGTGAAGTAAGCAGACCCAGAAAGACAAGTATCACATGTTTTCTATTATTTATGGATGTTATCTTTGACTCTGTGTGTGTGTGTGTGTGTGTGTGTGTGTGTTTCATTTGAAATATCCATAGGGGTCAGGAAATTAGTAAGGGATTGAATCTTTCAAGGAAGAGAAAATAGAACATGGTGATATACAGGGGTAGAGAGGAATAACGGAGTAGGAAGGGTTAACTGGGGAGGGAACTAGAAGGGCCAGGGAGAGGAGGGAGCATCGGTTAGGATAACTAACAATAGAGATCCTTTTTAAAAAGGCATATGGAAATCTACTACCATAGAAACTTCACACAGAATTTACATGGAGTTTAATGGAATGACAATACCCCTACTAGACATCACAGGCTAACAGATAAAAAGGCCAATGCCAGGAACGGGTTACCCCTTTCGGAATTGTTGACCACTGAAGTCCCATAGAATCCCAAATATTATAGGCTATTACCAATGTTATCTCCCCAAAAAACTTGACTGTAAGACATTATTGCTAAAGATACCACATACTTGAGTCATAGAACATGGAGAAATCAAGCTTGTACTGACAGGGAAGCTTCATCCCTACTGGCTAGCTTCATAGTGCTGGAAGGTGCTATGCATGCTGCTGGAGCGGGAAAGTAATCGTCAATCTTATCACGTTGTGAACCTTGCTAGCTCCAATAACAACTGGCCTGTCAAGACACGCTCACAGGCACAACAGTGGCACACATGTCACGGGAGTAACCAGCCACTTTCTGCTTGGATTTAAGGCCTGCTCTGCTCCACAAGATGAAATCCACACCTGGCACAGTTACTGGAGTCAAGAGCCTGTGACTAGACAGGTCATAGGCCGTAGGGCAGAACCTACTGCTATCATTCTGCTGAATGAACACAGTATTAAACCAACTGTTAAGTATTTACCCTTATACCTACTTATTATTGCATCTCTCAACACTCGTCAAAGGGTGAGGCAATTAACACAAAGACCCACAACTGGTCAAGATGAAGAGAATAAGAGACTGCAGAATGCTGAGGCACAGGGATCATTGCTGAAAAGGGGTAGAAAGATTGTAAGAGCCAAAGGCAGTGAATGACTACAAGGAAACTGTTTTCCAGATACAACAGGGCAGTCACACATATTAAACACAGCAGGTGTGACAGCATACACAAGACCTACACAAGCTCCAGCCAGACAACATTCCCAGCATGGACAGAAGAGGTAGGCCTAATGTCTCACTCCTGGTGGAGGAGCTATTAGCAATTGATAGCTTCTGGGGAAGGAGAGTCCATTTTCTTTAAGGGAGTGGTCCCTAGTATGTCCACCACATGCCCAAGCGTATATGGGCAATATAAACTGGACTTAATAGATTTTTTTAAAAGAGAGGAGGGTTGGAGAGATGGCTCAGTGGTTAAGAGCAATGGTTGCTCTTGCAGAGGACCCAGATTCAATTCTCAGCACCCACATGTCGGCTTACAGATAGTTATCTGTAACTCCAGTTGCAAGGGAATCTGATGCTCTCTACTGACCTCCTCGGGCAATGCAGGACACAGGCACATTTACATACATGCAGGCAACACACCCATACACATAAAATAAAAAATAATAAATAAAATATTCTAAAAAGAGAAAGAGAATACCAAGTTGGGTAGACAGGGAAAGTTGGGGTCTGGGAGAAGTCGTGGGGCGAATATGATCAAAATACAGTGTATAAAATTCTCAAAGAACAAATTTTTTAAATGAGGAGGCACCTCCTAACTATGAACCATACTTTCCCAACTAAAGGGTAGCTGGTGTTATAGCCAACTTACACGTGGGGAAACCGGCATTTGGGAAGCTAAGGGACTGCTGAGTCTTACAGTTAATAAATGTGAAAAGCAGTGTCTAGACATGGACTCCCTATCCCAAAGTTTACACTTTTTTCTCACATGCTGCTATGAAGGCTCTAGATCTAGACCCAGTGACCATGCTGGTCACTTACTAAATACCTCTCCAAGCTTCGCTATGTTCCTCTTAAATAAAAGAGTGATAACAATAGCTTGTTGATGGATTTTTTTAGAAAATGAGATGTTTATTAAAGTATTTAGTATCGTAACTTGAGTGACTGTTCACAAAGGGGCTGCCTCATGATGCCAGCCGGTGGGAGGTTTGAGATAATGTGCAGATAATTAGTGCACCCAGCTGTCCACCAAGCTGCCATTGCACCAGCTTTGCGTCTCTCTCCTTAAAGTATTATCCATGTCACTTTATCCCACGTCAGCACCAGGGTGAGGCAGGAGACAGGGCCCGGACTTGGAGCAGCAGGATCAGCCAGAAAGAGCTTCCATGCAGAAGCGAGAGAAAGAGCTGAGCTGATCTTTGAAACCACCGTTGAGCGAGCCTCAGCAAGAACAAATTCGGTAAGTCAGGGAAGGCAGGAAGATTACTGCTTGGGAAATAAATGACTTGGGGATTAGAGTGAAGCTCTTGTTCGTGCTGTTGTATGAAAGAGAATTCCCACAGAAGAGCAGCGGAGTTCAGGCTGGGAGGAATCTAATCAGTTTCTTGAGCCCATTTTAACCTGAAAGAGACTGGTTTAATTTCTAGAGTTTTAGATAAGAACCAGAACCTCTTCGGAGTCAAACTAAGGGAATAGAAAAGATGGCAAGTGCCTACCCATCCTCAGGAGAAGAGGGAATGCGCTGTGCCTGGAATAACTGAGTAGGCTCGGTTCTGAGTTCACTTGACTCTGAGCAAGCACAAGGCATCAGGGAGGAAGTTGCCTAGAAGGACACAGGAAAGAACCTTCATGATTTCCACTCATTGTCATGTGGACTAGTTGAATGAGGACATTAAATTCAGTTATGTTTATTCTACTTAGGATAGCCAAGGATGTAAGGATTTTAAATAATCCATAGGCAATAGAACTCATTTTGTTTTGCCTGTGTTTATGTGTTTTATTGTTTCTGATTTTGGAATGGACTGGGTGACAGATTTTCAGATTACAGATGCTCAGCCTATATTAAGAATCACTGCCCTAGAATTCATTTAAAAACAGAGTCAAACACTCAAGGAACAAGATTCTTCAGGAGAAAAGGTCAGAGGGGGAGATGGCAGTAGCCTCTGTCACAGCATGCAGACCATGGAAGGACAGTGTTCTCAGGATGCTCACAGTCTATTTAAGGGAACAAAGCACGTACATAAAGACAGAAGTGAAGAGTAGCAGAAGTTGGGCCAGATGCGCAGCATGTCATTCAAAGAAACACCTGTGTTTTCATAGTCCAAAAACATGTGTCCATCTCAACGAACAGAGGCCACCTCATGATTCCAGACTCTGAGAAATAGTCCCAAGCATCAACCCCATGTCACTTCACCCTAAATCACCCTACTATGCTGCAGATGTAGATGTAAAGAAGAGCGAGGGGCGATGGTAACAGACTGAGTAACCCTTAGCTGAAATACTTAAAACAGACATGTTTGAGAATGTGCGTTTTTCCCGATTTTGCAGTATTTGTGCAGCACACATACAGGTGATATCCAAGGGCAGGCTCCAAGTCTAAGCATTTCTGACCTTATGGTCAGAAGGTAATTATTATTTTTTAAAATTTGTTTCATTTTACTAATTACATGTATGTATGTATGTGTGATTGTATGCCACATGAGTACAGTGTCTACAGAGGCCAGAAGATGGTGTCTAATCCACCAGATCTGGAGTTACAGGTAGTTACGAGTCACCAAGTGGATGCTGGGAACCAAACCCAGGTCCTCTGCAAGAGTAAACACTATTAACAGCTCCAGTCCTGAAGGCAATTTTATACACGCTTAGTGCACCTGTATTTTGCTGTGACCTGTCGCAATCAGTTCCACTTATGGTGCCTTGTCAAAACTCCAGAAAGTTTCAGGTACTGGAGTACTTTTATTTCAGATGTCCAGGTGAAAGGTGCTCAGCCTAGACGAAGAGTTGTTGCTTAGAAGTCATCAGGGAACTGGCTTAGGTGTTGGTTACAGTTTTTCAGTCTTGTGCTGACCTAGTAATTACTCATCTGAAATGACTCCAGGCTTTAACCTCTAAGCACATTTTAAATTTATTTAGGAAGAAAAATAAGCACATAGTTAAGAGTGGAAGTCAGACCTCACGAGTTCACATTCTAGTTCTGCACTAATTATCTGTACAACCGTGCCAAGTTGCTTCTCTAAATTGTGGTTTCTTCATCTGGAAGTGAGACTATTGATAATATTTATTATGAATTTATTATTATTATATAACACATAATATATAATTATCATAATTAATATTATGAATTAATAACATTCATAAAATTGTAGTGGGAATTGCAGAAAGTTATCCATAAACCTGTAACTCAATAGATGGCAACTATTGTCCACAGAATTTTTTGCTTTCTTTCATATTATCAAGGAAGGCGTCTGAGAGCAGAGTTGGCTGAGATAGGCACATACAAACACAACTTGCCTTACTGACAACTTTGAGGTCCATCTCCCTGTTCTCTGTACTTAAAGGTACAAAAAAAAAACATAGACTAAAGCTGAGTAAGAGGTGCCTGACATTCTCCAGGAGGAGTACATGAGGAGGCTATGTACCCAGTATGTCTGCTTTAAAAATGACTTAAGCTGGTCAAGGTGGCACATGCCTGTAATCCTGGCACTCAGGAGGCATAGTGTATCAAAGTAAACAAGTAAGTAATAAAAATAAAAGAAAAAATTATTCACACAATCAAGGGACAAAGAGAATAGAAGAAATTTGAAACTAGTAAAAATAAACACTTTGCACCTATTGTGTGATGGGGACAGTGATGTGAGTGTTTCTCCAGGTCAATCATATTTCTCCTGAAAAAATATTCTTGACCCAGGAAAATCATTTTGATCCTCTGAGCTTAGTTTTATTCCAGCCTGCCATGAGAGAAGTTCTTGTAAGTAAAAGGTTGTGAAATCAAAAATCATTAGCTGTGCCTCTTTAAAAGAATATTAACAAGATGGGAAGTAGCTGAAACATGTCTGCAAGAAGACTCGGTGGATGAAAATGCTTCCCACAGAAGCCTGACAACCTGACTTCAATTCCTGGATTCCACAGTGGAGGGAGAGAACGGACTCCTGAAGTTGTCCTCCGACCTCCAGATGTGAACTGCGGTATTCACACATTTGTGTTCACACACATCATGCACACACAATAGTACATAAAATAATACATTTTAAGACCAACAAGGTGACTCAAAATAAAGACCTCCTCCCCACCACAAACCCGAGGACCTGAGTTCAATCCCCAGAACCCACATGTGGAAGGAGAGAACAAACTTACAAGTTGTCCTCTGCTCTCCAGATTTGTGTTATGGCACACACATACCCTCACACACACCTACAAAATATAGAGATAAAATGTAATCATTTTTTTCAGTCAGGCATGATGGCACTCACCTTTAATCCCAGGGGCAGGCAGATCCCCTCGAGTTCAAGGCCAGCTAGGGATATGCCGTGAGAATCCCTGGGAAATGTTTTTAATTAATAATCTTTTTTTAAAAATCTCACAGGTAGATGGGGAGAAGAGATTCTGCAGTGAATCTCATGTTTGAGGCCAAGGTAAAACTATTTGCCAAGAGGTTTTGGTTCAAGGTTCATAGCCTAGCCCTCAGCAGCAAACATGAAATGAATGTGACTTTGCTAGCGGTTACTGACTGTAGAGAAACACTCGGGGAGATGAGAATGCAGCTCCCACGTAGCAGAGTCTTGGTTACGTGTTTGCAGATCTGCGTGCCTTCCTCTCACCGCTCTTGCCCATCCCTCTCTGGACTCTCTCCCTTACCAGGCTTCAAACGTAATGAGTAAGGGCCAGGCCTGTTTTGTCTTCCACTGTATCTACAGGACTTAGCAAGGACCTGTGTACGCACAGCTTACAGTATAGACAGTAGGTACATAACACATTTACAGAGTATAAGAACAAATGAATGAGTAACGTGAAGTAGAGCAGGCACGCTGACTAAAACGGAGGGGGGTCCCTATGTAGGACAGATGATTCTCTGCATTCAGCACTTGGCGGTTACATCGGGCCTAGGTATTGGTATTGCTCTGAATACTCTTTTTGTATTTCATTAAATCTTTGAAAGTCAGAACCAAAATTAGTCAAAACTGTACCAACCAGGAAAGCACATCTCTACACACGCTGTTTTCAAATCACAAATGCGTGTCTCAGAGAACCAGGGCCAACCCAATAAATCTTTTCAATTGTCTGTTGGCTAAAAGGAAATTAGCTAGATTCACTTAAAAATATCTTTTAAAACTACTAGTTTAAACATTTTAGCCTATTTCATTAGCAAATGATAATGACTTTTGCTTTTATGGTGATGTGGTTTCTTTTTAATGGAAAAAAAGCCATATGAAAATAGGAATGTGTGTGTGTGTGTCTGTGTGTGTGTGCGCGCGCGCGCGGGGGAAGTACCTTTGCCTCCTTGGTATAGAAGTATACGCTGAGGCATTTCAAAGGAGTTGTGTCCTCTAGATATTCTGAACACTTTTCCAAGATCCACATTAAAAAACATTATATATAGACGAGGCTTCGCTAAGTCACTGAGCTCTTATTTGTGTGCTGTATCTTGAAGTTCTTTTCTATTTCATTTTTTAAACTTGCTATTTGCAAACTATTGATCTTTTTACTTTTATAAAATATGGATTGTTATCTATAGCTTGAAGAGTCTTTCTATAAAGAGATGTTTGGGAAATTGAGAAATCTAAATTTATGGCAAGCAATAGCAGGTGCTTGTGTTAGTTTTTGTAGTTGGAGAGAGTGCTGTGCTAAAGGGACTATGGTTAGGCGTGCAGTCCCCTCTGAGGCCCCAGCTGAGTGGCTACCTTCTCCCGGGCAGCATCTCACCAAGGCATGGACCCCACAACTAGCAGAATGAAAAAAAAGCAAACCCTGTCTCCTGTAAGAGTAATTTTTAAAAGAGTTTACTTATTTTTTATTTTATGTGTATGAGTGTGTTACCTGCATGTGCGTAAGTGCACCTATGTCATGCAATGCCCATAGAGGTCAGAAGAGGGTGTCAGATTTCTTCTGGAACTGGAATTACAAACAGTTGTTAGCTGCCAGCAGGTGCTGGGAATCAAACCCCAGTTCTCTGCAAAAGCAGTCAATGCTCTTAACTGCTGAGCTAGCCCCTCCCCCCAAAGAGTACTTTTAAACTCCACCGTACCAGGATGAATCCCACAAATACTACACAAACCACATGAAAGAGAAGCCCACTACTACATATGAGGAATTGCATTACTGACCACATGGTGCCTGCAAGAACTACCCAGATTATTTTCTGTTTGCCAAAGCCACAGGATCTCCCACGCCTGTGTTCCACTGTCTGGCTGATTCCTCACTGGTTGGTGACCTCATCAGCCTTCCCTGATTGCTTCCCCACACTCTGCTCCCACTCTTTCCCAGGCTAATGGATGTCCTCCTCTGGTCAAACGTCTATTGTCTCACTAGCTGCACTGTTCTTGGCATTGTGACTGCCCCTCATATGCCCTCCTAGAAGTCAAAAAGTAACTCCATTCATCACAGTCACAGCAAACTGCTTCTTGGATGACTTATGAAAGACTCAAGTGTTTAAAAGAAGTGGAACGTGATGGCACAAACTTGTAATCCCAGCATTTGGTTCAGAGACAAGAAGACTGCAAGTTTGAGGCCGACCTGGACTACATACTGAAACCTGTCTAAAATGGAGGAGCAGGAGGAAGCAGAGGTGAGGGGAGGAAGAGGAGGAGGAGGAGGTCCCTATTTAGGAAAGAATGAAACCAGAACTAAAGAAAATGAAGACAACGCGTGAAAAGTGCTTTTTTGCCTTCATTTCACCTGGTCCACAGAATTAATATTCCTATTTAACTGGTAGGTTAATTGAGGCTATGAGGAATCTTTTCTATGGAGGAGAAGATGTTAAAATTGTGAAGAGAAGAAAATATTTTCCTCTGGATTGGAAAAGATTAGAAAAAATAAATAAATTTTCTTTTCTAAGCCACAAGTTTGAACATTCCTTTTAAGTAAGACAGTGACAAAATCATGGTTTGTGGACTTTTGCAAGAAATATTGCTCTTAGATTGGAGAGAAAGTGCTTGCCTTGGTCCCCAGCTGTAGGGAGAGAGAGAGAGAGAGAGAGAGAGAGAGAGAGAGAGAGAGAGAGAGAGAGAGAGAGAGAAACACTTCTCTATTAGAGAGCTGTGGTAAAGCAAAAGAAATCCCCAGAGTTGGGGCCAGTCTTGCCTCCACAAATCCGATAATCTGAGTTCCTCGTGGTAGAAAAAAAGAAAACCAACTGTGGAAAACTGTCCTTTGACCTACACACACACACACACACACACACACACACACACACACACACACACACAGTGGCACATACCCACAAGTACACACACTGTGGCGTGAGGTTTTCCTCTATCAAAATGGGGATGGGGATTGAAAAGCCACAGGAGCTTGACTGACAAAGGAAGAAGCCAATAGAGTCAGCTACCTCCCAACCAACCAGGGACTTGAGAAGGAAGGCCTAAGCGGGAGCAAGGAATTCTGGGAAGGAGCCAGGTTGTCCATCTTGGCAGAGGTGGCCGTGGTTCTGATAAGAATGTAAAAAATTGCAGCCTAACCTCTCTACAAGGATTCCAGCTCCTCTCCCTGATAATTTCTTTGTGAATAAGCCCAAATAAACTCTGGTTTCCCTAACTGTGATTAGGTGAAATCTTCACTCACTTAGTCATTCTGGACCTGGAAGGGTGAGGCCAAATGCCTCACTTCACTGAGAGAAATTCTTAAGACATACAGACACACACACATTCGCACAAATAAATAAATAAATGTTTTTGAAAACTCTCGGACTCTGTCGGTAGGAGAATCACAACTTGAAGTATTTAATCTTAATTAAATATTTTAAACTTAGGAGAATTTGCTCATGTGTAGGAATGTATTGATCTACAAAGATTAGGAGAAGCAGAAGGCAAGATGCTGCTTGCATCTTTCTAGGATTGACCTTGACTTTTCAATATTTGTACACACACAAATAATTGTACAGAATGAATCAAATCTTGACACTCCAGATGCTGTCTGTGACTCTCAGAAAGGACAGAAAGGTGGGTGGATGGAAATAGGTGGATGGGGAAAGGCCTTTACAGAAAGCCTGTTCTGACCAGGAGAGACATTATTTACTGCTTCTCCCACATTCCGGTGATTTCAAGCTTAAACCAAAAGCCATCACTGTACATCAGGAACAGCTGGAGTAGATGACTCCTTAACACAAGAAAGCGAAAAGGCAGAGATGAAACTTCCAGGCTTTGAGTTGTCTGGGAAGAATGATCTTCCTCTAAAACTTCCAACAAACAACATCTGCCTCTCCCCTCATCTCCTCTGAGGCTGGACCAAATAAACCTAAATTACATTTGTGGCCCTCTGCTCATCCCAGTGTCAATCTCCCCCCAACCCAAATCCAGTCTTCACCCTCCTGGGTACTGCGTGTTGCCCAGGGTCTCAGTGCACAACCACATCTGAGCAGCCCATTTTACTTAAGAAGTAGAGTAGCAAAGGGGACTTGCACACAGTCACAAAGTAAACCAGGAGTGGGGCCAATTCAGACCTACAGAGCAGTGTTCTGGGGGTCCCTCAGGAGACAGACTCCAACCGTCGGAATGCCTGTTGTCCCTGGAAGTCTTATTCTTCTTGGGCCAGGTCGTGTGTGGGAAAGCTTTTCAGGTTGAGATATTGAGATGTTCACTGTGAGCTTTATATATCCTTCTCTACTCTCAGAGAAATGACTTATTCTGACCTGCAGAATAGCTTTAGAAAACCATTTCTCAAGTAACAGTTCCATACATTCACATTTTCTCTCTCGCTCCCCATAAGCCCACGGTCAGTGGGAAAACCAGCCAGCCTATATCATCCTGAGAGGGATAAGTGTGAAAATCCAACTTGGAGAGATTCACAAGATTCCTCTTGCTCTAAGTCCTGGGAAAATGCTTGCGTCTGGGACAGAAACAGGCTTGGCAGCTTCTCCCCAGTGATACAGTGAACAGGGGAAGGAAGACCAAGCTTGGGTTTTTACACATGCCAGCAGTTTGTGGAAATGTCAGACTCTTGCCCCTTGAGGTCCTTTTTGTAGCATAATGCAATTTCCTGCCCCAGGCCTGAAAGAGGCCGTAGAAAGCTGTGTAGAGCTGAGAAAAGCATTCAAAGAGGAATTCTCACAGGCCCATAGCTTTGTAAGTGAAGGAACATTGATCTCCTGGTTTGGGAGAAGGGCAAAACAGAATGAAGGAAGGTCAGACTAGGAGGTACAAGGAAAGACACGGCAGAAGCTGGCCTGGGGACGCACCTGAGCCGACTTGGGGTAAGGCATCCCACCATGCAGGTCCCACAGCAGTAAGCTGCCCAGGGGTATGGTTCCCACAGCAGGCATGGAAGGCTGCAGAAGCTGGGTCAAGCAAGAGCTGCCCCAGTACAGGCATGAGCAGCTGCAGGAGAGTAGATCATGTCGGGAAGGTGCCCGGGTGCACGGAGTCCCTCAAGAGGCATGGGAGTCTGCAGAGAAAGCTGACACCAAGTAAGGCATTCGAGTAAACAGAGCCACACAAAATAGTTAGGAAGGCAGGGACCAGTCACAGTATGTTGACCCTTGGATAGTGCCTGTTACTATAGACAGAAGAGACTATCAGAGGAAGCCTAGAGATAGAGCCTATGACCTTGACTTCCAGTTCAACCGAGTAAAGTGACACCAAAACCCTAGTATGACTTAGGCCTCTCTGGAACATTGCAAATGACTCCACTGAAAGAAGAAAGGTGACAAGAGGAAGGGAGGAAAGATGGGATGGAGAGACGGAGGGAGGGAGGGAGGGAATAACCAACAAATTAACTTCAGATGTGCAAGTCCCAGTGCAGAAACAAAAACAACATGAAAAACCAAGACAACATGTCTCCTCCCCAAATAACTAAGCCCATAGTAATAGCCCCCAATGAGAACGACCTGGGAAGACTTTCCAAAGGATGCAAAAGAATGATTATGACTGTGTTCAAAGAACTCAAAGAAGACATGAATGCACTCCAAGAGAGCAAAAACAAAGGTGAATGAAACAAGGAAGTCATCTCAAAATATGAAAAAAAGAGCTCAATAAAGAAATAGAATTGCTGGAATTTTTTTTAATATTATGTAAAAGAAGGTTCAAGGGAAGGAGAGAATAAAAACAAATGCAGGCGCAAAGGCAGACAATGATTGAAAATAAAAGTAAAGGACACTGCCTTTCACTTCGTGACTTTCAGTGTCCCAGAAAGTGGGCTGAATCTTCAGAGATGGTTCAAACGCAAGCACTACGAATGTGAGGGTGAGATGGGAAGACCTTTCATCAAAACACCGAGGCGTTGCTCAGTGACACATCTGCTCAGGTGACTGCTACAAGCAGGGGGACTGGCTGGTAATCAGGGGCCCTTCCGGGCTCCCCTCCAGGACCATGTCCCTGCACAGCCGTCCCCTTGCTCACCCCAGTCCCTTCAGCCTGCCGATGGTTGCCTTTTACAATAATCACATCTTGGCATGGAAGGAGATCTGCTGAGAGACTCTTACAGCTCCTTGGCTATTTTCAGGGTTGTCCTTCTGTAGGGAGGCATGAATATTAATTGCCTCCAAAAGGCAATCGAGGGGCAGAGGTGGTAGACAGAAGAGAGCTCAGGCTAATCTACAAACCTGCAGAGCCAGGGGATGAAGATTTTATTTTTAACACCCAGATCTGTGAGGTTGACCTATGCTTCGTTTCTCATATTGACAGGAGTGACAGGCTTGAGGGTTGGCTCACAGAACTAAACAGACCCAAGCGAAGAGGAGAGTAGAAGGGAGTTTCCAGGTTCCAGCCCTAGAACCTGCCCAATACATCACAGTGCTTTGGTCAAACAAGAGACATCGATATTAGACCCAGCAATCCAAAAGATGGGCTACATGCTGTTCAGTAGGGTTCTTAAAATTTTGCTTAATTTCACTGGGCATGGTAATGCACACCTATAATCCCAGCACTCAGGAGGCAGAGGCGGGAGGATCACAAAATCAAAGCCAGTCTGGTCTACATAGAGATCCTGCCTCAAAAAAAGAATTTTTGTCTAACTTCTATCATTATTATATTCCATATTTTATTTCTCCTCCTCGTTTCTCAAAGCATAACTCTCTAAATCATATCTGTCTGGGCAACCTTCTGATGACAAGTCTTCATATGCATATTACAATGTGAAATTTAATTTCATGCCTAGAACACTGAAGGTTAACTCAGCCAGGCTATTTTTTTTTTTAATTTTGTCAAACCCTTACATTTTATTCAGTCATCTAGTCAGCGGGCTGGAATCAAAGAAGAAACACTTCGGATTATGAGAAATTCCGAAGTCTGTTTCACCAATATTTTTTTCCTTCTTACACATCTGTCAGCAAAACATGAAGCAATGTAAGGATGCAGGTATAGTGGCCCGTGGCCCAGTGACCGGAGGCTCCAGGAGGAAAGGCATCAGCCTAGGCTGGATGCTGGCATGAGCTGGTCATGGGCATCTCATGATAAACATGTGAGATAAGGAAAGAATGTCTTTCTCTGCTCCTTTTAGAATCCTCAGTCAGTGGTACAACCGTCCAGCTTATCACCAAAGTAAAATATCTGGCAGTGGTGGGATTGGGGGCGTTAGACCTCTAGATGTTCCCCTGCCCTTCTGGATTGGTCAGGACCCACAATGATAGACTACTAGCTTCCAGTGTCAGTGGGTCTCTTGCTAACTCTTGCAAGTACAGAATAATTTATGCCTTCAATCTCTCTAGCCTTGTTCTACAAGGGAGGAAACCAAAACTCAGAGAGGGGAATCACACAGTCCATGGTCACACAGCTATAAGTGACTAAGTTGATATTCAAATCTGTATCCGAGTGTTATCGTGTGGAACAGCAGCTAAGAGCCCGGACTCAGGAGAAGAGCACCACACACATGTCCGAGTTCAAGCTCTTACTACCATACACCTTATTTTAGAGAGGCAAAATGAGGAGGACTTTAACACCTTCAGCAGAGGTATTGTGAAGAATGAACAGAATTACAGAAAGTCAGGTGAAAGGGAGGAGAGGCATTTCTTCAGTGCTGTAGGCACTGATAAGGTGCCCATGCTCCAGCAAGCAACACCTAACCCATCCCCCAGTAAGCAAACCAAATGAAACTCATTAGATAAAGAACAGGGGGAAGGGGGAGGAGACTAGTTGGGAAGAGGATCAGCAGGAGTGGAAGGAGGACGAGAAAGAGGGTAATGAGGGATGAATATGGTCAAAACACATGTATGTATGAAAAGGTTATAATGAAGCCCACTGTTTTGTTCAACTAACAGATGCTAATAAAAACATACTGTGATAACTGATTTTAATTATCAACTTGACAGATCTATAATCACCTGGGAGATGGACCTGCCCAATGCCTGTGGGGGTTTATCTTAATTATGTACAGGTGGGAAGCCCCATGCCCTGAAAGTGACTGCATTCCTTTGCTAGGATCATGACTGTATAAATGGAGAAAGGGAACTGAGCAACAGCCCATGCCTTTAATGCTGTTCCTGATTATGGATGTGATATAATCAGCTGCTTCAGGCTCCTGCTGCCTTGAATTCCCCACCATGATGGACTGCACCTTGAACTGTGAGCTAAAATAATCTTTTCGCCCTTAAGTTGCTTTTGTCAGGGTATTTTATCACAGCAACAGGAAAAGAAACTAAGACATATCTAGAACAAAAGATTTAAAGGTCCTAGAGCTAGGCCTGGTGCCATAGTGCTGTAATGTCCACTGCTCTAGAGGCTGAAGAGGGATGATCACAAGTTCAAGGCCTGCCTGGGGTACAGAATGAGTCAAGACCAGCCTGGGTAACTTAGAAGGTTCTTGTCTCTAAATAAATAAATAAAGAGAGATGACTCAACGGTAGAGCACTTGCCTAGCATCTGCGAGGACCTGGGTTCAGTCTCCAATACTGAGAAAAAAGAACAACAACATGTAATCCTTGACTTTGTACCTGGCATATCCTAAGTGTAAAAGGAATACGAATGTTATCAGAATAAAAATGGAGTTTCTTTTGTCAACACTAACAACAATAAAAAGTAAATAGACAAAATCCCAGCATAGACATGGGGAAGTAGGTAAGAAATGCCAACCCAACCTAAGGAACTTTGGTCAATCGGTGGCTGCTGGGAGGAGAAGAGTCAGTCTATTTCAAGGATGGAACTCTTAGTAGACTAACCAGACTCCAGTGGATGGACCCACATTGAAGAACACAAATTAGACTATTGGCCTAATTACATCTTATATGTATAACAGCGTACATTAAATTGGACAGAGGTAATAAAGGGAGGTGAGGATGGAGGAGGGAATCTAAATACTACCAAAATACGTTATATGAAAATCACCAAAATTCAATTTAAAAGTAAATAGAATAGAGAGAGTATGAAGGAAGGATTCTGGTGCATGACTGCTTGATAGTAACTACCATAAAGCCTCTGCCAGCCCTGCAAGTGCACACAAAGGTCACCACGACCTTATGCAAAAAGTACTTCCATGAGGACATCTCTCCAGCAACTATTGTTCGACCTTGAACAGATGCTAGTCTTGTTATTTATCATTGTGGCCAAGAATTATTGCGGAAAACATCTGCTGCAACCATCTTCATTGTTGTCTTTTAAGGCTTCCCTTTGGTCTCCAGCATCTTTGGCTAGGCCTCTAATATGGCTCATGGATTCCCACTGCAGTGTTCTGCTATTCCCACTGCAATGCTATCCCCAAATAAATATCACTGTTCTTTGGACCATCTCCAATTTTGTGGTTGTTTAGGTTGACATAAGCACACAGATAAACTTCAGGGGAAGAAAGTCCTGATGAGCGAAAAATAGCAATGGGATAGTGTGTGTGTGTGTGTGTGTGTGTGTGTGTGTGTGTGTGTGTGTGTCCACCAGCTTCAAACACTTCTGCAGTACTGAATACATTATGGTTCTACCAAGATCATGTTGGGATGACGTTCACTGGCTGCTTTAGAGACTTCAAATGAGAAACCAACAGAAGTTGGTCAGATCAAGTTATGGCACCCATTTTGGAGATTGGAGTGGGTGAGTGAGAGCAGCCCCTTGATGAGCAACAAACAGGAGACATTCTGAAGAATTTCAGAGAGTATGATAGAGAATCCAAAGCATGCTATTTACCCCCAGCCACAGAGCTGGGACCCTCCTGCCAATCTCCACAGGGAGAGATCAACTCCTCAGAGCTGAGCTTTGCCGAAGCTCACCATAACAAGACATTATTGATATACTCTTTGCCCAGTGGATCTGCTTACCTAATTATCATGCATGACTGCCTTGTTCCTCGGCCCCCACAGAGCCACTGCTGGCAATGGTGATCGAAAATGATTCCCTGCCTTTCAAGCCAGGAGTCTCAAGAAAACCTTCTGGGTACATTCAAATGTTATGTAGCCTTGTAAACTGCCAGTTATCACCACAAACACACATAGGACTTTGCATTTTTAACTGATTTTTTCAAATGTGACACCTGTCCATCAGTGTCAGACCCAGAAGGTCTGCACTTTTAGTACTGAAAAGCCTAAGAAATAAGAGGTATGGGGAAGGTGGACATGCCCATGTGGGAGCCACTTCTACAAGGGAATGGAGAGCCAGTCATGACTAGACTGTGATGCTCCCCATACTGAGCTCCACTGATCTCTGGAAAGGGTCTCAGATATAGTGGCAACAGTTGGAGGTCAGCGGCACTTACTGAGGGGCTTAGACAGCAGGCCCTTGTTTCCTACCTTTTGAGAAGCGAGGAACCTGGAGTCATGGTAATTGACAGCATGCTTAGCTTCTTCTGAAGGGTGAGAGATTATTTTCCAGCCCTGTCCCCTGGCTTCTGGCAGTCCTTGATGTTCCTGGGCAGAAAACATCATCCCATGTCTGCCTTCTTCTTCACAGGACATTCTCCCTGAGTATCTGTGTCCAAATTTTCAGTTTTGATGAGGACATGGTATATTGAATTAAAGCCCATCCTAGTGACCTCCTTTTAATTTGGTGATCCCATAAGGACCCTTTCTCCAAGTAAGCTCACATTCTGAAAGCTAAGACTTCACCATGTGAATCTGGATGACCAATTCAACTCAGAACACCTATCCTCTTTCGAAAGACCACTCTGTGTGTTCTAGTCAGCTATCTGTTGCTATGATATAACACTAGCCAAAAACAACTTGGGGTGGAAAAGTTTCTTTTATCTCACATCTCAGGTCACAGTTCATCACCGAGGGAGGGCAGGGCAGAAGTCAAGGCGGAAACCTGGAGCACAGACCGTGGAGGAAGTTGTCTACTGGCTGGCTTCCCCGGCCTGTGCTCATCCTGCTTTCTTATATAACCCAGGACCACTTGCTCAGGGGTAGCACAGTAGGCTAGACCTTCCCACCTCACTCACTAATCAATAAAAAGCCCCACAGGCTAATCCAATTAGGAGATTCCTCAGCTGAGGTTCCCTCCACCCATGTGTCAAGTTGACAATTGAAGCTGTCCAGCACATACAGTCACACCAGTCATTAAACTTCAAGTCAGTGTGACAGGATTTGGGTGTGGGTGCCAGGGTTACAGCTTGCTCTCGCTCTCTCACTCTCTCTATGTCTCTCTCTCTCTCTCTCTCTCTCTCTCTCTCTCTCTCTCTCTCTCTGTGTGTGTGTGTGTGTGTGTATAAGCAAGTGGGTTGTCTTGGCTGGGCCAAGAATTATTCAAAAGAACCCAGGAGGAAGAAAAGGCCTGTGTAGAGCTCAAAGAACAGCTGACGGAGAGAGTCCCAGCAGGCATGAAACACCCAGGACCACTCAGGCCTAGCTTTAGTTGTCTCAACTATGAAGGAAAACAGCAAGCAAGCGCATCGCTGTATAATAATGGAGTCACTTTCTGCATCTGTCTTGATTTCATCCAGCTCCCTCCTGACACCATGACTGCTCTTGAACTCACCTTGTCAGGGAGTTCCCACTCACAGGCCTCTCGGGACAGAGATGAGACCCACTGTTCATTTTCTCTGTACTCAAACACTTTCTTTTAGCCTACATCTTGCTGCCTGGCCTGACTCCATCTTATATTAGAGTAAATGGAATGTGGCCTCAGCAGGAGGAGGGAACTTAGTCAGTGGAATCCCCCTCTGTGTTCCTAGCACTCACAGTAGCCCCTGGCAAGCAGTAAGGTCTTATTTCAAATCTTTGTTCTTTGTGTATGTATGTATGTATGTGTGTGTGTGTGTGTCTTTCTGTATGTATGCATGTGTGTGTGTGTGTGTGTGTGTTTTACTGGACACTGATGATGTTTGGCAAGCTCTCTGAACACCTAACAACAGCTCCAGCTGTAGCTATTTTTTACCTAGCACAGGGTCTCACTAAATCACTCAGGTTGGCCTTGAACTCACTTTGTAGTCAAGGCAGGCTTTGAATCTGTGATCCTTCCACCTCAGTCTCCATCTTCCCTGGGATTACAGGCCTGTTTCTGTATGCCTGTTTCTGTAGGCCTGTTTCAATATGTAGCTTTGAATTCTGGAATGAATGCCATCTTTCCTCTACTGAAAGACAGTTCCTTCAGGGCTGGGGCTGGTCACGCCTTACTTCCCAGAGTCCTGCTCCAAGCAGTCTCCTGCAGTGCTCCCTCCCTAACAGTGGGTGGGATGAAGGGGTACTTGGGGCTTAGTGGTTCTACTTCATCTCAAAACCACCTCTGAAGTCGAGCAGGAGGCTTTACATATCATATTTCTCAACACTCAACACTCAGCTCAAGATCATCTCTTAGAAGCCTGTTCTTCCTCTTCCCGAGTTCAGATTGACAGTCCTTCTTCCTCTGAGCCTTCTGTGTACCCACATACTTCCATCCTGCACCACAATCATGCTTGGCTTCTGCTACCTCAAGATCTTTCTTCTTTTCTGTTTTTTGGTTGTCTGCTAGTTTGTTTTCAGAGACAGAGTTGAAGCAGGCAAGCACAGGGATAATTTGGAAAACAAGACTCTGCTTGGCTCAAGCTATATCTGCATCCCCTTCCCAATCGTGCAGTAAGCAGCCCGGGACTCCTCCCTGCCCTGGACGCACATACACTTGCTCTAAACAACACAGCAGGTTTCTCCTCGCTGTCAATGCCTTGGTGACTCACCTTTTGGGATCAGCTACATTCTGGAACATATCTAAACACTATAGGCAATGGGCTATATACGATCCAGCATGGCCTGGTTCTGGGTGCCTACACAGGAAGGCATACTCTGTCCCCAAAATGAACTTCTAGAAGGAAAACCCTAGTAAGCATCTCACGTTTATGTCTATTTGGATGTGCATAAATTTTTTGAACAAGATGTCAAGAACCTCAAATTTCCCAGCCCAGGGCAAGCCCACTGACAATAGGACTTCACTATGTAGCCCAGGCCAGCCTCAAACTTGAGATCCCCTTGCCTCAATCTCCCAAATGCCGCTACCTGAGAATGTTCCTCTTTTTATTAACACTCACTTGCTACCTAGTGGCATTATTTCCTTTGAAGACACTTCTCTTTTCCTTTTGACCCAAGTTCACACGTTAGGCCTTTACCTGCCCGCTTCCTCTACAAGAACTAATCTTCTATAGTTGTTTCCTTCTCTGTAACTCTGGGGTCCATCTGTCCCTTCCATGTATCGTTCATCCCTTTCCTGCCAGTCCCTCAACCTTCATCCTATCTTCTGAATCGATGTCCCAACGCCCTTCCTTCAGTTGCCTGCCTGACAATCCATCCTGTTCATGCTATCAGAGTAGGCATCCTATGGCGTTATTTACCAAACACACACACACACACACACACACACACACATACACACACACACACACACAAAGCCTTTTCTTGCTCTGAAACCTCTGCCAGTCTTGCACTGTCTACAAAATAAAGTCCGGCCTCCCCAGAATGTGTCTTTCAGAGACCTGACCATCCATCTCTAATTTTGTCTTGCCAAATTTGCTTTCTTCATCCACACTCAGCCTCCTTGCATAGAAACCTCTTCTTTCCCCCCTGAACTGCCAGCCACACTCAAACCTCTCTCCTTTTGTCACTTTCTTCCTCATTTGTTTGTTTCAGGATCCTCTAAGTTCTTCCTTCAGTCAAGGCTAGTTCAAGTCCCATGGGAACTTCTCCCTGTTCAGTCTGAAAGAACAGACCCTCTTCTTTCACGTTCCTATCATCAGGACCATGAGTTTGGAGCATCTCCCAGTTCATATTGACATTTATTCTAGACAGACACTGTGCCTCACCCCACCTGCCTGCTGAGGGCAGGGCCCATGCCCGATTTCACTCATTTTATGACCTCAGCACTAAAGCTTTGCTCTGAAAGTAGTTGGCACATACAACAGGAGCGTGGGTGGAAGGACGCAGCTGGTCATGGGTTTCACCTTATGAAATGCCACAAGCAGCAGTCACTGCGGTGTGCATGCATTTCATCAGTCTGAGAGGTACTTTTGGCAGAACCCAGGGCCGAGTACTTGATAGTTTATCTAGTGAATGAACTGGAGTGGCACTCGTCCACGGGTTATCAAAGCCTAGAGGCAGGAAGGGAGACACCGCAGCCACCCATCTTTAAAAACTTCGGCCACCACTCACAGGGCATCCTCGGCACTGCCCACTTCTGACATGGCTCACCGCCACGGGGGAGAATCTTCCCAGAGTTCTTGCTAACCTCATCTTGTCGTCTCCCTTCTCAGTTAGTCCAATCTATTCTATCCTGGATGTTCTCTCTCCATTTGACACTGAGAGTCTGTCCACACTACAGGGAGAACATTCCATAGCAACTGACAGATCGGATGAGGGTTGCCGTGGAAAAAGTGATGGTTTCAGAAAATCCATCATTTTTTCTTCATTCTTTTCTTTTGGCCTTTTTGAGACAGGGTCTCCCTGTAGCCCCAGCTGGTCTGGAACTTGCTATGTAGACCAAGCTGGCCTTGAACTCACAGAGATTCGCTTGCCTCTGTCTCCTGAGTGCTAGAATTAAAGGCATGCACCCCTACACCCAGCAAAATTCACCTGTTTTAAAGGACTCTATGAACTCACTGGTACTTCCTTCACAGGTCATGTAGCTCAGACCCTTGAAACCTTCTCTCTTTCACACTGGCCCACACTCTCCTGCCTTTCCTCTCCCAAGTTTCAAACTTCTCCCAGAAACCTTATACCCTGGGGGCTAAATTTAGTACAGTATGTGATCGTGTCAACAAGAGGCCTGATTAATGGGAGGGAGGTGATAAGCTTGGACAAGGTCAGTGATGCTTCTGTTTAAAATGATAGATCTGGGGCTGAGAGATGGCTCAACAATTAAAAACACCAGCTTCTCTTGCAGATGACCTGGGTTCATTTACCAGCACCCACATGGCAGCTAATAACTATAACTCCAGTTCCAGGGGATCAGACTCCCTCTTCCAGCCTCCAAGGGCATTGTATGCATGTGTTACATTTACATACAAGCAGGCAAAATACACACATAAAAATTTTTAAATGAATAATAAAAGAATGGACCTGAGTGGCATAATGTGTAGCAAAAACAATAGGAAAGAAAATGGAAGCAATACATCATTCTGGGTAGACACAGGTTCCTCCTCTTGCCTCAACAACCCTCTTAACAGGTAAATAGCAGCCCCACAATCTTCTCAGATCATCCCTCTTTGATTGCTCCCTGACTCACATCATCATAAGGCCAAGGAGATTTGCCATCTGCACAATTATACCACACCAAGAAAGCTGGCAGGCACTGTTATGGCATCTGTGATAAATAATGCCCTTGCCAGTTGTGAGCTGAAATATATTCCCCTCAAAGTCATACAGTGAAGCCCAAACCCACAGTACCTCAGAACATAATTATATTTATAAACAGGACCTTTAAGGAGATGAGTTGGTTAAATATAGTGTTAGGTTGGGACCTAATTCAATCTGACTGTTGTTCTTACAGGAGGATATTGGAACCTCCTAAGAGACACCAATGATATGCATGAACAGAAAAAGGTCCAAAGGGAGAGACAACAGAGGACAGCCAGCAAGGAGAGGCTGCAGAAACAAACAGCCCTGCGGGGCGTCTTGACTTCAAACGACCAGTCTCCAGAGCCATGAGACAGATTCCTACTGTTCAAGTGTAGCCTGTGGCATTTTGTTATTCCAATATAGGAAAACGCTTCTCTCCTGTATTTGTTTGGGGAAGTCTAGGCCTGTTTCTCCATCTTGGGCAGAAACAGTAGTCCTGCTAAACTGCCTCCACGCCATCGGACTGGCAAGTGTTTCTCATCTTTCTGCCGTGTCTGGCTTTCTCTCTTTTCCTCATCGTCCCTTTTCTCATAAAAGCCTTTGATACATTCATTTTCCTCTTCATTCTTTGATCAATGCTAAAAGTGACGACACATGACAGGAGATGTCACTGAGAAAGTCCACATGCAAAATGATGGCATTTGACAAGTTGCCAATTCCACACCACGGTACCGGGGGATCCTGGTACTACCATTTATCACTGCACGCTGAATCCGCTGTCAGTAACTGAGCAAAGCACGTTCCTTAGGGCAGATTCCTGTGATAAGACGCCTTCATTGTAGCCTTCTCTGCTTTTCAGTCATAACTGTTAGGTGTGATTGGCAGGTCCAAACCAGACTCTCTGTGGCCTCTGAGATCTGAGAGATCTGAGAAAAGAACTGACTTTTGAATAGATAAGGTCCCCAACCCAGGATTCACATACAGCTGTAAAAAAGGACTACTTCCTGGCAAGAAGCTTACCTTAAACATCAATCAGATGTCATGGCAATCCTAACCCCTTCCCCCTAAAAGCCAGGATGAGCCTGAGAGTTTTTAAAAGGCTTTGAGGCTTTAAGGACTAGGACTGGGACTGGGACTTTGGCCTTTTGGGCTGAGCTTGCTCTCCGCCAGCCCAGTTCGTTCCCCGGAGCCCCGGCCCCAAGATGGGAATGGGGGAGCTAGCATTTCTCCACTCGTGGGTGCGGAGAAGCTAGTCTCTGGTCTTCTCTTAATAAAACCGGGTCCTGTTAGCTTCCAGCAGAGTCTCTGGTCC
Organism: Eospalax fontanierii; assembly: GCA_035773235.1. Lineage (NCBI taxonomy): Eukaryota > Metazoa > Chordata > Mammalia > Rodentia > Spalacidae > Eospalax > Eospalax fontanierii. The sequence continues at coordinate 25,206,684 of CM069533.1, read as the reverse complement.
CTTCTGTCTGTGGCGTCTCTCGAACCCAGAACCTTACAGAAACTATGGTGAGCGTGCCCAAAGACATCTCTGCCCATCATATTAATCTTTTACACATATGCTCCATGACTTTGAGCTAAGCACACCTAAAACAGGTCTTCCATCTTTTCTTTTTAAATTATGATCTTTTAAACTGAGCATCCTCAGGGCTCTACTCCTTAACTGAGCATGCTCACAAATGGCCCCAGCCCCAACATGAATATGCATAGATCTTCTGAATAACCCGCCCCTTGCAGCCTTGTCTGGGAGAGGATTGCTTTGTCAGTGACTCCAGTACCCTCCTTCCCTCGGTAGACAATATAATAAATCGCTCCGCTCCTCCATGTGTGGACTGTCCTTATTTTGGTTTTTCACCCACCAATATGCAAGCCCATCACATTCAGATACAAAACATGCTCTCAACTGTCCATTTCTTGCAGAGAAAAATAATGCTACATACATAAAAGCTACAACTGTCAACCTGACAAGCAAAACAATTCATGGATTTTTTTTTTTTTTTCAAAGCAGGGCCTCACTTGTCTCAGACAAGCATTTTACCACCGGACCTTATCCCCAGTCCGAGTAGTCCAGGCTTTCAAAGATTACACCTGTCTCATTTACTTGCCTAACAAATTAACAACAGCAAAATACTCTGTTGTTTTGTTTTGTTTTATTGTTGTTGTTTTTCAGACAGTGTCTCACTATGTAGCCCTGGCTGTCCTGGAGCTCTCTCTCTATGGAGAACAAGCTGGCCTGAAATTTACAGAGATGTGCTTGTTTCTGCCTCTGTCTCTGCCTCCCAAGTACTGGGATTAAAGGCTTGAGCCACCATGCCAGGCCAAAAAAAATTCTCCTGAATGAAAACAGGTGAAGAGCTTGTTTCTTTTTCGGGACAGGAGGACCCGAGTTTGATCCCCAGATCCACTCATGTAAAAAGATTCAAATAAAGGTGGGCAAGTGGCAAGCACTGGGAAGGTGGAAACAAGCAGATCCCTGGGGCTAACTAGTGAGCCAGCCTAGCATACTTGGTGACTTCCAGGGCAGTGAGAGGCCCTGTCTCAAAAGTAATAAGGGGCATAGCACCTAAGAAATGACACCCAAGGCCTACACACACACACACACACACACACACACACGCACACACATATACATGTGCACTTGAATACATGAACATGCACACAACACACTAGTGAATGTTATATATGAGCTGTTCTAAGTATTTTATATGTATTCCCTCTCGATATTCACAGCGATCCCATAAAACAGACAAGCATCATTCCCACTGGCTGATGAGAAACCAAGGCTTAAGACTTTCCAAGGGATAAGTACTTATTTATGGCAGAGCTGAGAACCTAAGTAGGTCTCACACTGGAGCCCATTATCTACAGAATTGGCCTGCTGCTATAGAAATACTATTACCTAAAGAAAAATAACATTGGTATGAAATAATTCTGAGGACGATCATTTTTAAAGGAACAACCTTCTATTACTTAAAAAAAAAAAAGTCTGAGCAATGATTAACAGGAGTAACCTAGTGAAAAGTGCAGCTCATCTTGTATAAAGCCTTTGGTGAAAGTTGGCAGCCGGACTTTCACAGATTGGAATCTCGGCAGTCCAAACCGGAGCAGGAATTAGGAGAACTGTCAGCAGTGAAATACATTATTTCATAATTAACGTGATGGGAGTTCTGTGATAGTCTGGGGTTGTGAGCTCTGTGCCGGCTCCAGCAGCATGTCGGATGAGCTCCACATGAAATCCCACCATGTAAGAATAAAGAAGATGCACAGGGATGAGTGCATGAGGACTTTGGAGAAATAAAGTCAGTCACCCTTTAGTACGATGGATCTTTTGTTTTACTATTTTTCATTAGCGCAGGTTAATCATATGGAGTGATGGATTTCATAATAATCTCATATGTCCATACAACACATTTGGATCATTTCATCACCCATTGCTTTCCTTCATCCTCCTCTCCCCACTCCCTTTGGTTGTTTTGAAATGGGATCTGACTCTGTAGCCCAGGCCGGCCTTGAACATCCTAGCTTCCTGCCTCCACCTCCCAAGTGCTGGGATTACAGACATGTGCCACCACATCTGGATGAATACTTTTTAAAATGATTATCCTTATCCCTAATAAGGTGATTAAGAGCAATAATGATTTTTCCTTAGAAAAGAAGATACAAAGCTGGATATGGTGATGCTAATCCCAGCAAGGAAGAACAAAGAGTTCAAAACCAGCTTCTGCTACCTAGTGAACTCAGGGCCAGCCGAAGCTATACGAGACTGTGTCTCAAAAAAACAAAAGGGGCACTGGAGAGACGCTCAGTGGTTAAGAGCCCAGGAGATGACTGAGCAGGTAAAGCACTTGCTACCAGTGACCTGGGTTGAGTCTCCAGGACCCTTATAATGGAGGGAGTGAACCGACCCTGGCAAGTTGTCCTCTGACCTCCAATACACGTGCCCACATGCTTACCCCTCCTCTCTCCATAACAAATAAATAATGTAATTTTTTTTAATTAAAGGAAGAAAAGGAAAAAAGAGAGAGAAAGGAGGGAGGAGAGAGGGAGGGAGGGAGGGAGGGAGGGAGGGAGGGAGGTTGGTTGAAGTGAAGCAATAGGGGAAGCTTGAGGTGTGGAGGTGGAGGAGCTGGACCTGCCCTGGACAGAAGTGGAAGGCTCAGACTCCTCCCAGGTATCACTGCCTGAGTGACATTTAGCCTGCTTTTAATCGCTTCAGACCTAACTTAGTTTTTGAAGTAGAATGCCGTTTCATCATATGGAGAAGCGCAATATGCAGAACAGGAGAAAACAGGCAGCCTGATCCGGGCAGGAGGGTGGGATTGTCCCCTCTCCCTTGCATCTTCTGCTCTCAGGCACACTGAACCCATTCTCCCTAAAGCCCAGCTTCTTAACCCGCAGGCCAGCTGAATGAATGTGGGTGGCTGAAAAAACACGGCTGCAGTGAAAGACTTCTGACCTTGCAATGACCACAAATTAAGTCAAAATCAAGGGCATTTTTAAAGAACTAGAATACAAAAATAATCTGAAATTAAAGTGTTACCATGACCACTGGTTTTTTTGTTGTTGTTTTTTTTTTTTAAAAAGGTGCATAATGAGTCGAGGCGTTTCTGGCAGTGTTCACACTTACTGCTCTGTGCAGCCTCACGGCAGGCAGCCGTGGCTCTGAGCGCAGCTCGCATGCGGCAGGGTGCCATGCCCCCAAACCATGCCATGCCAGCCAACAAAGGCTGCCTGGTACATCTCAGTTCAGGAGTGAGCACCCCTGGATGTCAGGGCTGTGGTGCTGTACTGTACATACAAAGTTTTCTTACCTTACAGAAATTTGATCGCTTAATTATGAAAAACAAAGACTTTTAATGTTTTTTTGCCATCATTCTTCAGAATGTAAAGATTGTTAGTTTCTCTTTGGATTGGATTGTGTTAGACTGATTGATTTTAAAAAATTGAGGCAAGATAGCTCAAGGGGTAAAGGCACCTGTCACCAGGTATGGTCACCTGAGTTTGAGCCCCAGGACTCAGTGGAAGGAGAAAATAGATTTCTGTAAGTTGCCCTCTGATCTTCAAATGCAATGTGATTTGCTCACACACACACTAATAAATAAATATAATAAAAATTTTAATTGTGGTTTGAGTTTCATTAGAAAAACTGTTAAGTAAATTTTGTCTTGGGGTTAGGACAAGAATTTCCAATCAATTTTGAAATGGTCCTACATATTTCTGCCATTTTGTATTAGGTATTTATGTGAAACGGCATTCTAAGCATTAAGGATTATAAAATCAAAATATCAGCTAACTCTGAAAAATATTGAAGATGCTTTATTGTTCATGTACTCAAATAATATTCAGTCATGATTCAATTCTTATGTAAAATAAACACACACTTCCATCTCATTCGCATACAATTTTGCTTCTGTAGTTAATAAGTGGTAAATTATATGCATAATTTAAAAGCTTACACTAATAAAAATTTCTCAAAAAAATTAACTGGGGCTAATAAGATGTCTCAGAGCGTAAAGGATCTTACTACATGAGTCTAGTGACCTGAGTTGGATGCCCAAAACCTATGCAGAGTGGAAGGAGAGAACCAGCTTCATAAAGTTGTTCTTTGACCTCTACATGTGCATTATGGCACACCCACCAGCACACACAGCATGCACACATACACAATAATAAATAAATATAGTTTTTTAATTAACTGAAATTGTGTTTTGAAATTTGTGACGCTTTCACCCCATAGCAACAGCAGAAAGCAGACCACTGGCTTCTCACCCCTAATCCTCCTCATCAAGCGAAATGCTTTCTAAATATAAGCAATTATGAGAACAAATAAGGGCATACAGAATGTCCTTTCAGTAGAACTGTCAGTGCCCTGTGCATATCACATGCTCTCAGCATTCTTTATAAGCCAGTGGCTTCTTACAGCAAGATCCTCCTAATGCTTAGCCTGAGAGCTTACCCCAAACAGGGGACAGACCAGAACTACGGAGGAGTTAGTATCCCTGACAGCACCCTCCCAGTAGTGATGGACAATCTGGTGGATAATACCCCTAAATTCCTCATCCTCTAAGTCATATTCCAATTTACACACTCTCAGATGTCCCCAGAAATGAGGCTGCATGAGCCAACCGCAGTACCTAATTTCTCTCCATCCTCAGCTCAACTCTCAGATTAACTGCTTGCACTCAGATTCTTTCCAGCTCTGTGTCTAGAGCAACCCACCGCCAGGCAGGGAGTATTTCAAGAAGGAAAGAAAGGAACTAATGCCTCTAAGGGCCTACCAACTGTGTTGCTCTCTATCCCTAGGTTACCTCATCCACGTTCTGCAACAACCCCACAAGAAGCAATCACCTTATTTTGCACACAGGGAACAAGTGATTCCAAAAAGTATTTTGTTCAAGATCGTACAGGCTGCAGAGGCTAGGAGAGACTAAGACTTAACCCTCTACCTGTGAGGCTCCCTGCCTGCTTCTCCAGTGTGTTTTCCAAGTCTCTTCATCAATCTTGGCAGGCCACTCCTGACCAGGTTTTCCCTAAACCTTTCAAAGACAAAAAACTTTGAGTCTATTTTTTTTTCCTGGCATCTAAGATAATAAACGCATTGGAGGTAAAACTGTATCAGAGGAGTTCGATTCCGCTTCCTGAACATGTGTTTATAAATCACCTGTTGTCCTCTGAGCACCCTCTGTGCTCCAGGAGCTTCCTGTTAAATGAAGGAGAGACTCTTATTGAAAACAGCCTAGAATGTTTTTGGATACAAGGCATGGACATGCACTCGAAGGGTAGATTCATCTCAATCTAGGGACTGAAGACAATTTCCTGGGAAAGTAGTCTTAAAGAATCTGTGACTATCCAGGGACATGTTCATAAGGTATTTTGGTTGTTAAATCAGTAGAAAGCAATGACTATAGGAGTTAAGGGAGATGAAGAAGTCTAGAATGATAGCCAGAGTTTTGACTTGAGTGCAGATAAAATTGGGGTCATTAACCCGGACTGAGAATGCGGGATCACGGCAGGCTGGAATGCAAGGGTCATTTTTGTTCACACAGCACATGGGCTCTGGCAGGTATCCTTTGTGTGTACCAGGTTCATTTCCCAACATTCCTTCCGCGGCTGCAATCAGCATCTTAGGAATATGGGTGGGCACTTGGTTGAGCTCTGGTCCAGTAGGGCACCCCACCCTTTTAGCAATAAGTCTTGAGCAAGTCCAAGAACAAACCCTGTATTAGTTAGGTAGGAAATGGTTGCATGGATCTGGCTCTGTCTATGGCCTGGGATGGTTTCATTCGTACCTGATACCTGAAGTGACTGAGCCTCTCTCTACTTATCCCTTCATCCTCTGACAGGCCAGCCTGGCCTCCTCACACCCAGTAGAAAGGTTCTCTGACACCTAGCTCTCTCCCTACCCCTCTCAGTGACACATCAGGTCCAGAGCACTGTATATGTTCCTTTGTTTGTTCTTTGTTTTTTGAGACACACTCTCACTATGTTGCCCAGACTAGCCTCAGACTTGAAATCTTCCTACGCCAGCCTCACGTGTGCTGGGATTGCAGACCCATGGGGCCTCACCTAGCTATAAGTCCATCTTCGTAGCACTTACACCACTTGCTGGATTGTCGATGCTCTCCATGAGGGCAGGACGTGGGTCTGTTTTATTCATGACTTCTCACAGAGCCTTGTGTATAGTAGGGGTTCAATAATTATTTAGATTATTAATGATGACTGTAACGCAATATAAACATGGATAAATGGAGTAATTGGTTGCAATGAATGTCCTGGATGTAAGACACTTAGTGGTTGGTCAACTTTCTGGATTTTGAAGCCCTGAAATGCTTGGTGTGGGGAGCTCTGGTGGTTTTCATTCCTGATCAGTAGACCTTGACCAGCACTCCCAGACTAGTAGACCTTGACAGCACTCCCAGGCTAGTAGACCTTGACCAGCACTCCCAGGCTAGTAGACCTTGACCAGCACTCCCATGTTGGGCATAATGTAAGGTGGGCCTAGCCAGGCCACCTGTTACGAGAAATAGAGGCATGGCTCCTGTGGGTGTGGCATTCTGCTCTGGCTAGTTGTGAGACCAGCACCTGGAAAGAACCTGCCTACCTGGGGACAAACTTACTATTGGCTGTATTGGGACCCCACCCCATGAGGTCATTGGCTATCCAGACCTATAAGAGCTTGTGCACCTCAATAAAGAGTTTGCACTGCCACGCACTTGGCCTGCTTCCCGTCCAACTCCCGGAGTCTGCGGCTTGACTCTGTGTGTACTCGCCCCCAACCCCTTGGGATGGCCCACACGACAGTAACTGACACGACTATACTCCCAGACTAGCAGACCTTGACCAGCATTCCCTGTGCCAGCCTCAGGGAGTCAGTAGAGACTGCCTGGTCTGCTCCTTCATTCCACACTATACCACTCCGAGTCTCCTCTCTGCCTGGATCTCCGGTGCCTGGAATTGGCCCTAAAGAATACATACAATCCTTTTTCAATGCACCAGGGACTGCATTGTCCAGTGCCGGACCCATCCCCTTCCTTCTCTGTCTGCCTCTTTCTCTCCCTGTACTTCCTCCCAGGGCTTCCTGTCTTATTTTCTCTCCTGTCAGGACAGGCTATCAGGGGCATACATTGGCTACATCCCTATTTTGAATCAGCTTGGACATAAAGTCCAAGGAAGGTAAGGAGGACTTGAATTCGGGTTAAGTGCCATTGAACTTAAGTGCCATTGAACTGAACCAGATACCTCTACCTCATTTTTCTGGGAGGCTTAGAAACTCCAGTCCCACAACACTACAAAGAATAAAACCATTCATGTATCTGAAGTGGTCTTTCAATCACGACACTGTCAGTATTTTGGACTTGGTAATTTTTGGATAACAGGAGCTTGTCCTCTAATTATTAGATGTTTAGAAACATGCTGGTTTCTCTCCATAGGTGCTATGGCTGGCTCCCTTCCAGTTGTAACATCCTAAATGTCTCTAGACACTGCCAATCTCCTCTTGGAGAGACTGTGGAGCAGTCTCCTCTGGTTACAATCACTGCCTGAAGCCTTAATGGAAGTGATTCTAGGGAAGGATTCTGAGGAAACTATTAAAGATGTCATATCAGTCACTTTTTGTTACAATGACAAATAAATCCATTTAATAATGTGTTAACAAGTGAGAAACAAATGACATAAAGCAGATTTATAAAACAGTAAAAACAGATTTATTTTGGCTCACGGTTTCAGAGGTTTTAGGTCATTTAGCTTCATTACTGTCAGGCAGGAATGGGACAAGGCAGAAACAGCACCATGGGAGGGTGGGAGAGGGAAGATATGGTGGCCTGGAACCAGTGACAGGAAGAGGAAGCAGCCAGGGACAAGCTAGGCCTTCCAAAGGCACACTCTCAGATACATGTATCCAGGCCCAGAGACAAGCTAGGCCTTCCAAAGGCACACTCTCAGCTACATGCATCCAGGCCCAAGGACAAGCTAGGCCTTCCAAAGGCACACTCTCTGCTACATGCATCCAGGCCCTGGTTTCCATAGTTCCACCACCTCCTAACAATGCTTTCAGTTGTGAATCCATCAATGTATTCATCCATTAAGTCAGAGCCCTCAAAAGCCAACCTCTTCCCCAAAGTCCCTCTGAACATGGCACTGGGGAGTAAGGCTTGAACACATGAGCCTTTGAGGGACATTTCACATCCAAACCATGACATGGGTCCAGATGAAGCCGCTGGAATGGAGCATGGCTGATAGCAGCAATACTATAGCAAAAAGACTCAGATGAACTACGTCCAAACCTTGGCAGTCTACACTGCTGTTAAAAGACAATCTGTGGGCCAACAGGGTGATTCAGCAGGTAACCTAGCTTTGCCCTCCACACACACACAGTTGCAACATGTGTATGTGAGTACACACACCATAAATGAATATAATTTTTAAATCTTATTTAAAATGCTGGGCATAGTGGTATGCACCTAACACTTGGAAGGCAGAGGCAGGCAGATCTCTGTGTGATCGAGGCCAGCCTGGTCTACATAGCAAGTTCCAGGCCAGCTGGGGCTACATGGAGACCCTGTGTCAAAAAGACCAAAAGATAAAAAACTTACTTAAAAAAAAATCTGCAATCCACATTGATAGGCATAAAACATGTCTATGATGGATCAACAAATTAAAAAACAGATACCGAAACAGGACTATATGTGATTGCAGAGCCTGAGACAACAGTTAAGCATAAAGGAGAAAAGTCTGAAAAGTGACAATCCAATGGTTCCTGTATTAGCTATTTTTCTGTTGCTGTGATAAAATACCAAACCAAAGCAACTCAGGGACAGGGGGTGTCTATTTTGGCTTGTGGTTCTAGAGGGACAGAGTCCGCTGTGATGCAGAAAGCACAGCAGCAGGAACGTGAGACTGGCCTGTCATCAAGAAGCAGAGAGATCACATTTTCATTCACCCACAAAGCAGGGAAAGACTGAAAAGTGGCACAGGCTATCATCCCTCAAAGTCTACCCTGGTGATGTACTTCCTCCAGTAAGGCTCTGTAATCTCCCAAACACCACCACCAACCATAGACCAAGGGTTCAAAATATATGAGCCTATGGGGGATGTTTGTTATTCAAACCACTATAGTCACAAGTTAAATGCTATCTCTAAAACTTGATAGAAGCAAATTGTATTTCTTTTTCTTGTTTGTATCCTCTACATCATCTATAATGAACAAATACTGCTTGGTTTTTAAGATGTAAAATTCTTCCAAAGGTAAAAGGCCCTTCTCTCCTTGCCTTTTGCTTTTGTCAATATGCAAGAAGAATTTATTGCCAGAAGAAGATGGTTAAGCAGTCAAAGTCTTTCTGTTGTGTTTCTCTTCTACTCTGCCTACTTTCCTTCTGCCTACTCTGTCTTTCTAGGATTCCAACCAAAGGAAATGGCTTAAATTCCAATTAAAGTGTCTATTACCTTTGAGTTGGGAGGAATTTGTAATTCAGCACTCAGCTTTACAGATAGCAATGGGTGACGTCTCTGAGCCTGTTGCTCTATCTGTCTTGGTCTTGCCTAGCTGCCCTGGGCTTACTGGGGGTCACTTTCTGCCATAAGTCAAGGAGAGCAGTCTGTTGGATCCCTTTCTGTTTCCCAGAGCTGCCATTTCTCTATTAATTACCCCCTTGGCTCAGCCAGAGTGGAGTAAGCTGAAGATAAATCCAAGTCACTGCCTCTGCTTCTACCAGAGACTAGACTGCTGGGAAAGAGGAGGCAAACGTTGATGGAAATGAGTTGGAAAAGGTCCCCAGATTCATTAGAACCACCGCTGTCCTCCCAATGGCTCTGGGCCCTTTCTTTACTCAAGCCTATGATGGTAGCTGCCTCTGGGATGGATTCTGAGGAGGTTAGATCTGGGGAGGCTTAGGTCTCTGGCTCATGACGCTGGGGTACTCCCTAGGAACACAGGGACAGTGATGCCTGTGTGTCAAAAGCTGATGAGAAAAAGCTATGTTGGGGGGCAGGAATGTCTGTCAGCATGCTAAGCTGGGCTGGTCCTCAGCAGCTGTCTCACACTCTTTGCAGACTTATCATCTGTATACCCAGCGAGACAGAAGAAAGGCGGGAGGATATTCTCATTTAACCCTCCACACGCCAGGTACTCTTGACTCTCTCTTGGAGCACCCTAACCATTAAACTTCCCGGTGTCACTTTGGGGTCAGTAACACAATCTCCATTATATACACAAACTACACTTGTCTTAGGTCACACAACAGGAAAAAGGAGGTTCTTGAGAGAATGTTGAGTTTATCCTTCCTACTCCTTCTCTCAGAATCTGGGTCCTGAAGACCTGGGCAAAGTACCTTCCAATAACAACAAATACCAAGTGTAGTCCAGCCAAGTTTCATGGTAAGAAAATGTGTCCTCAGAGCCAAGGTCCATGGCTCTGTCAATTCCCTGGAAAAGAGGCCTTGAACATCTTCATCACATCAACACACTGATGACACACAGGGAAAACATTACTTCCTGACAGAGCAGATTCACAAGTATCTGGACAGTCAGTAACCGAGGACTCTGTGCTTGGAAGCGACAATCCATGTTTGGTTAAGTATGTTGCCATTGCTACCTTGAAGCTCTTAGCAAGCTCTGGTTGCTTGCTATGCATACTCTACCTCTGACCTGCACCCCAAGCAGCTTATCAGAATTTCAAGGAAGAAGCACCATATTTTTACTTCATACTACACCCTGTTAATTATGTAGCCAAACCCCCTCTCCCAACATTCCATCTTCCCAGCCTCAGGGCTTCCTATAAGTCCATGACGCCATATAATCACAAGGGATGTTTTCCCAGACAGTATCTACACTGAAACAAAGCCTCAAACCTATGCAGTTAGCCAACAAAGTCTCATCATCAAGACAAACCCCACCCTTGAGCCATATTCCCCTACAAGACCTTAAACTCAGTCTTGCTGTCATTTGCAGATCATCTAATCTATAGAACAGTAATTTGCTGCTAAATCATTAGCTTAAAGAGAATTTGTTACAGTAGCAAGTGTAGAAGTCTAATACACTAGATCTTTGCTGATCTTCTCATCTGAGTGGCTGTGACAGGTAGGACTGCGCAGAGGCAGGAAGGGGGCTCTCAGAGTACCATACTAACTACGCCCACAATGGTAATATCATTGCACAATCAAGAGTGAAATGAAAGATGAGATAAAACAAGTACATGCCTATAATCCCAGCACCTAACAGGAAGAGGCAGGAAGAACTTGAGTTCAAGGCCAGCCTGTGCTTTGTAAGCCAGACAGGGTTACATAGTAAGACCTTTGTCTCAAAATAACCAAAGACTGGAAGGAACTGTAGCTCACTCAGAGGCAGGGTGCATGCTTAACATGAACAAGGCCCTGGGTTCAATCCCCAGCCTTGCCAAAGCTTCTCTTTTGTCTTAGGTTATCCCACCAGGCAAGGAGATTTCCACAGTTAAAGACCTTCCCTCTATAAAGACCTATCACATAAAGATCCACTAACTCAGAAGTCTCCACATTTCCCCTTCATCCTATCCAGACTTAATTATCCTGTCTACTAAATAAAGCATGAGAGAGATTATTTGACTGTAGATTTCCAAGGGATAATGGATGGTAATGCATAATGAATATTAATTCCCTTTTTACCCTTTCGGGAAAAGCTAGCATGTTTAACATTGTCTTCCTCTAGATGAGCACAGTTAATCATTTTAAAGTCAGATTTTGATGGAAGAAAACTGCTAATAGACAAGGGATCTAGTACACAATTTCTGGGAACCTGTAAAATAGCTGGAGCAGAACCCTGGCCCAGAACCCCTGCTCCAAATGGCAGGACAGCTTCAGAGGATAATTTGAGGGCTTTATAAAGCCTGTGTCCTTGAAAACACTTTTCCCCACCGGCTACTCACTCTTTGCCTGCACCTAAGGCTTATCCTGGCTTTGACTTATAAAACTCCAGAATTATTTATAAGAACATCTTCTTTCCAACTGGCTTCAGAGACACCAAGGATTACAGAGCAGGAGCCAGTGGCAGTAATGAGAAGTGACTTGGAAAACAAACGGTGCTCAGCTACCCAAGGGCCCAGTGTCTTCGCAAAGAAACAGCAGATCGTGGAAGCAGAGAGGCATGAAGTTATCATCCCATGAAATAGAGTAGCTGGGCACACCCCAGAGAGAAGGGGGCCCAGCCTCCAACCCCGTACAGGCCAAATGGGGAGAGTAGTACCCTGCGTCCTTATTACTGTCAGCAAGATAGTGTCATACAGGTTCAGCCACTCCATCCTCCCCACCCCAAGTCACCCACACACACCCGATGTCCCATAATCCCCTGTAGGAAGTCACAGGCTTCAAGACAGTGTCACCTACAGGTATCCAGCAGGCATCAGAGGCTCTTTGCACAAACTCTGACTGCCCCCTCCCAGCCCTGTGATATTTAGCAGCTGAACTGCCACTATTCCCCTGACAAGAAACGTGAAAGAATGTCCGTGGGCCCTTATCCAAAACCTGGGAGTCTGACATGCTTCAAAGTTCAGAAGTTTCAGATTGTAGGAAGGTAAACCAGTGTAAATGAACTCGTGTCATGCTCTCTGTGAGGCTGTGTCCAGACCCATCAGCCAGAATAGTCAAAGCAAACAGGGTACGTAGTTTAGGTCAGATTCCGCTATCCAGAGAAGTAATTAGGTAGCCTGTTCCCCATGAACTGGTAATAAAATAGCCTTGTTTTTAAAGTCTTGCTCAGACCACAGTTAAGACCCTGTGGAGCTACTGCATAGAGTTAGTGTTTGGTGGGTTTGGAGAGTTACGATCCAGAAGGCAATTGGTAATGTGCCTGGTGCACAGAAAGCACATACATGACTGTGACATCTTTAGCCGCCACCTTTCCTGCACAGCTCCATAGCCCACGTCTCACATGTGCTCCCACATCTGCTTGGAACACCTTTTCCCTGACATTTCTACCAGAGGACTCCCACCCACCTTTTCAAAAGCAACTCAGTGTTACCCCCTCACACAGGGGAGCTTGACCATGCAGCCTAACTCCATTTCTGTTCTGGCTCTGTCACACTGTGTTGTATCTATTGCAGCATTACTACACCAACATTATAACAACCTGAACAAAACATCTGACTCTTAAATTCTCCAGAGTGGGCTTGAACTCAGAGGACACCCACTTCCCCTAATGTCCTTGGAACGGTGCTGAGAAAACTGTCTCCAGAACTCTGTATCTGGAAACTGTGTCCCTGAGTCAGGCCCCACTCACAATCTTATTCAAAGTGGTTTCTCCAGCTTCAATTAGGGAAGTATGAGTTTGGCTGCACCCTTAACAGACCATCTGTCTTTTCATCTCTACTTCTAGAATATCTCATTCATCCAAGGTCAGTTATCCTTCCCAGTCTTCATTGTGTGCAATGAAGACAGGTACACTGCCTTTCAGAACCTTGATTCATTATCTTTTGAGGTCGAGTACCAAATTGAAGTTTCCAAGGAAAGGAGATCAAGCACCCAGGTCATAAGACAAGAGCACATGATTTTGCTGGGTTTAATTAAAAGTCATTAGTTCAGGTTGTGTCTGTTTATAAAAGGTATTCCCGTATAATCGGTCTTGCTCCCTGCAGAGTTTCCATGGGCAGGAAAGCCACCTACTGACACAGGTATTCTCAACATGGCTCACACTAGGCTCATGACCACAGGGGTGTGGGAAATTGAATTAGACCCTCAAAATCTCTCACCTGCCTATGTCCGGGCTGGTGAGGAAAAGCATAGTCTAGAAAGGTTCCCTCAGGAATTCCAAGCCTGTGTGAGAGAACACCAGTGTGCATATTCAATATCAGCACCACAGTGTCCAGAGAGTCTCTGTTGTGCTTTAATATACTTTATCTTTTCATAAACCCAATTAGTACCTATGAGGGATGTCCCTGGCCAGGGAGAAACTCAAGAAGTTAATTAGCACTTTAGTTATTCAGCAAAGAGTCCGAAGTCTGAGTCCAAATTTCTCCTTCTAACCTTTAGAATGGAGACATACCTGGTCACCCCAGGAGGCCGGCTTGACCCTCTGCCATCCCCACAGTCCCCGCGCAGTGACACGACTCAAACAGCTGCTTTGCTTTTAGTACTGTAGGTCTCTTCTTCCCTATGAAGGTTCCTGCCTGCCTTTTTTCGAAGCTCACGGCCCTGAATGAGGGCGGCCTATCAGGGTTCGCTGCAGGAAAGTCAAATGAACATCGAGGTTTCAAATAGCGCCAAGATGGCCTGAGAAGGGTCTCTGTTCCTGAGTGAGGAGGGCAAAATTCAACATCAGAAGGAACTGAGATGTACTCTGGGATTGCACTATGGTTTGACTCTGTCCTCCAAAGTTCATGTTTTATAAACTCCCATAAAGCACTCAGGCTGAAATTAAAGGATCACTGTGAGTTTGGTCAGTGTAAGCTACATGTTCCAGGTCAGCCTGAGTTTGAGTCCTGGTTTAAGTTGGAGGGCAAGTCTGATATAATAGGGAAGGCATGGCAGTGGGAGTTTGGTTGCCAGCACCCCACATGGTGGCTAACAACCATCCACAACTCCATTTTCAGGAGGATCCAACACCCTCTTCTGGCTTCTGCAGGGATTGCACTCACAGGTGCACCTACATACCTGCAGGTAAAATATACATACATACAAAATTAAAATAAATAAATCTTTTTTAAAAACTGAAAGGGGAGGGACTGAAGATAAAGACATGGCTCAGCACTTAAGAGCACTGGTTGCTCTTACAGAGGACTGGGGTTTGAGTCCTAGTACCCACATGGTGCCTAATAACTGTTCATAACTCCATTTCCAGAAGGATCTAATGCCCTCTTCTGACCTCTGCAGGCAGTGTGTGACACAGGTACACTTACATGCATGCACGCAATATACCCAGATACATAAACAATAAAATTAACAAATAAAAGATTTTTTTTTTAAACTGTAAAAGGGAAGTGACTGGAGAGATGGCTCTGCAGTTAGGAGCAGTGACTGCTTTTGCAGAGGACCCAGGACCAATTCCCAGCACCCACATGGTGGCTAACAACTGTCTTTAACTCTGAATCCAGGGGATTTTGATGACTTTTTCTGACCTCTGAGGGTACTGCATGACACAGGTGCGCTTACATACATGCAAGCAATACATACATACACATAAAAAATATAAATAAATAAAATATTATTTTTAAAACTGTGAAGGCATTGGAGAGATAGCTCAGCTGATAAGAGTACTGGCTGTTCTTGCAAAGAACCTAGGTTCGGTTCCCAGCACTCACATGGTGGCTGACAACCATCTGTAACTCCAGTTCCAGGGTATCTGACACCCTCTTCTGGCCTCTGTAGTTATTGGGTGACATGGTGCACTCACATACATGCAGGCAAAACACTCATGCACATAAAATAAAAATAAATGAATAGATTTAAAAAAACTGTAAGGTGAAGAAGATGTGAGAGAGGGTGATGGGGAAGGGTGGCAAACCAAAATCCATTATATACATGTGTGACATTATCAAAGAATAAAAATTAAAGTACAATAATAAGGTGGAGAGCAATAGAAGAGGGCGCCAGATCTCATCTTCTGGCCTCCACACAGGCACACACAGGCAAGCATGCCCAAGTGTGAGAATGCATGTAGATGCATAACACACACACACACACACACACACACACACACACACACACACAAATCAGTCCTTCCTGAGGAGAAAATCTTACACAAAGGCAATTATAAACAAACATTTTCAGACACACAAAAGAAGTTACTCCTATGACAAACTGTTATGGTGCCAAGACCCCAAAGAATCACACAGACTCTAGATGTTCCAGATCAGTGCCAAGACCCCAAAGAATCACACAGACTCTAGATGTTCCAGATCAGCTGAATTTTATTAGCTGGCCAGTGACTGTACTATCTGGGTCAGGATTTAGAGAGCACAGTGCTGACTTAGAGGAGAGGAGAACTTATAAAGGCAAAACCCACATCCTGATGGACCAGGTGGTTATACAAGATTACACAGGCATGACATGTTTGTTCCTGCAGCAGGCAAGCAAGCTGTTACAAAAAGAGCATTAAGCAAGCAGTTACAAAAGCTGTAAGACATTAACTGAGACCTTCTGAATTTTGTGGAACTATTTTTCTGTGGTTAATTCTTTCTGAAACAGTCCTGTGGTCAAACATTTCGTGGAACTGCCTGCCAGAGATAGGGACAGCTCATCAAGATGGCAGCCTTATACAAAACAGAGGAACTCGGGCCATCACAAAAATCACCTAAGGCTGTAGGATTCTGACCCAGCTCTATCATGTTTCCTTTCATGGGAAGCTGGAATGATGGACTGGCTTTTTAAAGTTCTCATTAAATATGAGTACAACTGTGAAAGGAACAGGACAGAGATTGCATGAATTATATAATATGCTGACATGTACACGCAAAAGTGAAATTAAAAATCTGTCTCAACCCATGGGGGATCAGCTTACAGAAACCAATCAGAATACGTATGTATTTAAGCCCTGAAGCTATGCTAAGCATTAACCCTTTAGTTCCTAGATTGCTAGAACCTCCATGAGACACCGGGAAGGTGGCACTTCCTATTATTTCTATATTTGAACCACTGGCTGCAGTGGGGCACACTGAATACCAGCTCTGTGCCGGGGGACTGTTAGTTCTGATAACTGTGCCAATTCCGCTTTTCCTGGGAGCCGTGGCAGGCTAGGTCCTCTCTACTCCCTACAGAGAGCAATATCTTAACCTTGCCTAGCTCAAGATAGAGCTGCAGGAGTGAACTATATACCACCCCCAAACTGGGCATTCTGGTATAGCACTATTTTGAGCTCAAGGCTATTGAAAAAACGTAGATACAAAAGAAACTCTGTTTTCCCTTTATTTGCCAAAAGCAGGACATAGATTTACAAGGACTGTCATCTGTTTCCCAACACACACACACACACACACACACACACACACACACACACACACATACACACATCCTTCAGGAAGGACAAAGGTTGATCACAAATATAAAGTAAGGCCCTTATCAGCCTCAAGGCCCCATGGGAACCTGATATCTGGTGTTACCAACTAGTCTGTAGCTATTTGTCGTCCTAAAATTTGCCTCCCTGAAGATTCAAAGTCCTCTTCCTTTGTCTTGTCACTTCCTTAAAAATATATCATTCTTTGTGGACAAGACTACATACATTTGAATCCAGCCACCTCTTCAAAAGTACTCAGTCCCTGTGCATCTTGAATGTTTACATGAGGCATAAATGTTCATAAATCTCCTTGCTTTTGTCTTGTTTGTCTGTGGTTTGCTGCAGGGCAATATCCCAGTTAAGAGCTATGAAGGATAGAGAGAAAATTGCTTTTTCTTCCTCTACAAAAGAGGAAGGAGAGCCCAGCAAGATGGCTCAGCAAGTAAAGGTGCTTGTTGCTGAGCCTGATGACCTCACGTGGATCTCCAAGATGTACATGGTGGAAGGAGAGAAACAATTCCCCAAAGATGTCCTATGACCTCTATACATGTACTGCTAGGGCATGCATGTCTGTGAGTGTGCATGCACACACTAACTAAATAAATAAATACGTTAATACATTTTTTAAAAGAGAAAGAGGAAAGAGTAGAAGTAATTTGAATACAGGCTAAAATGTTAATGGCTCACCCACTTTTCAGGAGCTACAGAACCAAATAGAATGGATTTGGACTGGGAGGGAGACAGCCAGGAGAAAGATGTGGGCATTATTCATGTCTGCTAATGCTCTTTTTGTTTATAGAGACTCCAGGACAGAACAAATGTCCTGGGGACACTCAAGTGAGTCACAGGCTGAGAATAGAGAGGAGCTTCACCCTAGTCATCTGGAAAACCTTCTTAGGAACACATTTATTAGAGGAGTGGGTTGATAAATTACTCCATAAAACTATTTTGTTACAGAATTTTATCTGTAATTTTTTGTGTGTGGAACTTTGGAAGAATAAGACTATTTTCCACTGTCTGCACCTGCCTTGAGAACAAGTGGTTGGTTATATTACTGGAGACAAATCAGAGCTGTTCATTTGACTTAGAACAGGTAGGAGGGGCTGGGTGTGTTGACCCATACCTGTAATGCCTGCACCCATGAGTCTGAGGCAGACGATTGCCCCAAATTCTAAGCTAGCCTGGATCACAAATTTCCAAGCAAGCCTGGGCTATACATTTAGACCCTGTCTCAAATTTTGATATAAAGATATGCCTGACAGTGATAGAGGAAGAAAATAATTTAAGTCTGAGCTCCAGTCTTTATTCTTGTCAAGGTCATTTGACAACAGATTTTTCTATCAAAAACATTTTAGAGGCACTATTAGGAATCTACTGTCTGGGAGAGCCAACAACCACCCCAGCACAATATCCATTAAACACTTACCTAAAGTGGATCATTTGCATGCTTGTTTGACTCAATGGTTTTACAGAATGGCTATATTGCATGTCCTTCTCTGCACATCTTCCTGATGCCTGCACTCTTCAAAATGGCTTTCCAGAGGGTAGAGAAATGGCTCAGCAGTTAAGAGCGCTGGCTGCTCTTGCAGAGGACCCACAAGGCAGCTAACAATCATCTGTAAATCCAGTTTGGGGAATTCAACACCCTCTTCTGACCTCTGCAGGTACTACATGTACTACATGTACATACACACAGACAAAACACTCAAATACATAAAATAAATATTAAAAATGACTTTCCAGATTCTCTAACCAGAGAAAGGTGATCTCTGTGAGAATGAGGTCACCTTGATCTACATTGTGAGTTCTGGAGCAGAGGGGCAACAGGAAGACCCTGTCTCAAAAAACAAATAAATAATTGGGTGGGGTAAAGTGAGGAGGACTGGAAATTGAAATGCCTTTTAAAAATATTTTATTTATTATTTTATGTGTATGAATGTATTGCCTGCTTGTATGTAAGTAAGCCAATGTTATGCAATGTCCATGGAGGTCAGAAGAGGATATCAGATCTCCTGGAATTAGAGTTACAGATAAAATTGTTAACTACCGTGTGGGTGCTGGGAACTCAACCAGAGAGCTCTGTAAGAGCAGCCAGTGCTCTCAATGACTGAGTCATCTCTCCAATTCTCAAAATACCCTTTTCTTAAGTAAAATATGAGGAAAACAAACAGAAGTCTGGTTGTAACTTCATGACAGATTCTGTGTCACCAAAAGATGAGAAAAATGACCAACCATGAAAGCCTGAGGAATGTGTGTCCTTACAGGGGGCTATGATAAAGAACTCACTCCAAGTCATTGGTTTTCCATTTACTCACAATGTAGATCAAGGTGACCTCATTCTCACAGAGATCACCTTTCTCTGGTTAGAGAATCTGGAAAGTCATTTTTAATATTTATTTTATGTATTTGAGTGTCTTCTTTTTAATGCAAGCCCAGGAACTCTCCCCCAAGCAAGTTTAACAGTTCCCTACACCTACGGTCAGCTTCTCTAATCCTCACTGTTAGTCCTCACTGTACCCTGTCCAAGACCAAGAAAGCGGTAGTGAGCTCTTCAAGTTCCCCCTGGAGGTGAAGGCAGCTCACAACCCAGGCAGGGCCAGAGGCACACGGATTGCCAGGGGCTGAGGAAGGAGGCTGTAATATACTTACTTTTCCCGTTGTAACCAAATGCCTGACAGAAACGACCTAAAGGAGCAATGCGTTCTTTCTGATCAGTTCAGAGATTTCAGTCCACGGTCAGGGTTGGGAGTAAAGGGGAAGAGCTCACTGAGATGAAAGACACAGGAACCCGAGCTTCTCAGGGAAGAGAGGACATCATGCACAGAGAGAGGACACCGTGCACAGAGAGAGGACACCGTGCACAGAGAGAGGGCACCGTGCACAGAGAGAGGGCACCGTGCACAGAGAGAGGGCACCGTGCACAGAGGGAGGGCACCGTGCACAGAGGGAGGGCACCGTGCACAGAGGGAGGACACCGTGCACAGAGAGAGGACACCCTGCACAGAGAGAGGACACCGTGCACAGAGAGAGGACACCGTGCACAGAGAGAGGACACCGTGCACAGAGAGAGGGCACCGTGCACAGAGAGAGGGCACCGTGCACAGAGAGAGGACACCGTGCACAGAGAGAGGACACCGTGCACAGAGAGAGGGCACCGTGCACAGAGAGAGGGCACCGTGCACAGAGAGAGGACACCGTGCACAGAGAGAGGGCACCGTGCACAGAGAGAGGACACCGTGCACAGAGAGAGGACACCGTGCACAGAGAGAGGGCACCGTGCACAGAGAGAGGGCACCGTGCACAGAGAGAGGGCACCGTGCACAGAGAGAGGGCACCGTGCACAGAGAGAGGACACCGTGCACAGAGAGAGGGCACCGTGCACAGAGAGAGGACAGCGTGCACAGAGAGAGGACACCGTGCACAGAGAGAGGACACCGTGCACAGAGAGAGGGCACCGTGCACAGAGAGGGGACACCGTGCACAGAGAGAGGACACCGTGCACAGAGAGAGGGCACCGTGCACAGAGAGAGGACACCGTGCACAGTGAGAGGGCACCGTGCACAGAGAGAGGGCGAACACGAAGGCTCTGTCCCTGCAGCCCTGCCTTCTTGCTTCCTGCAGAGTCTGGGTTCTTTGGCTCTTCACCTAGCAGCATGTAGCTTCGATGGTCTTTAATGTTTGTCCTCCAAAATTTCGTGATGGACTCGTCACCCCCAGCATGATGGTAGAAGGAAGTACAGCCATTAAGATCTAATAACCAGGTGCCCTCATGGAATGGGATCAGAAAATCTGCCCCTTCTTCGAGTGGATCAGGGGAAGAAGTGTCAGTCAGGAGTCAGAAAGCTGCCTCCACCCTCCCGTGGCGTGCTTTGGACCTCCTAGTCCACAACCATGCCAAGTAAACTTCAGTTGTTTCAAAGTCACCGGGTTTGTGGCATTCTGAGACAACATGAATGGGCCGAGAATGAACGGTCCTGCTTAGGCTGAGCGGCCATGCTAATCTATTCTTCGGCCAAAAACTGGATTAAGAAAGAGTGTTGTACCCAGTCCTGCAAGTGATACTGAGAGGACCAGGAAAGATTTTTACTGTGATCAAACAAGACTGAACAGCAGGCTCTTCCTTCTTCCATTGGAAAAAGGCTCTTTGATTAGGTTGCTGGATCCTTCCAGAAGTATCCTTCTTTGAACTTTTTTTTTCTTATGACCTGGAATCAAACCTAGGGCTTTATGCTAGGCAAGCACTCTACTGAGCTACAGCCCCAGTTCCTGCCCTACCCCAGAATTTCTTAGTGAAATTAGAAATCCTACTTATCATTTAAACCATTTGAGGTTGAGTTTTGTAAGACCTGCAGGAAAATGTTAAACATGTTTAGCAGAGAGTTCCTGGAACTGTATTACAAAGAAAAGGATGGTGAAGCTGGAGAAATAGCCAATATTTTGTCATTAAAATTTCTGAGGGGCTGGAAAGATGGCTCAGCAGTTAAGGGCACTCCCTAGCTGCTCTTGCAAAGGACCTGGGTTGGATTCCCAGCACCCAGGTAGTAATTAACAATCATCTGTGACTCTAGTTCCAGGGGGTCTAACGCCCTCTTCTGGCCACTGTGAGTGTTGTATGCATGGGTACATACAAAACACTCATACATATAAATTTTTTTAATTAATAAATTTTAAAAATCGTTTCTGAGAGTTATGCACCAAGGCATTGGTTCAATCCAGCACTCTGCCCCCAACCCCACAAAATCTGCTTCTTAGTTTTGTGGAAGACAGCCTTCCCTCCAGGACACCTCACTGTTACCAGTTCATCTGATAAACAGACTAAACTCCCAACGGCTATGCACAGGGTCTCATGGTTATTTTTCCCTGGTTCTGCTCATGAAAATAAAATTAATTTTCTATCCCATGAATTAAACATTATTGCTGTCGGCTGGCTGAAAGACTTTAGCAACAGCCTTTTATTGGTAAGACAAGCAGGATCCTGACACTATCTAAAATAAGCTGCAGGAGTCATAAGGGTGAGAAAGTGGCGAGGGAGAGAAAACCACTAAAAGGAAAAACTGGGAGCTCCTGCTCAAGTTCAGGTTCCCTGAATTGCCAGCTGTGGCTGGACTTGAAGTCCCAAAGCATTGCTTTTGGGGTTTGGACGAGAAGCCTGAAGAGATAGTGAAAATTCGGGGACTGATTTTAAAAGGTCCCAGAAAGAGATGGAGGACCCACTTGGAGGAGCAAGGCTCTATGGCCCTCAGGCTGTGGCTGGGGCACTGCCTGCATGTTCACTGTAAAGCCTGGGATGTCTCCAGAGAGAGGTCTGCAGCTGTGGGCCCACAGAGCCCTCTAGCCTTGTTCAGTAAGCATCAGACCCTGGCATTGGGGGAGAATAGGGAGCAGGTTGTAAGAAGACCCATCATCCCTGGAATGTGATCTATAGGGGCTGATTTAAAGCCGTAGGTCAGCCCAAGGAAGGAGGCAAATGGGACATCCTCTTCACCACACACCCGTTTTGAGACCCCTCCACCAGCCAGCTCAGGGACTCTGGCCAAGTTCTACTAGGTGCATCCCAGCACCGTTCCAAGCTAGAGCTGATTTGTGTCTCTGGACAGTGCTATCATGGAGTCACCTGCCTACCTGATTCTCTAGTTTATCTACCACCAAGTCACTGACAGTACCAAGGCCTGGCAGGTAATGAGTGAGTAATAAATATTAACTTGGGTTTTTGTTTTGTTTTATTTTTAAGACAGGGTTTCACACTACAGCTCAGGATAGCCTTGAACTCCCAGCAATCTTCCTGGTCTCAGCCTCCCAAGGACTGGGATTACAGCATGTACCGCCATGCCTTGCAATTAAATATTGTTAAATATGAGAATTAAATAGTGGTTCTGAGGCTGGCTGTTCGTAAACCTAGAGGGGAAAGGAAACCAAACCAAAGCAAAACAGAAGGATTTACTCTGGTAGATTCCACTACAGCAAGACAGGTTAATGGCCCACGCTTCTGAAAACCTTTAAAACTACAGCAGTGATTCTGATGGGCAGCCACCGGAAAGGAAAAGAGAGTGAGCGAATCAGTGGATGAACGGGTATGTGGCTCTGTACAGGACCATGAGGCTCTCTCATGGCCCTTCACACAATACTGAACAAACAACATGACCAGCACTTGCTGAAGACCCCAATCCATTGTCAAGGAGAATTAGATCAGGAGACAAACAGCATTTACACATGACCAGGGCTTCCCAAAGAACAAAGGATTTCTTTATCTGGGGTGCTGGCTGCAAGTCTCACCTCCCCAAAGAAAGAGCTAAACCCAGGCTGAAGTGGAGGAAAGTACTATGTGGATGAGCACGGAGGACAAGGATCACGCCCTGATCCTTGCTATAGGCTTCACATAACTACATATGGAGACCTTGTTTCAAAATAAAACCATGGACTGGAGAAATGGTTCGGCAGTTAAGAACACCGGCTGCTCTTGTGAAGGACCTCAGGTGATTGCAGGCCCAGCCTTGGATGCATCATTTCCTTTCATTTTATTTGCAACCTGGTCCTGGTGGGCCTGCTGCTTTAACCACTGTGCACCTGGAGACCCTGAGGACAGGGAAGATGAGTGATTTTCCCAGACCACACTTCAGGGGCAGGATTCAGGCCCAGACCCTCGACCATCAAAGCCCTTTGTTTGTTTGGCTTTCTTTTTTATTTTAAAATTTTTATTATTATTTTTGTGTGTATACATGTATATTGCCTGGGTAGGTATATGTAAGTGCAGAGTACCGTGCAATGCCCGTGGAGGTCAGAAGAAGGGTCAAATCTACCTACAACCGGAGTTACAGATGGTTGTTAGTCACCATATGGGCACTGGGAACCGAGGTCCTTCCCAAGAGCAGCCAGTGTTCTTAACTGCTGAACCATTTCTCCAGTCCATGGTTTTGTTTTTGAAACAAGGTCTCCATATGTAGTTATGTGGTATCTGTAGCTCACTCTATAGCCCAGGTTGGCCTCAAACTCAAAATCCTCCTGCCTCCACCTCCCGGATGCTGGAATTACAGGCCTCTACTACCTCCACTGGATTGAAGCCCACACAGTTAACCCCAAGACTGTGTCACTTCCAGTGAAGTATGGGGCAGAAGGGCAAGCAGACTAGATAGCAGAAAAAAACAGAATGTCAGAATGAAAACTTATGAGAAAAATGCCAAGTACACTTCTTCTGCACATCCTTAAAAGCCCCACCATGGCTGTGTCACCTTTTGCCAAATAATCCCTTGGCTTTTCCAAGGGATTATTATAACCGTGCAATACACAGAACAGATAAGGCAAGAACTAGAACAGCACTACTGTAACCAAATACTTGAATTTAAAATTTAGAAGTTGTGCCTCTCATTTGATCCACAATCTTTCAAAGTCCCCCATTCTCCCATTCTTCCTCTCCCTGTACACGCACACACATCACACACACACACACACACACACACACACACGTTGTCCCCATTTATTTAACATATGCCCCTGCCAACTCAGTGTTACTGTCCTCATTTTGCAGACAAGGAGACTGAGGTTCACAAATTGTAAACAGTCAAGTCTAAAGCTGAACCAAAGAGCAGTGCAGATTCCAGCCCTGGTTTCCACTCCACAGATCAGTTGCTTTTTTATGATCCTAGTACAGTCTGCAGTGACCTTGACCATTTTAAAAAGAAAACAAGTCAATGATGTCAGCCTCAGTCTATGTTTATAGTTGCTGGGACTGTTCACCCAGAAAAAAAGCACAGCCTTGTGCCCTCTGGTTTTGCTGTAATCCTGCCTGGCTGAGGCTTTTAGCCTTGGCCCTATTAAATATTCAGGAGTTGCCACAACAGGCTGGGAATGCAGGGTTTTAAAGGAAGAAGTACTCACCGCTTCCAGTTTTTTAGTAGTCTAATTGAGCATTAAAGGTCGTTGGGGTTTTGTTTTTGTTTTTGTTTTTAAGATGATGCCTGAAAAGGAAAAGGACCCAGAGGAAAAGCAAGTCAAAATGGAGACCTAAGAGAAAAGTTCAAAGAAAAAAGTTCAGCTGTTTTCTACAGCAATCATAATTGTGCTCAGAAACTTCAATCAGCCAGGGGAAAGGCCAGTCACTTGAGCATAAAGACTGTCGCTTCAAAACAATGATCATTTGGAGTTAAACAGGAGGAAGACGGGATCAAAGAGAAGGGTTTGGGGGAAGGAGGAAATACAGAGGAATTATATTCAGCCCTCTTTGGAAATTTTGAGAAAGAGCTTTTTTCCAAAGCCAAAACAAGGGAGAGACAGTGAAGGCAAGTTCTGCACCAATCTACTGTACTGCAGGAAAGTCTTCATCCTTCTTCCAAAGGAAAAGGACCAGTGTCGGGTGCAATAATATTAATGAGAGCTAGTAATTACTTACTGCCAACCAAGGGCCAGGCAGTGTGCTGAGTGATTTGCATATATTATCTAACTTAATTTCCACAGCTTTATGAGCAAGGGGTATTAATAGACTCATTTTTACAGGTGAGGAAACAGGGCTTCAGAGATGGAAATTTGTTCAAGGCTTGTAGCTGTTAAGAATACAGGGATTCTCATTCAGATTTGTCTCTCCATCTAAGCCTTGCTTGTCTAAGAAAACCTGGAGGGAAGACAGAGCCCCATGCTGTGCATTCTGGAGGTTCTTCAACAATGTGAGGGACTTGATGGAAAATAAGCATAACTGTACAAAGACAGCAGGACCTCGAGTTGTGGGTGTAGGTTGCACAGTTCATCTTTACATCATGCTCGGAATTTGACCAGGAATCTCTGCAGCTACAGACTTGCCTCCCCTACTTCTCAGCTTCCTCGCCACAGGCGCAGGGACTCCTGCAGCTGCCTTCACTGTGGCTGCGTTTGCTCTGGGGCAGGATAGGAGAGCGGCTGGCCCATTTAAGAGACAGAGGAGCTGGGCTAGCTTCCGGCACTTGGGAGGCAGAGACAGGCAGATTTCTGTGAGATTGAGGCCAGCCTGGTCTACATAGCAAGTTCCAGATCAACTGGAGCTACAAGGAGAATTTGTCTCAAAAGAACAAAGCAACCACCAAAAAAAAAAAAAAAAAGAGAGAGCGAGGGTAAATTGTTGCAGCACATGTCAGGGTAAGTGAGATGGCTTAGTAGGTAAGGGCACTTGCCACCAAACCTGACCTCAGATGAATACCAGGAACTCACACAGTGGATGGTGAAAACCTACTCTCATAAGTTGTCCTCTGACCTCCATGTGTGGGCGGTAACTTGTGTACACTCACACTCTACACACAAGGATGAATGTACACACACACACACACACACACACACACACACACACACTGAAAAAAACATTATGTCTCCATGGGGGCACATTTAGGAGACTCTGATGACATTTAGGGAGAAACCAGAAAAGTTCCTGACATTTCTGGCAGTCGGTAGCCAGATGCCTGGAGATGATCAGTCAAATTCTGAGAACCGCCTGAAGATGTGCTGTCATCTGTCGACACCCCCCACCTCACCCCCACCCCCGCAGGGAAGTAGCCCCAGAACGTTTGCCTTGATACCATGATTTCCAGCTCCGGACTTGGTGTGTTCCCTATCTGCCCTTAAACAAGAGCCTCAAAGCTGCCCCTTCTGTGAGCTCATCTTCAGAAGAGCTTCATTTGGAGTTTGTTTTGTTCCTAAGACCCATAAGCTTATCCCAGGGACTTCCAGGTGCACTCTGTGCTGACATCCCGCCCACTCAGAAAATGAAGGGTCTGTCGGGAAACGACTAACTAGGTCCTGAGAGAAACATGCAAAGGCGGAGAGGGGGAGGGTTGGTTGGGTTGGGTTGGGATGTGGAGACTGAAATGCACTACCTGATGGATATTTCATATATGGCATCTTCCACAGCAAATTACTCCCTGCTTACCATATCCCAACATATCCCCTGAGGGGTGTATTGCATGGTTGCTCCTGCTTCCAAGGCATCCTCACTTGGGGTGGAGAATGGCAAACAATGAATGTGCTAAGCCTATTTCCTTGGCAACCCAAGTTCCCGAGTAGATGAGCAGTCCACTGGGGCAAGGACTCAACCCTTATACCTGATTGAACCAGTGAGGAATACGGTAGAAAATGACTCCAACTTGGGGAGATGTACGGGTCTTTCACTGAAAGTGACTGTGAGTCAGTAGTTCCTTTGGTTACCCAGTCGAGCCTAGTCATCATCACAACCAGTCCTGGCTGGAATGTGATGGTCTCATTTCTTTCCCCCATTAGATAAAATCCATTGCTTTGAATATTTCTGAGTCACAATTGTGGGTCTTGAAACTACAATATTCACTACTGTCTGCTCTCTTTATTCTTTAGAGTGCAGCGAAGGTGAAGAGAGTATCAAGTTTTAGAGATGAGAGCTGATGAAGAGCTCTGTTCAAGGCAGGTCTATTCAGGAAGTCACAAAGAGTGGAATCTGGCAGCATCGTCCACAGAAGGGAAACCAGGCTCCTCCTGCGTTGGCATCTCTGAGGCAGCTATAGGAATCTATGGCTAAGGAACATGTCCTCTGGTCAAGGTTTTTCAGGACAAAAATATTCCATCTTTGCCACTGAGAACAGTCTGGGGAGGGGAGAGGTGACTTGGCAAACCTGGGAAAGAGGGCCTTATTGTGTGGTTCCTGGCCAAATGCCAGGGTCCTGAGGCTCAGAGGCTTTAAGGCACACAGCCTGCGGGCGGAATAGAGCTCCAGGCATGAAAGATAATATTTTAAGTGCTCAGTTCTCCCTCAGTGCTCTCAGAACAATGCAGCTCTTAAAGATCAGCCCCAAGTCCCTAGAGGCTGGCAGGCTTCAGAGTTCAATGCAGAGCCTCACATCTGGAAGCTGAGTGAAGGAGCCAGAGCTGGACAAGGCACTGGGCTTTGGTGGGTAGTGTGGGAGTGTGTCCACTGAGCAGTGGTAAACATCACACACTGTTGTCACTTAGAGGTAGAGAGGAATGAAAAGAATTCAACCTTTTAACAAAGATAGTGATGGAAATGACAAGGGTTGAAGAGGATGTTGAGAGGAGAAGGGATGAGGTGAAGGATTGTCTGAAGGGAGACCTTAAAGACTTTAAGGATTTCTGAAGACCCTTGCCTCTCTCACCATCCCTCAACACTGAGTTCCCTCTCTGAGTCATATGCCCTAGGAATTACCCATGTTCTGAATGGACTTGCTGCCACAAGTAGGCTCCATGGAGCTTCACAGGATGGCTTGGTACCCCAGGGGCACTAGACCGATGCTAAATAGGGTTTGTAGGAAAAGGTCTTCTCATTGGCTTCCTCTTTCTGCCCCTCTGGACATAAAAGTAGGCTGTATTTCCCTTCCCCTGGTTCCTTGGAGATCCCAGGAACTGGAGCTAAAACGACTTTTCTGGTTACCTCTTCAGATCCCAGCCCAAGCCCTCAGTGCCCACGGCTTTTATCTTGACTACTGTCTTGGGTGTGCTGACAGAAGTCACTGGGGTCAGGGAAGCCACAGATACACCCACAAGTGTGGGTAGAGAGCCACACTTCCAGGTGAAATGATGTGACCCAGTGCTCGAGCCATGGGCTCACTCCTTCGTTGAGAAACTTCCGTAGCAGAACTGCATTTAACTGGGCATAGAAGACAGCCTTGCAGGGACAGTGACCTCGGGGAGGCAAGGAGGGACCTGGTTTCTTCCACCTGGTGCACAAACAAAATTCAGTCCTAGGCAGATCCCTACTCATAATCGTCCACTCGTTTGCTGTCTTAACCCCTCAGCCCCAAGGTCTGTGACCCAGAAACTGAAGGGTGGCAGACAGAACCCCAGTGACCCACAGGGGCCACGGGATCGCTGCACACGGCCTCACTCCTGAGAACTGGATTCGCAGCCTCCCCTTCCCACCCACCCCTTCCTAGCCTCTCCTTTGCCTGCCAAGGCGTGCGACAGGGGCACCACAGACGGAAGCGCGGAGGAGATCTGGGTACCTCTGCCTTCCATCAACAGCCAGCAGATGTCCATCCCTGAGCAGATCGCAGGGCTGGTGGCGAGAGGAAGTGGAAACTAACTGCAGAAATACCGCTGGCCCCAAAGGGTGGAGAACTGAATGCGTAGGGGACAGCGCGCCAGGGACAGCCGGGATGCTCTGTACCGCCCCACCCGACCCTCCACAGTGCCCCAAAGCAGCGGGCGCTGGCAGGACTTACCCCAGAGCAGAGTGAGCAGCTTGGCTTTGGGGATGAGCACCAACGAGTACACCGCCCCCAAGTGCAGCAGGCTCATCAAGATCACGTTCCTCCAGACGATGCTCAGCTGCTCCCCGCGGGCTCCGGGCTTCTCCTGGTCACCTCCGCCCGACGATCCCTCGTGCCCCGCACGGATTTCCTTCTTGGCATCACAGAAGGGGACCTTGCCCTCGCCGGTGGCGGAGCCCGGCATGGCTGAGAAGTGGACTCTTGGGTAGCTGCGCGATGCTCCTCGCGTCCCCTCCTCCCAGCCCTCTCGAGCTCCTTCACTCTTCAGATTGATTCAAGGATGCAGACCTTGGCTGCTGGCATCTGTTGCTGGCCTGTCACCTGCCAAAGCGTAACTCCTCTGCGAGAACCAGGGGCGGGAGCGGCGGAAAGGAGGGACCAGGAGGGAGGGTCGTGGAGAGAGGCAGGATCACCACGCGGAAGGGTACGCTCCCGTGGAGCCGGGACGGAAGACCTGCATAACTGCAACCAATCAGGGTTGTCTGCGGGGCTCTCAAAGAAAAAGGAGCCCCCTGGGCCTCCCTGCCTGGCCTCCCGGGGTCGACCCAGGAGCCAGCGAGTTGGAACTGGCTTGGAGCGGGGCACACAGATCAAGGGAGATGAGGTCCCAGGACAGACAGCCTACCAATCGGCTCACGATATGTGAGTTTCCAGATTCCCCAAATACCAGTTCCAGACAATTCATTTGTAAGAACCTCTCCTCTCCTTTTTCTCAAACCACAAACTATCTATGTGGGAGAGTTCTAGCCTTAACTTGTATTTAGAGTTGCAACCAGATCCATTAACAAACTCTGAAGTCCCGTGTGTTTATCCATAAGGCTCCCTGGGCCGGTGGAGAGATGGGGAGAGGTGGGGGCAGTGCTCAGCTTAAATGAGAGAACTTTGGAGGATCCATGCAAATAGTAAGTACCCAGTCCAGTCAATGCCTGTTGGGGATGCAGAAATGATCTCCAGCTGGTCAGCAGCCAGAACTAACATGCCTCACACAGCACAGCCCCTCCACCGCGCGAGTCTATGGACAGTAAATTCTCACTGAGAGGGCTCTTCCAGACTGTCCTAGCCAGCTGGACAGAACAATCAATACTTTAAAGTACCTTAAACCCTTAGGAATCTGGTTTTAGAAAAGATCACACAGAACGTTACAAGGAAAATTAACTTGTGAAAACTCTGCCGGCTTCTCCCCTCCAAAGCAGATTTACAGCTTCCAGAGCTGCACCGGAAGCGCAGAGGGTGAGCTGGGGGTCCCACGCATGTGCGCCTACAGGTGGGCAAATGAAAAAAGGAAGGTTCAGAGTTGTACTTACAGCTTAATGAGTTGTGTTCATTTGATTTGGTATGGTTTTTTTTTTGTTGTTGTTGTTGTTTTAATTCTTATCACACATTTGCAGGGAAGCAGAACTAGCTGCAACTCTTCCAGCTGAGTTTGAAAGGGTGTCATTCTGCTGACACTGTGTTGATTTTTTAAAAAGCTGATGTTTTGATTACTCATTGTTGAGAATCCAGGACTCCAGGAGAGGAAAAAATCACCAAGGACTGAACACAGGAAAGGGCCACACAGCAGCATGTCAGTGACAGCAGCCTGGCCAGACTATCAGCCAAATAAAACAATGTCTAATCTAAAGTCCAAGCCAGGTCCAAGCCTGTGGAATGCAGGCCCTGAACCACTGGGGAGACGATACTAATGCTGGAGCTGTGGAAGGAAATCTGCCTAGAAACAGATAAATGTCTACACTGCCAGTGAGATGGTGAAATGTGGTAACCCCAGAGGGTGGATTTCATCCACTGCTCAACCTGGGCTTTATATGAATCTTTTTTTTTCTTCCCTTCTGTGTCTCTCCCTCCCACTAGACCCACATGAGGTCCCTTGCTCTCTACTTCAGACTGTCCCTTCTCTCTGGGATAGGCTGGTTGCTTGGCTAAAGACCTGTCTTGAAATTATTATAAAGACTCCTCTGGTTTCATCTCACCCTTCAGTCATTTGTTTAGTATTTATTGGGCACCTGTTTTGTGCCAGACCTAGTAGGCACTAGGTTTGATCCTTGAGCTGAAAGAATTCCCCACTTCTAAATGAAGAGCTACAGACAACCAATGACCGCTGGGAGGAGAATCGGTTTTCTCAAGACATGAATTCCCTGATAGGTTTTCCCATCGCAGGTGGTTAGCCCCAATATATGTACACACAAGCACCACTAAAAAGACTCGGTAGATTTTATGTGTGTGTATGTGTATTGTAACAGTAATAATCAAAGAAGAGGTCACAAATCGTGACGAAGTTGGAGGAGGATGAGGGAAGACTAGAAATGACATTCTCAAAAAATTTTCAGAAAAGAATTCCCCATCTTGGAGCCAGGACTGACCAACACATCTTGTATGACCTAGGAAAGGCAGGAAGTTCTAACACCTTATCAGAAGCCCCCTCCAGGGCTGGACCTAAGGCCTTTTTTCATGCTAACCAAGTTCTCTATACTAAGCATGCATTTTTTAAGTGTTGAACATAGAAATAAGTGGACCAGAGGGAGCAACAGAATAGTTTTTTACTTGCCCAGTGAGAATTTAAATAGATGAGGATAAAAGCTGTTCGATCTGGGATCTATCCTGAAGGAGCATCTTCCTCTCTTCCCTCCAGTGCATCAGAAATCATAGGGATAGTCGTGTCTGCTGATGGGCCTCACATTAGAGATGGGGATACTTCCATGTGTTGGGAGGAGGCATGTTTTTTAGGTCTTCACATGTTACCAATAGAAGGATGAATGAAGACAGATGGTCCCTCCTGATCCAGGCTCAGGGAGGATTGTGTATACTCTTGCTAATAACAACTGCTCCCAGAGCACATTGTGCCATGAGAATTAACTGCCCTTCCTGTAGCCACAGACCGTACTGTATGTAGTTCCTTAGCTTTGGGCCAAGAGTCCAGAAATGGATGACTGTTCATCTCATTCCGCAGCGGGAGCAAATGAGACATCAACATTTATCCTGTCAAGCAAATAATTGCCAAAAATACAAGAATCATAATAATCATAATAATGGTGTGTGTAAGATAAAGTGCAGGACTAGTTAGTTCACTAGAGGGGTAAGGAGGAAGACAGCTATATTTGGATGAGGGTCTTTGTATATGGTTATAGTAAAATACACATATCCTGAAGCTTTTCGTATTAGCCACTTGAAATGTACAGTTTAGTCATAGAGTAGATTCACACTGCAGTATAACTAATCTTGCAAAATGGAAAATCTGCATACTTTGAACAATATTTCCCCCTTTCCGCTCCTCCCTAGCCCCTAGTCACCACCGTGGTTCATTCTGTTTCTGAGTTGGACTCTTCTAGAGGTCTCATACAAAGTGACATCACCCCATTTGTCTTTTTGTGACTAGCTTATTTTAGTTGGCTTAATGACTTATAGGTTTATCTGGAATACAGCACATATCAGAATTTCATTCCTTTAAAAGGCTGATTAAGGGAGAAATGGAAAAATGGAGAAATATAACTCTGGTTCCAGGAGATCTAATAATTTCTTCTGGTCTCCTCCGGCATTACACAGCACATGGTGCACTTGCATATATGCAGGCAAAACACTCAAAATACATAAAATAAAAAATAAGTCAAAAATGTTTAAAATAAAAGCGGAATAATATTCCACCATTTGTATAAACCACACTTTGCATATTATTTTAGTTTCTTTTCCTGTTGTTGGGATAAAATCCTCTGAAAAAGCCACTTAAGGGACAAAGAGTTTATTTTAGTACCAGTTAGACTGCTGGTCACATTGTAGCCATAGTCAAGAAGCAGAGAGCAATGGATGCACCCATGCAAGTGCCCAGCTTGCTTTCTCCACACTTATACCATCCAGGAGCCCCTGCATAGGGATGGTGCTACCCACTGTGGGCATCTTCCCAGGTAAGTTAACATTATCAAGGTAATACCACACAGGCCTGCCCAGAGCCCCATCTCTCAAGTGACTCTTGGTTGTATCCAGTTAACAGTGAACGCCAATTATTATACTTACCTACTCATCTATTGACGGTCACTCCTGTTGCTACTACTTTTTAATAATTGCGAGAAAGCTGCAAATATTTCTTCATGATCTGGTTTTCTATTCTTTTGGATGTCGCTCAAGGTATTGCTGGGTTTTAGCATGATTCTGTGTTGAATTGTGGAGGTCCCGCCACATTGTCTCATGGCAGCTGTGTCATTTTGCATCCCAATCAACAGTGCCCAGGGCTCCCACTTCTCCACATCCCACCAATGCTTATCTTCTGTTTCTGTGTAAAAGCCACCCTAATTAATGAATAAGCAGCAATTTTCATTGTGATTGATTGCATTTCCTTAATAAGTGATGCTGATCATCTTCCAGTTGCCGGACATTTCTACACCATTTTCAGAGAAACAGTTAATCAATTCTTTTGCCTATTGTTAATGGATTTTTTTCAGATTTATTTTTATTTTAACTGTATGAGTGGTTGCATACATGTATGTATGTACATTATGTGCATGCCTGATTCCCCAGGAGTCCAAAAAAGAACATCAAACTCCCTGGAACTGGAATTATAATTGGTTGTGAGCCATCCCATGGGTGCTTGAAACCGAGTCCCAGCCCTCTGCAAGAGCAGCAAATGATCTTAACTGTTGAACCATCTCTCTAGCCCCATTAATGAGGTTTTATTATTGAGTTGTGAGAGCTATTTACAGATTATGGATATTTACTCTTCATCAAATATATGATTTGAAAATATCTCCATCAACCCACAGGTTGCCCGTTTACTCTGCTGTGTCTTTTGATGTAGAACAGTTTTCATCTTAATGTGGTCTCCTTTATCTATTTTTACTTTTGTTGCCTGTGTTTTGGGCATCTTACACACAAATAAATAAATAAATAAATAAATAAATAATATGGAAAGATTTTTTAAAAAACACAAATGGAAAGACATCCCATGTTCATGGGACAATAGTTCTTACTATCCTTAAGAAATCAATACTACCTAAAATGATCTACAAATTTATTGAAATTTATCAAAATCCTAACAGTTTTTGACAGAACTAGAGAAATCCACACAAAAAAGTCGTGCAGAATCTCAGTGGATCTGTTGTAACCAAAATCCTTGCCAAATCCAATGTTATAAAGCTTTTCAAGTTTTCTTTTAAAATTTCTATTGTTTCAGCTCTGCTGTTTTGAACTGATCTTTGTAGACTGTATAAAGTTCAGGTCCAACTTCATCACTTTGCATTTGATTATCCGATTTTTCAAGCACCATTTGTTGAAGAGATTATGTTTTCTCCCCAATGATTGGTCTTGGTACACTTGTGATCAAATATGTGAAGTCATGTTTTCCTCTGAATTTCCCATTGTATTCCATTGATGTACATGTCTGTCTTTTTACCAACAACACATCACCTTGTTTACCATAGCTTTTTATTCTTTTTATTTTATTTATTCTTTTTACTTTTTTGTCTATGCGTGTATTGCCTGAATGCATGTAAGTGCACCCATGCTGTGCATTGCCGGCGGGGGTCAGAGGTGAGCGTCAGATTCCCCTGGGACTGGTTGTTCATCACCATGTGGGTGCTAGGAATCAAACCCAGGTCCTCCACAAAAGCAGCCAGTGCTCTTAACTGATGAGCCATCTCTCCAGCCCCTATAATAAGTTTTTAAACTATCAGGTTTGAGACTTCTGACTTTATTCTTCTCTTTCAAGATTGTTTCAGTTACGATGGATCCACTGAGCTTCTGTATGACTTTTTGAGTGGATTTTTCTACTTCTGCCAAAATACTATTAGGACTTTGATATGCAATAAATTTGTAGATCACTTTAGGTAGCATTGATTTCTTAAGGATATTAAAAGCTACTGTCCCATGAGCATGGGATGTCTTTCCATTTGTGTCTTTTTAAAAAATCTTTCCATATCAGTTATTTGTTTGTATGTATTGCATATGTATATTGTATGTGCATATGTTATGTAGATGTCTGTTATAATCACTCT
The DNA here is from genome assembly GCA_035773235.1 of Eospalax fontanierii. Classification (NCBI taxonomy): domain Eukaryota; kingdom Metazoa; phylum Chordata; class Mammalia; order Rodentia; family Spalacidae; genus Eospalax; species Eospalax fontanierii. Next base: position 25,171,515 of record CM069533.1, on the reverse strand, counting down.
GATCATTGTAATTATATCTTTTTTAAAGTAGAGACTGAAAATATATGAAGAAGCTGAAGAGGAAAAGGCAGCCCTGTCTTAAACATCCACAAGATAGTCAGATGCGATGGCGGATACATTTAATCACAGCACTCAAGAGACAAGGGCAGGCAGCTCTCTGTGAGAACAAGGCCAGCCTGATCCGCATAGTGAGTTCCAGGCCAAATGGAGCTTCAGGAAGACCCAGTCTCATAAAAACAAAACAAACAAAAACATCCAGAGGACACGGTGGGGTAGACTTCTTGGGACATTTGAGATGGCTCAAGGGGTAAAAGTGCTTGCTACACAAGACTGGTAACATGATTTTGGTCTCCACATCCCACATAAAGGTGCAAGGACTCCACAAAGCTGTCCTCTGATCACCACATATGATCCATGGCACATGTGTCCTCACCTCACATAAAGTACACGTACACACAATAATAATAAATGTTAAGTACATAGGCCTGGAGGTCTGCAGATGTCTGGGATAAAAGTGATGATTTAGTCATGATTCTGTGCTGTGAAATCCAGAGCAATGGGAACAGTTGGCCAGAGAAGGCAGGGAGAGAAAATGGCTAAGCATAGAATCCTAGTGAACAGAAATTTATGAGCATCACAAAGAAAGAAGCTAGTAGTATAAACTAAGGTGAGGAAAGTCAGCAGAGGGTTGAGGAGCAGAGCTCATAATAACCAAACATTACAGAAAGGCCAGAATTGAAAAGCCCACTCTATGAAAAAGCCACTACTGAACTTTGTTGAGCCCTGTTCAGTGAGTAATGGAAACAGAACAAACTGACATAAGAACAAGGAGACACAAGCACAGATTACATATGTAAATTAATTTTTCAGCAATTTAGCAGTAAAGGGGTGGGATGGAAAAGCAAAGCAGAGTCTATGGGAGATTTTAGATGGGAATAACAAGAATATTTTTTAGCTGCCTGAAAAGTAATGAAAGGAGGAGACAGACCAAAGGCATGAGGATGGGGCTGAAGAGCTGACTCGGTGGTTAAGAGCACTGACTGCTCTTGCAGAGGACTCCAGTTCAGTTCCCAGCACCCGCATGGTGGTTAACAACCATCCATAACTCCAGCAGCCTCGGCAGGCACTGTAGGCGTGGGTGCACTTACATACACGCAGGCAATACACTTAGACACATAAAATGAAAAACTTTTTTAAAGCATGACAAAGTTGATACTTGATGAGCAAGCTTCCTAGGGTGGAGGGAGAGTTAGAGAGATGATAGAATGAAGTCATCAGAGTTAGCCTTTCTTTGGAGACTGTGAGGAAAGGAAGATGAGGGCAGGCAGCACTTAGTGCTTCATGAAGTGGGAGAAGGCGCCACCATGGCCTGTTTGCTCCAAAGGGAAGATCAGTCGTCTGCCAGGAAAGCAGAGTGGGGACTCAGAACAGGAAAAGTGATCATGGGTTCCAAGAACTGTTGAGAAAATGAGAGGAGCTGACCCAAAGCACTGTTTAGAGGGGTTGCCAAGGGGTGGGAGGACGGTTCAATGGGTAACACACTTGTCACACAACATGAGGACCTCATTTGGATTCCAAGCACCCATGTAAGAAGCCAGGTGTGATGGCATGTGCCTGCAATCCCAGCTGGGGGTGGGGTTGAGACAGGAGGATCCCTGGAGCCTACTCTCAGGCAGACTTGCTGATTCAGTGAGCTCCAGGCTCAGTGAGAGACCTTGTCTCAAAAAATAAGGCAGAGAGTGATAAAGTAAGAATACCAACATTGGCCTGTGAGCTACCTACACACATGCATGTGTACCTCTCCCATATATAAGCCAGTCAAACTAGGATCTAAGAATGGAGGCCATGAACTCACAGGCTTCGGTCCACAGTAATGGTTGGGCAGGTGTTCTCAATAGTCTGAGGACAGCTTCATCAAAACAGCACAGGAGTGTGTCACTGGGTTTCACAGGAGGACCAAGAAGAGGAACTGGGGAGGCAGACATTTATGCAGAAAGCAAGCTGGGGAGATGGAAGGGAAATGAGCTTCTGTTCCAAAACGGAAACTAAGACTTCACAGCCAGTACAGTAATGGCCATTGTGCTCCAAGAGCTGGCAGGTCTGGGGCTTGAAACCCAAGGTGTTGAGAGTTTACAGTGATAAGTTCCCAAAGGATAACACAGGATCATAGTAGAGACCATCGCTAGAGGCAGGGAGACTGAGGTGTGCTGAGGTGGGTAAGACCCGCAGAGAAAGCTGACATCACAGCGCAATGGCCAGAATCAGCTGAAGTTTGTGAGCGAGGTGTCCAGTGGGTGTATGTGGAAGGGCATATTTCCTGAAAGGCAGGTAGAAGCTCATAAACGTCATACAGTGACAGAGTTCTAAACTGCAGCGTGCAGCTGAGGGAAGCAGCAGGTAAGGAGCAGCTAGAATCACCAGAGCGCCCTGCAGTGCAAGCTGCTTCTTGGGGAGAAGATGGATGGACATAGATGATGGCGTACAAAAATCACTTGCCAGAGATGCTTAGTATGGAGGTCAGAAGGGCCTCACAGATGAGGTGGCAGCGAACAGTGCCAGAGCGATAAGCTGACTTAGCAGAAATACCCTCTCCTGACCCCAATTTGGAAGTTTGTGAGAAAAGGCTCAATTGAGAGTCCAGGAAAGTCACTGCGGTGCTAAGTGGTGGTTTGCATAGCTTCCAAGAACTGTTTCAAGTATGTATGTGTGTGTGTATATGCATGTGTGTACATATGCACGTTCATGTGCAAGCCCAGGTGTGTTCTCAGAGTGCACGCATAGGCGTCAAGGAGAGTCCTTGCTTCTCACCTTGAGACAGAATCTGTTGTTCACTGCTGCGCATGCCAGCCTGGCTATGACTCCTGTGTCAGCATGGGCGCTCTGGGATTATAGGAGCGGGCCTTGCTTTCTGTGGGTTCTAGGTAGCTGAACTCTCAGGTCCTCACATTCTCATAGCAAGTGCTTTACCCACGGAGCCATCTCCCCAGCCTGTATGCCAAGACTTTTTAAATTTTTATTTATGTGTAATAAATAAAGTGTTTTAATGAATGCAAGAACATTCGTGTTATGCAATGCCCATGGAGGCCAGAAGAGGGCATTGGATCCCTTGGAGTTACAGATGGTTGTTGCTGCCATGTGGCTGCTAGAATTGAACCTGACTCTCCTCTGCAAGAGGACCACTGAGCCATCTCTCCAGCCCCAGTATACCAACATTTTTTTAGGGGCTGGGATGGTAGCTCCATTGGTAAAAGAGCTTGCCTCAAAAGCATGAGGACATGAGTTCAATCCCTAGAACTCTGTAACAAAGCTGGGCATATGTGCTCATAATTTCAATGCTGAGGAACTCGAGGTAGGTAGATACCTGGGGCTCCCTGGACAGCTAGACTTGCATATTTGATGAACTCCAAGCCAGTGAGAGGCTCTCAGGAAGAAAAAAAGATGCCCAAAGCTGTCCTTTGGCCTCCACATGCATACTTACATGTATTCGTGTATACCCCACACACATGTACACCCCCAACATACAAACATGCACACAGAAATGCACACACACACACACACACACACACACACACACACACACACACAAGAATAACAGGATCATTTTAAACCATGACAAAAATATTTTTTAAAGAAAATGTAGGATTTAGGGAGGAGGGTAAGGAACAAGAAAAGACTCATTCTATAAGTGAAAGTTTTACAATGATTCTCACCTGTTTTCACTTTCTAGGGAAACATATTTTGACCACAACCACTGCAGTCTTATGAACATGACCCAGGTTTGGCATAGACTTGTATTTGAAATTAGCTTGACCCCTGTGACTTAGCAAAGCTGAGAATTCTGCAGCTTGGAGACAATGACAGCCTGTCAGACCCTCCGCTTTATCCTGCGCAGTACAAGAATTGAGACAGACCTATGTTGGAAGCCTCTGTTCAAATTACCAACCAATCAGTATTTTTGTGTGCAAAATGAAATGACAGCATACTTTGCAGAACTCTGTAGTGTTTGAGTACCGAGTAGTATGTTTTTATTAATTTAGGGCATTCTAGAGATAGGTTGCCGCCTGGGTGCTTCTGGGGTTCTAGGCGCTATAGAGAAGCCTGACCCGCTGGGCTGGAAGCATTGGCTCTGGAGACCACGCCTAGCAGCACCAGGACTGGTGTGCTGCATAACCGTGAAAGGCAATTCCTTTGGCATAGAGAAGAATTCTACCTGCAGCTCTGTGGGTCTAAAGGGGGAGCAAGGCCACCTCTTGGGTGAGAGGCATGACAACCTCTGTGAAGGGACTAGTTTTCCAGGGGAAGGAGCCATGCTCAGGCTTAGTGGGATACAGGAGAGAAGTCACCCTCGAAGATCACAGGGAGGCTGCTTTTTGAGGTGCAGCAACCCCGCAGCTTAGTAGATTAATTTTGTCCTCGTGCTCTACTTACAGGAGGGTTGGCACAGGGCAGTGGACAAGGAAGGCCTGGTGCTTAAATGAAGCCTTCTGTTGCTTTGAGTGAGGTGAGGAGCTTCCCATCACAAAGCCCCCAGATTTGCTGTGTAAGAGTTTTCCCACATTTCCTGATGATACTCAGTGCAATTGCTGTGATTTGGCAACAGGAAGTGGGGCTGAGCCATCTCTCCAACCCCCAAAGTTTAGATTTAAAGCAGAAGGCAAGAGACATGCATGGCTAAGCAAACCTAGTCCCACTCACCCATTGTGCTGGATAGTTTTAACTGTCAACTTGATACAGCTGGGTAGAGGGCATCTCCACTGAGGAATTATCTCCACTGAGGAATTACCTCCACTGGACTGACCTGTCTGTGGGGCATTTCCTCAATTGCTGAGTGATGTGGAGAGCCCAGCCCACTCTGGGCAAGATGGAAGCAGAACTCTGTAATGTGTAAGAGTCTCCTCCGTGGTACTGGTTTTGAAGGGATGAAGGGTCACGGAGACGAGCTGAGGCTTGGCATCATGTGAAGCCCAAAGAGGCCCATAGAGAAGGTGCAGCCTCGGTTGCAACGGAGAACCCAGCATATTAGAGGCGCCAGGACCATGGGACTACCACCAAAGACAGCACTAGGTGTGGAGGGGAGCTGGCCTGAGCCGACAAGACAAGCTGCATGCGCTGTGGATGCAGAGTCAGAGAAGTGAAGCTGCCCAAGCCTCCTGGATTCCAGGTCATGTGAATACCAGATGTCTATCCCCGAGTTATTTTGCTGAATTTAAGTTCGGCTTCACTGTGCCTGAATCTTCCCTTTGGAAATAAAACAATATTTAACTTGTTTTGGATTTTACAGGAGCCCACAGTTGAGAGACTTTGAACTTTTTAAAGACTGTGGGACTTTTAAAGTTGTACTGCTTTATGTTGAAATATTAATATTACCATGAGATCCTGGGGATAAGGAATGAAAGAGTTGTGGTTTGCAAGGGGTAACTTGTGCTGTGTGCTTTAGTTGTCAACTTGACACACCTGGGTAGAGGGAGCCTCAACTGGGAAATTGCCTCCTTTGGATTGGCCTGTAGCCATGTCTGTGGAACACTTTCTCCGATGTTGAGTGACATGTGGCAGGGCCCAGCCCACTGTGGGTGGTGCCACCACTGGGCAGGTGTCTTATGTTGTATAAGCAGGCAGGTTGAGCACAGGTCAGGGGAGCAAGCCAGTGAGCAGAATCTGTGCTCCAAGTTCCTGCCCTGAGTTCCTGCCTTGGCTTTCCTTGACGATGGACTGTGTCTGTAAGGCAGACAAACCTTTTCCTGCCCAAGTTGGCTTTCAGTGTTTTTAATCACAGCAATAGAGAAGATAACTAGAACACTCATTGACACATCAGAGTCTGCTAGCCTCTGCTCTGACCTGCATGTTGTCAAAATCTTCTAATTTCTCCCTGAGAGACAAGTTCCTCATTTAGTTGGCACCAGTGACCCAGCCTAAGATCCCTAGGTGAATTCTAGTACCTTAGGATCCACTGTCTCTATAGTGTGATAGCCAAAGGAAGAGACACAAGTGCTTCTCTTTCGACTATCTTTGTTCCTTCTAAGACAGGCACAAATGGCAAAAAGTGCTGGAGAGATAGCTAAGTGGTTAAGAGAGCTTACTGTTCTTCCAGAGGGCATGAGTTTAGCTCCCAGCACCCACATCAAGGGGCCTCAATACCACCTGTAATTTAAGCTCCAGGAGATTTGACTCCCTCCTCTGGCCTCAGTGGACATCCGCATGGACACGCACACACACGTGCACACACAAAACACACATAAAAAGTAGCCAGGTGTGGTGGGGTGTATATCTTTAATCCCAGTACTTGGAGGCAGAGGCAGGCAAATCTCTCTGAAAGCAATTCCAGCCTGGTCTACATAGTGAGTTCCAGACCATCTGGGGCTACAGGGAGACCCTGTCTCAAAAAAAAAAAAAAAAAAAAAATTTTGAATTAAAATTAAATCTCTTTTAAAAATTAAAAAATACTAGTGACGATGTGGGAAAAGAGAAACCCTTATTAGCTGTGGGTAGCAGTGTGAACTGATACAACCACTGTGGAAATTATCATGGAGGTGTCTCAAAAGATGAAAAACAGAACTACCATGTGGGCCAGCTACCCCACTCTTGGACATGGACTACGACTGGGACACTCGCACATCCATATTTACTGCTGCTGTTAGCAAGAAAATGGGACTTGCATAGCTGCCCATCCACAGATGCATGGATAAAAAAATCGTTGAACAGAATACAATTAAGCTTTTTTCACCCATAAAGACAAATGAAATAATAAAATTTGAAAGAAAGTAAATGGAACTGGGAAATACGCTATTAAGCAAGGGAGCCAAGCTCAGAAAGCTCCGCGCTCCCCCTCCCTCGCGTCACCGCACTGGTTCCCCTCCGCCCCTTCCTTCCACCGTCCCCACCGCACTGTTCCCGCCTCCGTGCTCCTTCCATCCCCCCCACTTCCTCCCACCCCCCCACCGCACTGTCCCCCTCCTCTCCCACGCTCCCTTCTTCTTCCTCTTCCATAGCCATGCATCGTAACCCTCCCACACCCTCTCTTAAAGCCTCTTTTTGCCCCTCTCATAAGCCCCTTTTTAGTTTCATGACCTCCATCCACACTCCCACATAAATACATTTGTGTAAAAATTAGAAACTGGGGTCGACAAATGAGAGAACATTAAATTTTAAGAAATAAAACTACTTTTTTTCGGAAACAGAGTATCCCTGTAGCCCCAGCTGACCAGGCCCGACTCAGTCTCAGAGATCTGCCTGCCTCTGCTTCCCGAGTGCTGGGATTAAGGCACGTGCCACCACACCTGGCAAAAGCAATTTCTTAAACTAGAAGAAAAAAAAAAAGGGAGGGGGTGTGGAGATGTAGCTGAGTGGCAGAGTTTGCCTAGCAGAGCTGGAGAGCGGGCTCAGTGGTTAAGAGTACTGGCTGCTCTGGCAGAGGGCCTGGGTACGAGTCCCAGCACCCACATAGCATCTACCATCAGTTCATAACTCCACTTCCAGAGGATCTGACATACTCTTCTGGCTACATATATATACAAAACATACTCAAACACATAAATAAAACTTTAAAAAATCATTTGAAAAATAAAGTTTGGCTAGCATCTCCATGATCCTAGGTTCAATCCAGTTTGAGAGAGAGAAAGAGAGAATTAGTTCAAGGTATCCTCCTGCCTCTGAGCCTCCTGAGTAGCTGGGACTGCAGACACAAACGGTAGGCCCAGCTTATCTGGAGTTAAAATCAACATTCTTTCAGTATCCATCTATTGAGGTTCTTCTAGAAGTCATGCACTTAGCTCAGTAACAAGTAGTATTTGTGGTTTTAAGCTCAGGAGACTCAGTACAGCAGGGTGGACAGGCAATCATGAACACTTATGAGGTACATCCCAGAGACTACTAGATGCCACAGAGGAGTCCCTACCCCTCCCTCTCTAAGGCCTGGTCACACGTCAGTGTTTGCTAAAACCTCTCTAGCATGTATGTCAGGCAACGCACAGCTGAATACAAGGTTCACAAACCCAGCCTAACTCCTTCCTCTGGTTCTCCATCTGCTCCCACCACCCAGCTCCCAGAAATAAGCAATAACTGTTATGTGACATAAGACAGTATTGACAGAATTGTCACCCATAAACTTTTCCAGTCATCCAGTTCTCCCTTCTCCCCTGACCAACACTTTATTTTCTTCTAGGATAGTGACTTCAGTCTCCAAGGGCAATAGGCAGATTCTTTTTGATTTCTTGGCATCAGCTGTTACTGTTTCTGTCGCAGTGACCTCTTTTCCTTCTCGCTGGGTCAACTGCCACAGGCTACTCTTAAAAGGCCAAAACTACTGTTTTTCTCCAGTAGGGAGCAAGAATTTGTAAACAGAGTTCAGGAATGTCAAAGGGGTGACCCAGATTTGCAGCACCAGAGGGAAAAGAGAAGGTATCATTGTGTCCTATGCCTTTGCTCAAAGGTAGCCGGATCCTGGTGCGGACAGAGGTGCACAGGGTTCAGGGGAATGTATCTATGGTTACGGAGGGGGCTCCCTACTTCAAAGGCTTCAAGGCCAAGCCAATGTTATTTGTCCCAGTAGAAAAAAGTAGATGGATCATAGACTTCCAGAGCCCCAGTGAAATTAGTGATCTAGTCCTATCCACGCCTTCACGTCACAGAGGTACAAGGTGATATGACCTAATGGTGGCAAAGGCACTGCATGCAACCTGTCTCTCAAATTAGTTCTTGGACTGTCCTTTCCGAGGACACAATCTACAGCTGCTGAGATCAAGTGCCCTAGATCACCATCCAAGCTTCACTCCAGCCAAAAACCCTAGTAACTCCTCCCTACTGTGATCTGCAGGAGGCACCTGCTTGTTTTCCTCCCCACTTCTCCAACCTACTCTCCAGGTGGTCTTGGTGGGGCTTAAAGTCACTTTCCTTGCCCTAGAGGCAGCCAGTTCTTCCCCTAGCCAGATATGGGCCACCTAGTTCTGGTACCCCATCTGTCTAGGGACCAGGTACTAGGCATGAGACCCAAACAAAAACACTCTAGGTTCTGGGATGTGGACAGATGCTACAGGAGTGTCTTTCTTCTCCTCCTGTATTCCAAACAGCGTAGGGGAAGGTTGCAGCTGTCAGGGCTCTTTCCTCCCATGTCGGGAAAACCTACCTGAAAAGAGACATGGGACCAGAGAGTTCAATGGTCGAGAGCACTGGCTGTGCTTGCAGAGGATCCAGTACATGACAGCCAACCACCATCTGAAACTTCAATGCCAGGAGTTTGACACCCTCTTCTGACCTCCTGAATACTGTATGCACATGGTGCACTTAAATACATGCCAGCAAACACTCACACACATAAAATTAAAACAAAACAAACAAACAAAAAAAAAACAAAAGAAACTCATTTGTGGAAATGCCAGATCTCTGCAGACTAAGGCAGGTGGGAAGGAAAGGAGAAACCCAAACTCAGACTTCTGTTATATTAGCAGCTCTTTACTCTGGGGGAAAACATGGTTTATGGAAAACAGACAGATGTCCTGGACTGAGATAGGTTTGAATTTCACTGCTTTCAGTTACACTTGGCATCTGGAACTAATCATTTTGTCCCCTAGGCTGTTGTAGGGAATATTTGCTTATGACTATCAGATGCCTGCTGAAACTCTCCCCAAACTCTCTTAAGGAAAAAAGGTAGACAGAGGTATTGCCAAGTCGGGGGCAAACAAGCTTGAAAAATCCCAGCCCTCAGGAGACAGGTAGGAAGCTCAGGAGTTCAAGGGCAACATAAGCTACAGAAGACACTGTCTCAAAACTTCCCCACCTTAAAAACAGAAATCACTGTTATTTGGAGATGTAGACTGAGAAAAAGGAAACTGTTTGGGGGGCACGTTTAGAAAATGATTTTCCTTAATTATTGAAATGTTTTTACATTTCAATACTCCGTGTGATCTCACAGGCCCTCTTCCTAGAGTAGCTAGTATCTCTATTGAATGTTGTGTAAGATGAATGACTTTCAGCCCTTCAACAAATCATACTCCACTGGTCATCCTAAGAACTACTGATTTGGCCGTTCTCAAATTACACTGTATATTTACTAATCTCTTACTATCCAGAAGAAAAGATTTGGAATTTCCCTCTTCTAATCAAATCCAATCTATTGTTCCTATAGGGGTCTTCCTATTGACTAATTTTCATTTTCCACCTGGGAACACGTCTATATGGACATGAAATCTCTACAGAACTTCATAAAGCACTTTGTATTTACTGAAGTAAAAGCAAGTTAATACACTAGAATGCCACTCTCCAGTCAGGAAATGTAATCGCCCTTAAGAGCATAAGAGACAATGGCAGAGATGTTTGAGACCCATGTTTCATTAGGTCTGTGTGTTTAATAACTAAAAATCCAACCAGATATAGTGGCTCACATCTGTAATTTCAGTACTAGGAAGGCTGAAGCAGGAGGATCACCGTGAGTCTAAGGACAGCCTGGGCTACACAGCAAAGTTTTAGGACAGCCTGGGCTTCAGAGGGAGACCCTAATTCAAAAAACCCAAACAAGAGGCTAGAGAGATGGCTCAGTGGTTTAAGAATGCTTGCTGTTCTTCCAGAGGACCAGAGTTCAGTTCCCAGCACCCACACCAGATGGCTCACAGCTGCCGGAAATTCCAGCTCCAGGGAATCAACACCCTCGTCTTCTAGCCACCCAGACACCTTCATACAGACACATAAATAATCTTTTCATTGTTTTTAGATAGCTTCAAACAGCACTAACTAGCCTCCTGAACTTCCTGACTCAGCATCTAGACTTCTATCTTTCTGAAATAGCTTTTCTTTCCTTCATAAAAATTTTAAAGCCAACTCCTTCCCATTTGTACAATAGTCCACTTATACATAAACGGTGGTTTTGGAAAAGTCACAGAATTACCAAATTGTAACATACTGGAGTGAAAGCACAAACAGACCTATAATAGTTCTTGACTGCATAAATGTCAGCTTAATACCAATTCAAGTTCAACAGGGAGTGTAGCTCCATTAAAATGAAAATCTCAGTCATTACCAAATAATGATGTTTGTACAAAATCATTCCAGGCACTTCTGATGCCACTACATTAGTGTTGCTAAATAAATACTCTGGCAGTTTTTTAGAAAACGCAAACGTACATGGTTAATCAGTCTATTCTTTATTTTTAGCTTTTTTAAGACCCTAAAATCTATACTCCCATACCCCTGCCCCTACAAGTAAAGGCAAGGCTTGACCTCAGGCAGATCAGCAGCTAGATGGCTGTTCTGGATGGCTTCAGTTGTCAATTTGACACACCTGGGAAGAAGGAACCTCAACTGAGGGATTTCCTCTATTGAAATGACCTGTGAGTATGTCTTTGCGGCACTTTCTTCATTGGATGCTGTGGGAGAGCCCAGTGCACTGTGATGCCACCCCTGGGCCGGTGGTCCTGGGTTGTGTGAGAAAACAGGCTGAGCAGAGGCCAGAGGAGTGAGTCGTAGGTAGCATCCTCCACCCTCTGTTGCTTCAGTTGCTGCCTCCAGATTCCCGCCAAGAGTTTCTGCCCAAGCTTCCCTCGATGTTGGACTATTACTTGGGAGTTGTAAGTAAAATAAGCCCCTTTTCTCCCCTAGTTATTTTTGGTCAGTGTTTTATCACAGCAACAGAAATCAAACGAGAGCAGCCACACAGCTTAGAGGTGGATCTGGCTAGCCCAACACTGAAAAGATGCTACAGAAATGCAGGTAAACAGTATGAAAACAAGCAAGAAAGTAAAGATAATCTGATGTTTTTTCTGTAACATTTGTTGAAAGATTTGCAGCATTTGTAACTAAGTGCATTCATCCTTACTGAGATTTTCAGCATGTGATGAATATCCTACAGATTAATGAAAGGTTGTATTTGGGGGTGCTGCTACAGAAATGGAAAACAAAAAGGGGGTTCATGTGTGGAGAATGTGCATCTGCTAAAACCTCATGACGGGGACAAGACATTATGTACATGTATGAAAATGTCATAATAAAACTTATATATAATTAATAAATGCTAATTAAAAACATTCAAAACAAAAACTTCAAGAGAGCTCCAAGTGAAGTCTCCATGATGGCAGAAGTCAACAGGTGGCTTTACAGTCACTCTCCAAGAACCCAAATCTGGCCAGGAGTCAAAGGGTTAAAAGAAGTGTTAGCATCCTTTTCAGGATGACAAGAGCACCCTTGGTTGTCAGGGATCCCACTGTATCTCTCCACCTCCAGCACAGAAGATTGTCCTGAATCCAAAGGTCTACATAGGTTTATGGGGCTCTCGAGTTAGGTGTAGAGCAGTTGCTCTGAACTCTTTCCTGCCCCGCCTCCTCCAATGGTCAGCTGCCTCCATCAGCTGTCTCTCATCACACACAGTGGTTCTAAAGCAGGAACTAAGGGTAGATCTGAAGAATGGCATAAAGAGGGATAGAAAGGTGTGATATAGAAAGCCTTATGCAGAAATCCATACACACCTCTCGGCCAGCACCCAAACCCACTGACATGCTTCCCTTGCACCCTTCCTTTGTTTGGAATTGAGTTCATTTTAAAAACTAAAAATACAATGGAGGCTGGAGAGATGGCTCAGTGGATAAAGGCACCTGCTGCCAAGTCTGCCAACCTGTGCTTGGTCCCCAGGACCCACATGGTAGGAGAGAACCAACCCACACAGGTTCTCCATACACCCACATACACACACACCCCATGCCTTGTCCACACACATGTCCACACACAAACCTAATAAAGAAGTTTAGAAAGGACTATGAACACGTGAATAGGATTACATATTTTAATCTGATTGACATGGAAAAAAATAGAAGGATGTGAAAGAATTTAGCTTTGGGTCCACTTGCTTTATACATAACCAGATGAGATTTTTCTAAAGAGTACACCAAGGTCTTAAAAACCACATTTTGTCAGAACCCCTTAGGAAACCACATTATGTATAATCCAGGAAATACACTTTTCCAGAACAGGAAATCATAATGGGCAACAGAAGATTAAAACAAAAGAAAGCACCAGGCTTTGAGCAGTTCTAGGGTGAGCATATCTGCAGAAATAATGTAAAAGCTCCTGGCTGGCTGCTTATGGAAACATGCTAATGAGGACTGGTCCATGTCTTACCACTGTTTCTTTGGGAAAATGGCAATGTGAGCTTACAGTGAAGCTGTCCTTTTACACACCCAGCTTATTGGCCTGAGTGAGAACAACTTTGAGAACCGGCATGAACGCAGAGGTCTCACTGAAGTTGCTGGTGCTGACTATGTGGGTGTGGATGGTCAAGCCTTCGGAGTAGTTCCTCGTCTCAATGCTCCTTGCAATGTTGTGTAAACCGCTGATGATTGTTGGGGAAAGCTGCAATAAAGTTGTGACCAAGAGAAAGAATTAGATTAAGGGAGATATTTTCATGATACCATCTAAAATCATTAAACCCTGAGATTTACATGGAGCTTGAAATAATCTTTTTTTTGAGGGGGGGATGTTACTTTTATGAGACAGGGTTTCCCTGTAGCCCCAGCTGGCCTGAAACTCTCTCTGTGGACCAAGGTGGCCTTGAACTCCCAGAGATCTGCCTGTCTCTGCATCCTGAGTGCTGGGATTAAAGGCATGTGCCACTACACTCAGCCTGTTATCTCTTACAGTCATAAAATCTAACTCTTTTCCATGTCATCACTTGGCACTTATCCATACTTTAGCAAAAGACTTTATTTTGTGTCAGTCATAGACCACATCCCTTCCTGTTAAATCAATTTGTTTTGGTTTTCATGAGAGAACTGGTTACTTTTAATCCAATGGGACTGAGCGTGAAGAAGAGGTAAAAATGCTGAGCTGCAAAACTGCGAAGTGCAGCCCTTTGTCCTTTCCCTTCCTAATGCCTCCATTACTAACACACCTCTCTAAAGGCATGCACAACTGGAGACCAGCGTGCAGTGACTACTTACTTCGGGTTGTCTTCAGTTATACAACATCACCCTGCTCACCTGGCAGCAAAATCTGGCTTTTCTTTTCTCTCTGGGAGAAAATGTTCAGGAGCCCTGGACTCCAGAAAGATGACTTCTCTAGAAAATAGAGTATCTGCCTTGTCTCCGATTTCTTAAAACCTGGGCCATGTAAAATGAACACCAGGTCAAGTTGCTTTAGGACTAGTACAAGTCAATCTGTATTTTTTGGTTATATAAAAGGCTAACTTTTCCCCTTCAATCTTTTCTCACACCCCAATTTTAACAGAGAAAAAGCTCATTCTGTACCTGTCATGAAAATTTTGCCCTCCCCAACAAAGAATGAAGTGTTGATGAGACACTTATTTTACTAGCAATGAGGAATAACCAACTGTCATAAGTAAGTTTCCCCCCCCAAACTTACTGTCTGTTCCCTAAGTTTATCATATAGAAACTCCAGGCGTTTGCTGGCATCATCTAGCTTCCGTTTGGTTTGCTGTAAGAGCAGAAAAACATGTATATATTTCAAACGTTAAATCTGAACAATGACTTTTTTTCCAAAGAACTTGCCGGATCCATTTCACTAATTCTTAAACTCAAAATGCCAAAGTCTTCATTTATCAAAGAAATGAAGGCAACTATGACCATAACCTTGAACAAATTATTAGAATGGATATTAGCAGTCTTCTGAAGGTGGGGAGTATGGCATTTTCTTTCAGAGTGCAGAGTGGGTTATGATCTGGACTCCATGTGACTGCGAACTCAACTGACAAGAAATGCATATCGGTGCTCAAAGGCCTTTGGCAACAGCAATTGTTAAGTGCCACAGAAAAGAGGATACAAATTATTGTAGATTATACTAGAAGGAAAAACAGGGAGAACTATGGAATTGTGTTTCCCTTTCAAGAATACTGTTTACATACTTAATGACATATGATAAATTTAATCTTGTCTCTTTCTAGTCTTTGAAGTGCCAAGCAAGAAAAAAAGAAATGATTTTCTAATAACTTAAGATCACTAAGAGTGGGGCTGGTGGTAGGGCTCAGCAGTACAGCCCTCACCTAGCATGTGCCACACCCTGGGTTTGATCCCCAAAACAAGCCCCCCCATTATTAAGAAGTAGATCCTTCAATTAAGGAGTCACCCCTCCCATCCTCATGCTCAGTATACAGAAAAACTACTATAACACAAAAATTAAACAGTACATTTGTGTTAGAGGGTCCAAAGTTAACAGATACAGGAATTGGGTAGTGCTGCAGTAGTAAAGAAAGGCCTGATATACTAACATGTGAGCAAGGGCTGGAGGGAGTGGGGAGGGAGTGGACAATGCAGGTATGTGCAGGATAAACTCTAAGCAGGAGCTGCAGCAAGTATAAAGTTCCTCAAGCTGAAGTGCCCTGGGAGTGTTTAAGGAAGGAATGCACAGCTGATGCATTTTAGAAGAGGAAGAAATGAATTCATTAAGGACATTACATTATTTCATACCTGACTGCTGAAAAATTACTTTGTATAACTAAAGTGAAGAGGAATAAATCTACACTACAAAAGTTACTTTAACTGCTACATGAAAGGGACCTTTGTAGGAAGGAACCCTATAGTCCCTGCTCAAAGCTAATCTCATTTAGCTACAGACAAGAGGAGCAGGGCAAGATGAGAAAATCAACAATAGTTTGTCTTTTATGGTTCTCTTATGCCCACGGATCCTGGGTACATAGACGGAAGGAGATATGAGGACCCAGAGGTCTGAAACTCAGCATAAGTTAATGTGCTGAACCATAAACCACATCCTTCTAACCTCTCCATATTCACTCCCACCTAAAGTATTGAAACTGGAGCTGGAGAGAGGGCTCAGCACATACTTCTCTTGTGGAGGACCTGAGTTCAGTTCCCAGCACCCACACCCACAATACAAGTACAAAGATTTCTGTTAACCCTCTGGTCTACTGACATTTTCAGAATTACTTTCCACAAGGATAGTAGAAGGCTGTACATATTAATACTCCACATCTGATGAAACAACAAATTCCAGAAGTTAGTATTTTATTTTCAAGTTGCCAAGTAGCCAATGGCTTAATAGATGCATCTATTTGTTGGCAGAAAATGAAATTTCATTTAAAACAAGACTCACTTTGTAAAATTTTTGTCGTTGTCAAATCAATGGCCCCCTCCAAGCAAACCAACAAAAGTGAGTCACTTCAATTGTAGCTACATCGCCAGCATCTAAAGAACTCCTATTGGAGCATCCTTGCCTACCACTACTGCATCCTACACCTGTACCAAAGGGGCTGGCAGATGGGAGGTGGTACAGCTGGGTGGCTGAGAGAGGAACCTGGAGCCAGATGCTCTGAGCTGAAACACTGGCTCTACCCTCAGGAACTATTTAAACTATTTACCTTAAGTTTTTCATCTGCAAAATAAAAATGACAAATCTATCATTGGGTTATTATGAAGATTAAATATATAAACATATAAAACACAAATATGTTTATTTCTGTATGTAAATTTAAATGCTAGCTTTATTATGTTTAAGAAATATAACTTTTAGGACCTAAAACAGTAATTATAGAAGAGCGTCACAAAAGATTATTTTAATTAAGCAAGATATGAGGAAAAACACATACAGGGTCTGTGGCTGAAGAGAGGCAGCGCTGGATAAGCTCCTCAAATGTGGTCTTTAGAATCAGGTGCTCATCTGGAATAGGTTTCTTGGTAATTTTTTCTGTTGGCAAAGACTGCACATGCTGGAAAATTGTTATAAATGATTAGAAATAATCAAAAGGTATTATGTACACAAAGTCCTAACTCTATGCAATAGAACCAATCACCTTTTAGACAAATCCATTCAAAATCAAATGAAAATTTAACATCTGAATTACCCGGGATAAGATGCCCAGTAGGAGATGCAAGCTTGGATTTACATGAGCAGAACAGGACCCATCCTGTGATCCTGGGCCCAGTGGCAGAGCATGTATTCAGCATATTTGAGGCCCTGGATCAGTCCTCAGCATGATGAAAACAAACCTGATAAGTAACTGAGTGGTTTGGGATGCAGTTATTTCCTGCCATGGGGAAGTAAGCCCCCGCCAGCAGGAAATAGGCACGGGACTAGAGACTCTTGGCTGTGCTCCTGGCTCATTTCTGCTTATGGGGCATTCTTCTTTTACTCTTTTATTGTTTTTGTCTTTATCCTATTAATGATGGGAAACGGAAATGTTTTAACCAAAGAGAAGATAAACCAAATGAGATGGTGCAACTTGTAGTGTTCAAAAATTCTTTAGGCATACTGCTCTCTTAATAACACACAATCTTAAAAATGAAATGTAAGTCAAAGACAAAAAACAGACACCAGAACCAGTTTTTCACTTAGATAAGGATTTGTTTCATTTCCTTAGGTTGAATACTCATCCAAGCTTTTTACATTTTTATAGACAGATCAAAAGACTTTTGTCCATCTAAGTTTCATTTGGAAATATGTTAGCTTTTTCAACATCTAGGACTCTGTCAACTAACCTTTTTTATGAAAAGCAAGTAAAAATGTATAAGGCTATTTTAGTAGTTTTTATATACATTAAATGATGTTATATTTTATTTACTTAACATTTTTAAAAGGAGCTTTTGCTTAGTAACTTCAGATGCAGAAGTGATTCAACCAGTCTTAAATTGTGGCTACTGATTAGATTAAGACCAAGATATAGTAAACAGGCACTCCCAAAATGTATAGTTCTTATCTAGAAAGTTTGTAAATAGCCATGTAATTGAAAAATAATACACATGCATGACCAATCTTTTAAATTAGGGCGAATATCTTTTTGTTTCAGTGTACTAAACTGAAACTAAATTTATATACTCATTCACAGTGGTAAAATCATGCAAGTTAACACATCAAAGAAACATGCTGAAACTGAGCCATCTTTCCCTTCTCCTTCCACAGATTTACTGTTACCTGGATGGTGTTTCCAATAGGAGCCCCAGGGGCCCCTTCAATATTGGGCTTTGAGAAAGATGGTGGCAGGCCTGTCTGACCAAGAGGTTGCTGTGTGCCATGGAAGGGCTGGCCACCTGCGAGGTGTGGCTGTGGGAAGGAAACCTGGTTTGACAGTGGCACCGGGGCTGAAGGTTGTTGCTGCAGCATCTGTGACTGGGGGTCACCCAAAGGGTTCATGATCGGCGATGTGATGGGAACAGGAGGCATGAAGTTTTCAGGCATCTTTTAAAAGATGAAAAAAAACAAGAGTAAGAATAAAAAGGAAAACATTTCCTTAGCTAATATGTAAAGTCCTTGGAGGATCCCTGTAGCCCCAGCTGGCCTGGAACTCCATATGTAGACCAGACTGGTCTTAATCTCTTGAGATCTGCCTGCCTCTGCCTCTGAATGAAGTACTGGGATTAAATGCTTAACTATAAAACTTTTTTTTTTACTTTATGTGTATAAGTGTATTGCCTGCTTGTGTATAGGTGTACCCATGTCATGCAAAGTCTGCAGAGGACAGAAGATGTCAGATCCCCTGGAACTGGAGTTACGGATGGTTGCTAGGCACCATGTGGGTGCTAGAATTCAAACTCAGGTCTTCTGCAAGAACAACCAGTGCTCTTTGGCTGAGGCATCTCTCCAGCCCCTAGAATACTATTTCACAAATGAAGTTTTACACAGAATTCCAGAGTAAACCATCAAAGCAGACCTACCCTGGCTAACAAGGGTAAGAAGCACACTGGAGCTCTACTTCCCTCTCCTCTTGTGTCTACTCCCAATAAAGGAGACCCAAAGCCGTGTCATCTCTAAAAGAGGATGTCAGGTCTAAAGCATTGTATCTAGCAGTACAGGAACCAATGTACCGTGCATATGTATGTATGTGTGTGTCTGTGTGTATGTAAACCCACATATTCAATAACATCAGTATATAATTCCATTTTCCTAGATCATACATAGCTATTACTTGGCAATTCTGTTTCATTAAAAAGAGCAGACTAAGTTTCCAATTATTACCATATAGCTGGAGTTTCCTTGTTCATTTAGTATCTCCCAATTTTATGTTATAGTCTTTCATTACTATATTTGGAGAAAGGGAGTCATGAAGAATAAAAAAAAAAAGCTTCAAAGAAAGGCAGGAAAAATATTTTGTGTTCAAATAGTTTTTGACAATTTTGACATATAAACAATGCTAAGGTACAAGGCTATTTCTTCATTTAGTATCTGTGACAGACCAAAAAAAATCTAAATTATAACTACTAATTACTATTGATTGTAAAATATTACTTCTATAATCCATAAAGACCAAAGTAACTCCTAAAATAATTACTACCAAAGTCTGTTTCCCACTTTTTAGAAGAGGCCTGCAGGAAATTTACATCTTGCCTCTTAAAAGGGCTTAAATTTATACCGCTAACATCAGAACAAAGCTTTTTACTGGGGTAACGGGGCGGGTGGTTGAGATAGGATTTCACTATGTAGCCAAGGCTGTCCTCAAACTCTTATCAGTGGGTGAGGTCAACTGGGTGACTTGAGTTTCTTGGCTTCTCAAAGGACTGCAACAAGGGCCCACATCAATTTGCAAAAGTAGTACAGCAACTTTATTCAAGGCAAAGTAATAGTACAGACCAGAAACACACTGTCAAGACTGTTGGCAGGACACATGAGCAAGGGTACTCAAGAGTCCTAGGTTATTGCCTGGAGCTTTTTATGGGGTCTAAAGAAAGGATGGGCTGGCTAGTAAGGAGTATAGTTTGTATGGTTCTTTATTTTGATGGACAGATTAAGTTATATAACCACTTCTCTATACGCATGCCCTTCTCATAATACATCTGATTTTAATCATATGTACACCCAATCATGCAGAGATACAACATGGCAAATAGGAGATTCTTCCTAAAAGTTCACTTGGGGAGAGTTCTGTCTTACTATACATGCACTCAATATCAGTTTAGGCCAGATCAGTATTTTTTTTGCTCGGTCATAAGCAGAGTATGATAGACCAGAATCTAAGTTTGTTGATCATTAAAGGGGAGGAGAAACTTACTCCATTGTTCAGACTGGAGTGAGCATGTAGCTCCACACAGGCAGAAGTCCCAGGTTGCTAACAAGTTACTAGCTACACTGTTTGGAGAGGAAGGGTATATGCATAGTACTCAGGCTGGCAACTACATTGTTAGAAGAGGGATACAACCCAAACCAAGTCAAGCCCCAGGTTGCTAAGCTAGTCCCTATGTTTGCCTGCCTCAGAACTCCTGCCTCAGTCTCTGAGTCCCAGGCACTGAGTTATAGATATGTGCCATACCACAACCCATAGCACAGAACAATGTATTAACATTTTCTACCTTCCTTCCTTTTATTACAAATTAGTAGACAACTGATAATACATTTTAAATACAATTAGCCTGAAAGCTTTGCCTTTGAAAGGGTCAGTAAGGTGTAATGTGCTCCAAGTGGCTACACATGAGTAATAGTAACAAAGATATTCATAGGATAGACATCTTTTTCTAGTACCTTCTTCTTCTTGGGTACTCTGTTCAAAGCTGGAGGATCATTCCAACCATTCTGAGGACCTAGAACAGATAAGAGAGGACATTTTCCTTTAAAACCCTGAAGGAAAGAAAAGGAATCATCTAATGCTTTGAAATTTTGCCTTAACCTTGAGAATGCCACACAGTTTTTATCAGTCAAGCTGTAGGGCTCACTGGACTGCCAACTTCATGCCTCTAATAGTCACAAGGGCTTTGCCATGGTAGACAGCATATCCTGACATTATTGATATTTAAAGTGAATAAGCTGTTCTAAATTTAAGGATGGTGAAGTCTTTATGCCTATACTGACACACAGCCTTCAAAATCAGTTACTCTTCTCTATTAATAATGGAAAAATAAATCAGTTGAATGGGCTTTTAAAAATCCTTCTGACATTGTACAAAGAGGAATAAGAGTCTTCTATTTGCCAAGAGAGCAATTCACAACACACAAACCATCCATGAATGCTAAACATAGCACTATTTTTAAAAAACAAAAAAGGAAAACCTACAAGTCCAGGCTGAGAAGTAGCTCAGTAGCAGTGTGTTTGCCTAACATGCACAAGGCCCAGGGTTCCATCTCTGCTACCACAAATCAAGCATAACAAACAAAACAAAAACAACAGAGTCCCTCCCCCAACACTATAACACCAGTAAGTCCTTTTTTTTTTTTTTTTTGGTCTTTATAAAGTAGAAAACATGAGGCTAAAGAGATGGCTCAGTGGTTAAGAACCTGGTTGCTCTGAACCAGACTGAGGTTCAGTTCCCAGCATCTACATAGCATCTATGTAGAGTTACCATCTGTAACTCTCAAAGACATGAAAATCCCTGGTATCTCAAAGTAAAAATACTTATCAACAGAACTCACTGTGTTAATGCCAATATCTTCAGAGAGAAAAGAGACATCCCTGTGGTAGCAGGGATGGAACCCTGGGCCTTGTGCATGTTAGGGAAACACACTGCTACTGAGCTCTTTCCAGCCTGGACTTGTAGGTTTTCCTTTTTTGTTTTTTAAAAATAGTACTATGTTTAGCATTCACGGATGGTTTGTGTGTTGTGAATTGCTCTATTGGCAAATAGAAGACTTTTACTTTTATTCCTCTTTGTACAATGTCAAAAGGATTTTTAAAAGCCCATGGGATTTTAAAATGATGGGAAAAGGGTAATTTCTGAATTACAATGTGATTCTCCACTCCACTAAGTGTGACTCTGATAAGACAGTTGCCAAAGCAACTTGTATATAAATGAGTATGTAAAGGCAAAAAGTTACCTCCCCTACAGGAAGCTTTTTCAGTACTTTCACTTTTGCTAGTCTAACTGATAGGCATATTAAGTCACAATAAAATGCTTTAACAAACCAAAGAATCTGGCTCATGCAAAATGTCTCAGAAACTTAAGAATATAACTCTTTTCTTATCCATGATATACTCATTTGCTTTTATTTTTAAAAGAAAACTCATTTCCTACAAGTTGACTGTGGGGTAAGAGATGAAATAAGGCTCAAAATCTCAGGTGTTAATCACAAGCTATACATTACTCTACCTGCTTAATAAATTCTTAAATATATCACCACATAGAGAATGATTATTCAAATCTCTCCCATCACCTCAATTTCTTAACTGTATCTAAATAATCTTGTTTATATTGTTTATATTAAAAAGACAGCTTTTATGATTTAAAGTTATATGTCATCCTATAAATTCAATCACTTCTAAAATTTGATCCAATTAAGAAGTCAAATGAAAACAATACAGATCAGATTTAGGATAAGAACACATGCATTATTGTTAATGTCCACTCATTAACTGTACTTAATGATTAAGGGAACCCAAAGGTACATTTTACAACCAATTCACCTTCCAATAGAGATGCCTGGTCTTGAATATAATGATTTTCTGTAGACAAAATGTAAAAGTCACTTAGATAGTATTACTGAAGGCATTCTAAACTCATAATCTTATTTTATACCTTTCTTCCCCACTAAATTCAAATTCCCCAGAAAATTCAAATTAACCTTAAGGGAATCAAACTTATTTTTTAAACTTTTATTTATTGACAGGGTCTCAATAGATAGCCCAGACTGGCCTCAAACTCATCCTCCTCTTCCCGTTAGTCTCCCAAATGCTAGAATTACAGGCAAGTTATCACCACATTTGCTTTAAACTTACTTTTTAACTAAGTTATGCCTCAGCCCAATTAGGAAAGCAATTAGTTTTGGGGTAAATTCATTTAAGTTGTGTCAGACACAATTAACTCTTTAAAAAGAATTTATTTTTTTATGTGTAAGTGTACCCATGTCATGCAATGCCTGAAGAGGTCTGAGGAGGGCATTGGAGTCCTCTGGAACTGGAATTATGGACAGTTGTTAGCTGCCATGTGGTGCTAGGAACTGAACCCAAATCCTCTGTAAGAGCAGCCAGTGCTTGTAACCACAAAGCAATTTTCTCCAGTCCTAACTCTTTTTCTTTCTTTTTTTTTGGGGGGGGGGTCACTTTCAGACAGGATCTCCCTGTAGCCCCAGCTGGCCTCAATCTCACATAGATGGGCCTGCCTCTGCCTTCACAGTGCTGGGACTAAGGTTGGGATACAACTAAGTCTTAAACATTTTTTTTCTCTTAGTATGCTATCTATTCTAAAAGAAAAGTTTATCCTTTATTTAAAAATCACAATGAGGGGCTGAAGTGACGGTTCAGTAGTTAAGAGTACTGGCTTCTCTTGAAGACCATCTGGGTTCAGTTCCCAGCACCCACATGGCAGTTAACAACTGTCCATAACTCTAATTCCAGGGGATCTGACACTCTCGTCTGGCCTCTACAACAGGAATTGCATGTCAGGGGTGCATTTATATACATGCAGGCAAAACACTCATATATACATAAAATAAAAATTAAAATAATAAAAACAGCAACGTTTCCCTACCTTTTAAGCTGTTTCTCTACTTAACAAATGAAGCTCAGTCTTAAGAGCATAGCACCTCCCAACATATATACCTAAGTATGTCATATTGCCCCAAATGTTTCCATTCTGGTATCATTGAAAGCTGTAAACCTAAGTCAACTGACAATCTGGTTTAACTACAGATTCTAATCCATGAGGTTAAATGGTAGGGCCTATAACTGTCTTTCCTGCCAGCTCCCAGGTAATATCAATACTGAGGAGAACTTCAACTCTTTGCAACTGAGAAGAAGAAAAGAGGCTGTTCACATAGCAAGTCTAACTGTCAGGTATTTAGGGTCAGTCAGACCAGGCCTGAAATCAAAAGCATGATTTATATACACATAAAATCTTTCTTCACTTCACTAGGAAAGAAATCAAGAAAATAAAGCAGTTAAGACAGGGAATTCAGGGGCTAGAGCAATGGCTCAGCGGATAAGAGTACTGACTGCTCTTGCAGAGGACCCAGGTTTGATTCCCAGCACCCACATGGTGGCTAACAGCTGTCCAGAACTCCAGTTTCAGGGGATCTGACACCTTCTTCAGACCTCTGTAGGCAGTGCATGACATGGGTGCACTTACACACAGGCAATACACTCACACTGAAAAGAACAAAATTTTAAACAAAACAAAAACCCAAGAAATTTGATTCAGTTTGAGCTTCACTCAAAAAGCACATGTCCCTAGAGAAAGTAAGAGGTAGGAGTGGTAATACCAAAGCCTGAAATCTCATTGCATGAAACAGAATTCTAATGTTTGCTGACAGATGTTTATCACATAATATGACTCCCAAATGCAAAACAACTTCTTGATCTAGTGTTTAATTGAAGGAAAGAATGATCAATGATAACTGCCTATAAATGTTTAAGTGATGACTTTTATAACCTAACTCCCCATGCATGATATGACTTAACACTATAGTTACCATCTGAAGTTGTATACATGGTTGAGAGGACTAACTTACTGAGTCCAGTTACTGAAGCACTTCTAGCCCTTTCTTTCTTTCTCTTTCTTTCTTTCTTTCTTTCTTTCTTTCTTTCTTTCTTTCTTTCTTTCTTTCTTTCTTTCTTTGTCTCTCTCTCTCTCTCTCTCTCTCTTTCTCCCTTCCCCTTCCCTTTCCCCTCCCCCCTCTCTCTTTCTTTCCCTCTCTCCTTCCTTCAGATTTTAGCTGAGAGATCCACATACCACAAACTTGCAAGGACTGAAAACAGCTTGGGTTTGAGCTTTCTCTTTCAGGAAGTAGTGTCAACCACATGACCTCTTGCCCTATCCTAAAGAAGACTATTTTTCCTGTAATCTCTCATAGCAATGGCATTAGCCCTAGGCACTCAAGCCTGGGAGAGTGTTCTGTTTTCACAAACCATTAGCAATATAAAGAAGTCTGGGGAAATTTTTTCATATGAATCCTTAGTGATGACACCAAGTGAAAGTGAAATCAAATTCAAAGCTAAGAGTAAAACTGAATCAAATCAGAATCAAGCTTGCTAAGAAAACAGTTGGCTAGCTTGAATTTGAGCAACCAGAAGGCATGGGTGGTGAGGAGCGCTGCTGAATAAAAGTAATTGGTCACAAAGTCACCAAATCTCTCTAATAAATGCCCACTGACTCCTCCTAACTTCAAACCATGCAATATGTTTAACCATGTGTCATATTTTAATAAACCCTGTCTAAACACTTTCTCAATGTACAATTTTGACTCAGCTAGATTTCTTTTTAATTAATCAACTGTGTATGTGTGTGTGTGCGTGTGTGTGTTTTTGTGTGTCAAGGAAAATTACTTTTGAAAATGAACATCGCATGTGGACACTGTAGAACCTTGCTGGCCTTCTCGGGCGGGGAGGGGAGCCACTGACACCAGGAAAGGAAGCGGCAACCGCTGGTCTCGCATCCAGGGGAGCAGTGCACCACCTGTACTCAATCCCACTGAACCTCTCATCATAAATGCATGGTCTACGTACTGGCTAATGGAACCTTCAGTGGATTTAGAAAAAAATATTAACGCCTTAAGACAATTAGCTAGAATAAAATTTGAGAGGAAGAGAATAAGCATTCCTGTCATGTATTTTACCTTTCTGCACAAACCCAACATGTCACATTTTTTAAATGGTCACAAGACCAAACATTAAAATTAGAAAGACATGCATCTTTGAAACTATTTTCCAAAATAAAAATAAAATTTCCCAAAGAAAAGGAAGGAAGTTTCTCAAGCTTCTTCCCTTCACTGGAAAAGCACTGAATATAAGGTACTAAAATATAACTAAGGAATGGCCCAAAAAACTAAGCCACACTGGTGTTAGAAGCACACAATTATACCTAAAATTTAAGTTTTTCCAATGTTTAACAAAGACAAGTAATATCCACTATCCACTGAAGGCCATTTTATCAGAAAACCATTTTTTATGTAAAATTCTAAGGCCTTCAAATTTTTAAAAATGCTTTCTCTTAGAAACAAACACAAATTAAACTTAAGCACAAGAAAAAAAGTATCAGACAGTATCTCACTTAGCCCTGAGAGCGAAATGGATGCTTTCGGCAGCTCTGTGCAGTGATAAAGGAGGCTGTGCTACCCAAACCTACACTGTTCCCAATTCAATTCCAGAACTGTGGGAAAGTGTTTGCCTTGCCTCTAATTCTGTATAAACTCCTTGTCCTGGCACACAGGGTTCTCAAAAATTTGATCTAAATACAAATTTTACTTTCCAACATATAACACAAATTATCCCAGAAATATACTGCCCTTTTCTGACTCTCTACAGAGTCAGACAGACTAAACAGGTATGCATTAAGAACTGACTGAATAAACATCTTTTGAACTGTGACATGTGTTCCTCTATGTCCTTGGCACATAATCTCTATTCATTAACAAAGAGCTTGAAACTCAGTAGATTCTAACAGGAAGTATTTTCCCAACAAGTGGAATTTCTAAATCATGTACAAAACTAGGATACAAGATATATTGCAATAAGACAAATTTTCAGTCATAGTTACTAGCTTCCAACAAAATTTAGGATTAAAAACTAAAATATGGCAAAGCGATAACTGTTAATTAAGAGACAGAAGCTGGTTAACATGCAAGAAGTAACAAGACAGCTAAGCATGCACAGTGCATGCTGAATACCAAGTAGTTAGTCTGGCTGTTCTTCCAACCAGCCATTCTGCTCCTCTGCCAGATAAGAACATATTTACTTTGTACATAACATAAACAAAGACTGATTTCATGGCCAAATGCACTTTTTTGTTTGTTTTGACAGGATATCCCTAGTCCCAGGCCGCCTGGAAGTTACTACCAACACCAGGCTGGCCTCGATCTCAGAATCTGCCAGCCTCTGCCTCCCAAGAGCTGGGATTAAAGGTGAATGCCACCATGCCTGGCATACAAATGCACTTTTTTATAAGAAAAACAATACCCACATAAACAATTTTTTTATTATAAAGTAACAAATGCCTAGAACAGTGTTGCCAGATAACTCTTGTACTTCCAGCACTGAAAAGTTTCTACTACTTATATCAGATCTCCAATATCTGATGCAGAAGAATGAACACAGACTTTGAAGGTTTAGAGACCTAGATTTGTATTGTAACTTGGAAACTATCACTGGGCAATGCCGAGAATACTCTATTACTCCTAAGAAACAATTTTAACAAGACTAAGAATTTCTGCTTCTCAAAGTTGTGACACTTAAATATAAAAACATACAGCAAGTTCTAACTAATATGCTAAGGAGCTTAATGAATGTTGATTCCCTTCCCTATTTCCTGAACTACATTTTAAGAGACTTATTTGAATCCAGACTATCTTTTACTCAAGAATCATTATCCAACTATTCAAAATGGTTACTCATGTAGGTTTAAGAAGGAACCTACAGAAGGGACTCTATAATGGAACTGAACTCATTTCTACGATATCAAACAGGTAGTGTACAGTGCATGCAGAGACCTGTGTGATGACGAATGATGTGTGTACAGTGGTCCCAACATGCAGTTCATTTTCCATGGGTTCAGCTACACATAGTCAGCTTTGGTCCCCAAATATTAAGTGATATTAAGAATCTGTAAGTGATTGTTGTGAAATAAACGATGAGAAAATGTTAAATTATGCATCAGTCTGAGCACTCTGATAAAAGCTGACGCTATCCACCTGTCTCACCCCACACCAAAGCAGAGGGCTGTGGAAAAATCCCTTTTGTCCAACATATCCACACTATATACACTACCCTCCTACTAGTCATTCGGGAACCCTTTCAGTCACCAGGTCAACTGTTACTGTACTGTGGTGTTTGTGTCATAGAACCCTGACTTCACACACAAAAAAAGGGCAAAAAATTAGCAGAAATGTTTTGCTAGAAAAACATTTATAAAACTGTTTCATTTAGAAATGTTCATATACATGTTTAATAGTAGACAAAAACCATATGCCTAGAATTTCCTATACTGCCTAAGAAGGAAGGGTACTTGGTAGAGAATCACTATACTTCTATATGCTGACTTACAGGCCACCCTGTCAGAATTACATTCTCTCATTTTTGTTTTCTTTGTCAAGCATATTGAAATCATGCCTCACATTTAAAATAATTGTAACAGTAAGATTTTTACACTCTCATTAAGAACTTGTTCTGTTTTATTTTTCATGAATGAATTTAAACTGTTGTGATGTATTGTGAAGTTGATTCTCTCCTTCTACCTTTACATTGGTTCTAGGAATTGAACTCAGAAAAATGTATAGCAAACACTTTTATTCACTGAGCCATTTCACCAGCCCCAAAGAGAACTTTTAAAACTAAGAATGCTTTAATGCCTTAGCTCAAGTAAAGAAATTAAGGGCTGATGCTACAGCTCAGAGGCAGAGCATTTTCCTAGCACATGTGAGGCCTACATTCAATTCCTAGCACCAAAATAAGTTTAGCATTTCAACTAATCAGTATCAACTAAATTTAATTTCAACTACCACTTATCTTAATTAATTTTTGCCATTTAAAATAAGCTCAATGACAGATTATATGCCCTTACTCTTTAAAAAAGCTTTAGTCTCAAGCTTTCCTCATCTGGCAGCTAAAGTTAACTTTGGTAGACTCATACTTTTAGAAAATTTTAGAATTTGTTATAAAAACCCAATCAATACCTCACAATACCCAGTTCATAAATACTTAAAAATAATGTCCCATCTACCCACCCACCCGCCTGCTCCTGACACAGTTAAGAGACCCAACCAAATCCCTTTCAAGCGCAGACCTGTTCTTTGGGACGCAGGCAGCTCACTGGCAGCAGGCAGTGTACCTGTTGTTCCAGAAGGCAGTGCATAAGCTGAAGATAATGGTGGAGCTCCTGGTCCGCCATGCTGGAAGGATGCTCCAGAGGAAAGGGGAGGAGGGAAAGAAGCAGCAGAGCTGGAGGTAGGTGAGGAGGCTTGGTGCTGTGCTGTATATATCTGAGACTGCCCAGAATAGGAAGAAGCAGAAGATATGTAAGGGGTGTTAGGGTAAGCGACCGAAGCAGGAGGAGCAACAGGCTGCTGAGGGCGGTAAACTGCTGACCCCCCTGTTCCGAAGGAATACTGCTGGGCTGGTTGGTAAGCTACACCAAAGGGAAGAAACAGAAATGTTATTAGTTACACGTTTATTCAGACAGCAGCAGAAAATAAAAAAAATTAATCTTATACTATGGGGATGATTTTAATCATCTTTATAAGCTAAACCAAAAATTAACACTTAGGGGCTGGAGATGTAGCTCAGTGGTAGAGCACTTGCCTTGCATGGGCAAGACCCTGAATTCTACCTCCAGCACCTCAAAAACAGACAGATAAACAGCAACTACAAAAATGCCATCCTCATTCTGCTACTGGTTATAAAAACCTTTGCCCCATCAGACTCAAGCACTGTTAAGACGGACTCTTTTCTGAAATTTCCTGCTTCTGTGAAGACTGCAATGACAGGCACTAACCACAAGACGGAGGCGTGCAGGACTTGCACATCCAGAGCATACCCTTTTCTTGAAAAAGTGAATTTGATGGCAGCTGAAGATATCCCTCAACCTTCAGCATGAATCCATATGAGAAATCTTAATACCACATTCTGAACAACCAGGGGCAGGAATGAACCTCTGTAGAGTGCATCTGGTAGACCTGCTATCTAAGGATGGCACTAAAATAAACATTTGTGTGAAAGGCTGCATCAAATTTGTGTTAATGTTAAGAATAACCTCAGTAGCCTAGGACACATTCATTAAAATTAGTTCTTAAGGAGAGCCATTTGTTTTTTTAATGGTTGTTTAATAATTATTTAATCTTATCATTTTCCTCTCGTGGTCTTTATCTTTGTTCTTAATTTGTAATAGTTGTTTAATCTTGCAATTTTTCCCTTAAGATCTTTATCTAGACTCTTTGTTCTTAATTTTCAATAGTTCTTTAATACCGTAAGTTTCCCTGTGAGGTTTTTATTTTTCAAGTGCAACTGTTCTCTTAAGAAAACAACATCAACAGGCTGGAGAGAGGGCTCAGGAGTTAAGAGCACTTGCTATTCTTGTAGAAGTCCAGAGTTTGGTTCTCAGCAGAGCAGCTTACAATCATGTGTAACTCCAATTCCAGGAGTTCCAATGCCCTCTTCTGACTTCCATAGGCAACAGTCACATATGTGGTATACATATTATATATACACATAAGTAAAATACTCATATACATAAAAATAACTTAAAAATTAAAAAAATAGAAACATTTGTCAAAGTCCACAGAGTATACAAACCCAATAATGTACATTAATGTAAACCATAGGCTTTGGGGTGAAAATAAGGTACATTTTTTTCACTAATACAACAAACATACCACTGTGGAGCAAGGTGTAAATAGTGGATAGTAGTCTGTGCACATGTGAGCACTCTTTACTTTCTGCTCAACTTTGCTGAGAACCCAAAACTATTTTCAACAAACAAAACCAACCAAAGTCAATAAGAACAAGTAAAATAGAAAACAAACAACAACAACAACAAAAAATAGGCCCTGAATCAACTTCCCTAAACTGTGGTTTGTGTCATGTTGCCTGATGGAAAAGAATATATACTAAATAATTTCTAAAACTCTATTTCTCTTTACCAAAACCAGAAAATATGTGATTCTCTTTTAACAGGGCTTACAAACAACTTGGCAGTCACCATTCTGAACAGAGAAACTGAGAAGCCAATTTCTGGCAGCAGGTTCAAGACACCCTTAGGAAACCATGTTTCTGTATTAGGGCCAGAAGTCCTACGCAAATGACTTTTTTTTTTCTCCTTTTTGTAGCGCTAGTGATTGAATATTCTAAGTAAGTACTCTACCACTAAGCTACATTCTAGCTCTCTTATTTGTCAAAACTGATTTGACCATGGCTTTGGTGCTGCCCAGTCAATGGTTACTACATGAGCGATGGACCTGAGGGTCCCACTACTTACGCTGCGGCTGTGGATAAGGTGGTACCTGGCTGTGCATATGACCTGGAGATGGAGGAGGCGGAGCAGCAGTGTTTGGATTAACATTACCATGCATGATGAAACCTGGAGGTGGAGGATTTTCTCCCTAGGAAATGAGAATACAGTAAAGAGAAAGATTATATTTGGGACCAAGAGCCTTACCAAATGGCGTTATAATCTCTGAAATGGAATTCATGGTTTTTTTTTTTAAGCTATTAAATGAGAAACACTGCATTTTCCAGATACTATCTTCTTCAGAACACCCCATTTCCTTAGCGACACATTCTGAATGATTTAAAGGTCCAAAATAATTGAAACAAATGGCAAAAGATGATAAGAGCCTTATAAAAGTGTCAATAATACTGTGATCAATCACCAGAAGTTTCCGTCTCTGCTAATTTCCATTTACTACTTCCCAGTCAAAATAAATAAATATAAAGAAGGGGATATTTTCTGCAATGCTTACCAAAAAAAGCAAGAAGAATAAAAAAGGAAAACATCTTCAGTAAAATTAGATTTAAACCATTCTTTGAACCTTGATTGAGATTTTTCTAGCTCAAGTCAATTTAGAACTGCAAACAAGGAAGGGTAAGTAAAAAAAAAAAAAAAAAAAAATCCTAAAAATTGCCTCTTGCATCCCAAAAGCAATAAAGTGCAACGAGCAAGCAGAAGGATGCAGAGTAAGGGTGAAAGGGAGCTGAGGAAGAAGGGTCAAGGATGTATATGCTTAGGTAGGCAGATCCTGCTCAAAGAGGAATAATGAAGGATATACCTGTGTGTCAGAGGGAGAGGCTGCAGGTGGATGGCTGGGAAGGGCAGTAGGAGTTTTGTTACTCCAGGTAGTGACAGTAGGGGCAATTCTAACCTGAATTGAACAAAGAAATACCAATCACAGAAAATAAAACATGAAAACGTTAAAAAGAAACAAACAACCCAAAAGGTATTAATAGCAGGATGCAAAGCAAAAAGTAAAAGCACAAGGTAACACACAATAAAGCAACTGCTTTTAATGTAGCTGAGATTCCAAAAGTAAAACACACAACAGGACAGGAGGGAGGCAGAGAGAAGTCAGTAAGCAAATCTAAATCAAGGCACAAGAACAATGCCATTCAAGTATCAAGAATACGTGGGGGAAGAAAGGTCCTTTAAGTAAAGAACGAAGGTATTCTGAAAAAATGAGGAAAATTGTGATTTCTGAAGCATTAAAAGTTCTGACACTACTAATGATCTGCAAACATTCTACATATGCCCTTTCCTGGATTGCATTATGGTCACAAAAAATCCTATTAGTCCCACATAAGGATTGGAAATCATGATCAAAGGTTGATTACCCATCTAATCCACACCCTTTACTAGTGAGAAAGCCAAGGCCCAGGGACGTGAGGAGCTTGTCAAGGTTCAGTGTTGGGACTGATTACAGGTCTCCCATCCCCAGTCAGGGTTTCCTCTGCCACTTCATGCTGCTTACTCAAGTCCAGTAGTCTCAAAAGACACTTCAGGCCAAAGTCCTTTTTGTCATGCAGATCTTTACAGGAATGCCAGCACACACACATGCATATATATAAAATCAAAGCAAGGCCGTGCTGACTGAAATGAAGCTACAATCTAGTCACCTTGTCCCTTTATCACCTATCAACACTGCTTAAACCTGTAGATCACTGTCCTCATTCGGCAAGAAAATCACTGCTCTATTTGATTTCATTTATCCATTTTTCTTTAAATACAAGATCAGTAAAAGTGCAACAAAGATTTTTTTTTTTGAGACTAAGTCTCACTATGTAGCCCTGGCTGGCCTGGAAATCACTGTGTAGATCAGGTTGGTTTCGAACTCACAACCTGCCTCTGCCTTCCAAGTGCTGGTATTAAAGGGGTATTCCACCACATCCAAAATTGTGCAGCAAAGTCTTTGAACACTTTTATCATTTCTCAGGAAGACAGATAAACCCAAAGTTATGAAGAGGAGCTAGTCTCTTCTCCCAGTGCAGAGCTGGCCTAGCTTTACTTAGGGCCTTACAAGACAGCCTGGTCTAAGCACAAGGTGGTTGAAAATTCAAATCCTACCTTAGCCTTTAAGCAGTCAGCCAATGCTGAGAAATCACAACTCTCTATCTTAAACTCAGGTAGGTTACCTGACATTTCTGACTCTCAGGTTTCTTAAACAAAATCTGATCTCTCCCACTGATGTCTTAAGTCTAGAACAATACCTATGAGGGTAGAGATCTTTTGTCCAACAAAAGGTCTGGAATAGTCCAACAGCAAAAACAATGACAGGCACACAGTAGGCTCACAATAAATGTTTGCCAAATCTATATTCAAATATTAATCTATTCTGATTAAGTATTTGTATTCTGATAAACTACAACAAACAAGAGGATGATTTTAAGTGTTTCATTATTTTAGATGTACTTTTCCTAAAATGAAACAGTAAAAAATCCTGTTGATTTTATTACCGATTTGTTCTAATTGAAAGGTTAACTTTGCTATGAATCAAGACCATTCATTCCTTATGAAAAAATTACATTCCACTAGGCATGGTAGCTCACTCCTTTAATCCTATTTAATCCTAGTACTTGGGAGGCAGACAGGAAGATCTCTGTGAGATTCAGGCCAGTTTGGTTTCCATATCAAGTCCCAACCAGCTGGGGCTATAGGAAGACCCTGTCTCAAAAAGATTTCCAGCCCCAACCCAAAAGTTACTTTACATTTAAGAGTTTGACAGTAGGGCAGAGCAGGTGGCACACCCTTTTATCCTAGCATTCAGGAGGCAGAGGCAGACAGCTCTCTTTCCAGGCCAGCTACATAGTAAATCACATGTATTCTTTACCGCATTAAAGAGGTGATTTTGAAAGGCAGATCATAAATACTACTCAAGAGCCGGGAGTGGTGGCGCACACCTTTAGTCCCAGCACTCCAAAGGCAGAGGCAGGTAGATCTCTGTGAGTTCAAGGCCTGTCTGGTCTACATAGTGAGTTCCAGGCTAGCTGGGGAGCAGGGAGACCCTGTTCTCAAAAAGACCAAATACATACATACATAAAGCTCAAGTATATACAAGTTAAACAACAACTTGTCTAGCTTTATCGTATCTTTACCCAACACAATGAAATTATCAATTCAGATAGAAATGCATAAATATTCCTACTTCATCTAGACTATATCACTTACATGGGGATAATATTGTTGAGTCTGAATTCTTGGCATTTGTGGGTGGCCAGCAATTGATCCAGGTCTGCCTTTGGATGGCTGCTGCCTTTCATGAGGAATTTTAGATGACTCCTGGCCTGGTAGAGGCTTTCCTTGTGCTCTGCAAAGTCTGTCACGAAGCTGCACAATATTTGGCTACAAAAAGCAATTGAAGAAAAAAATAGTTAAGAATGCTCCCAACTTTATGATAGCACATTGCTTTTCTTAAAGCAATCTTAAATCTTATCATTCAAGAGATTCCTTTTATGAGTTCTTACACTGTGTACGATACAACAGACTGCTACTTGAACAGTCAACTTCTTGGTTTCTAAATTTAGACCTGCACCAAAGGGCCTGATATACAGTACAACTTATAATTTAACTGAGGCAGGGATATGAATATGAATTGTGTCTGCCTCCTGGTTAGTATGGCAGTTCAATGCCACATCATCACTGCTTTTTTAATGTTTTGTGGTTAAGAAACAGCATTCCCAAACCACAGGATAACTTTTGAAAATACAACTTAAAGACCTCCAAAAACAGAATTAACTAACTGCTGCAGATGGTGCTTGAAAGAGCAATCCAACAGAGATACAAATTAATTTTTAAAAGAATAGTCTTAAAAGAGTAAAATGTTAAAATCAGACTTGGACCTATTCAGATTTATAATTGCATATATTTATAAAAACTGATTATATATATTAATTATTCTCTTAGATACTAAAAATTTTTTAAACAATGTATTAAAATGTTTTGGAAATAGTTTATTTAAATATTTTGAAAATATACAGTTTCATAAATTTGTTAAAAGTTTAAAGACGGGGAGAGGGGACTAGAAAGTTGGCTCAGTGGTTAAAAGCAATGACTGCTCTTGCAGAGAATCCAGGTTTGATTCCCAGCACCCACATGGCAGCTAACAATCATCTATTAATTTAGGGGAATCTGATACCCCTTTCTGACTGCTGCAGACACTGCATGACACAGGTACACTTACATACATGTAAACAATACATTTATACACAAAAATAAAAATAAAAAATATTTTTAAAAAAAGTTTAAAGGGGGAGGAATAGAAAGACAGTTCAGCAGTTAAGAGTGTATACTACTCTTCCAGAAGACCCAAGATCAGTTCCCAGTACCCACATCAGCCAGCTCACAACCACCTGTAATTCCAGTCTCAACAGATCTGACGCTCTCACCTCCATAGTCACCTGCACACGTGTGGCATATGTACACACGTTTTTTGATTTTTTGTTTTTAAATTTAAAGCCACATTTCTTTTTTTTGTTTGTATTCATGTCTGTGCATGTGCAAGTGCATGTGGAACCAAGGTTGGTGTTGGATGTTTTCCTCATTTACTCTCCACCTTATTTTTTTGAGATAGAGTCTCTTACTGAACCTAGAGTTTACTGACTGGTTTGCCCAGCAAGCTCCAGAGATGCTCTTTATCTGCCTCCCCAAATGCATGCCATTGTGCCTCACTTTTCCCCTTCTTCTTCCATGGGTGCTGGGGATCCAGACTCCATTCCTGTTTGAATAGTAAGCAGTTTATTCACTGAGCCACCTCCCCAGTCCCAAATTTTTAATTATTTATGAAGGAAGATTCATACCGTACAATGACATCACAAAATCTCTGAACATACTCTCCAAAGAGAATTAAGGGTCTATGAAGATTAAGAAGATAAAGCAATATCAACATTGTGCTTTGTTGACCAAAAGAATATCCATTAAAAGTCCAAAGAAAAGCATGAAGAATGGTACAAAGCAAATGTATGTGATTAGAGCCAGGGAGATGGCTCACTAGGTTAAAGTGCTTGCTGTCAAGTCTAAAGACAAAGGTCTCACACGACAGAAGGAGAGAATGACTCCCATAAGTTGTCCTCTGATCTCCAAATCTTCACTATAGCACATGGACACCCTCCATAATAAACTAATTAATTAATTAAACTTTAATGTGCTTATCTGGGTAGGCTGCAAACACTTTTAATTCTAGCACTTGAGAGGTGGAAGCAGGAGGATCAAGAATTCTAGTCCAGCCTTCACTATGTAGAGTTTGAGGTTTGACTGGCCTATATAAGACCCTGTCTCAAATCAAACCAAAGAAATTACATGTGGTTATAAATGACACTAAAAATAAAGAGTTTAATTGTATGGTTTGCTGATCTAGCAGTCTTATATTTAGTCTTAAGTTAGGGAGTCTTATACTTTCATATAATAATGAGATCAAGCTAGACAGTGCACATACCTGTAATCATTGCACTCAGAAGGTAGAGACAAGAGGTACCCAAATTCAAGCTTACCTTGACTATGTAATGAGTTTAAGGCCAGTCTGGGAAATATGGGTTCTTACTTCAAAAAAATAAATAAATAAAATAAAACTGTCAGTCCTTAATTACCTGGTTAGTGTTGTCAGGCAGAAATGCCAAGGCTGCAGCAATGCTGCCCTGAGCTGCCAACAAATTGGCATACTGACTCATCTTCTCAGCCAACAGAGACCCTACAGTATTTGTGTCCATGGCTTGGGTGAGCTGCACGGCTTTTCGGAGGATGACAACTTTCTCAATCAGATCCTATATGAGAAAAGTAAGAGAGAGTTAAAGAGAATGAATGAGAGATGCCAATACCAGTATATGAAAGTAGCAGGTAAACTCAGGATTTGCTAAGAATTCCAAACCCACCAGCAGTACAGTCCCTATTATAATTCCTGTTTGAAAAGTATACAACAGCTGCCCTGTGTTCAGATAATTGATAGTAAAAGGAAGAGGGTCTCAAACTCAGGACATGGGATAGGTTAACTACCTCCTCCTAAACACCCTCCATATCCAAACTAAAAGTTACAGGCAGGTAGCCAAAAGCAGAAACTGTGTCTCAGCAAGTAGAAGAGAAATTATTAGCAAAACCACCATTTTCCTGGAACAATCAGTACTACACGGAGACTCACAAACAAAGGTATGCATCCTCCTAAGGGCTTATTCTTTGCTTAGTTTGGATGTTGAATGTTTCCCCAAAGGCTGGCACTACTGGGAGGTGAAACCTTTAAGAGGTAGGTCTAATGAGAAGTCCATAGGTCATTGGAGGCATGGCCTTGGGAGGACTGTGTACCCAGGCTGCTTCCTGTCTCTCTTCTGCTCCCTATGCTCAGCTATGTACTCTTGCCACAACAAGCTGCCCTTGTCAGAGGCCCAAAGCCACAGGCCGTCCAATCTTAGGAATCTCTAAATAAATCATGAGCCAAAAAAAAAAAACCCCGTTTTCTCATTAAAAGTTATTCAGTCATTTCATCACAGTAATTTAAATCTTCTTAATAATATACTACTGTGATATGTTTGTCAGGTTGTTCTTCAACAGTAGTTCTTTCCATAGTAGTAAGCTATGCTTTGAGTATAATGTACAACAATATCCTATCTAATGTCCCTTCAAAAGTACATCAGTCTAGAGTGGAAACACTTGAAAGGAAAACTTTTTTAAAAAAATCTTTTTGAGACAGGGTCTCCTTGTAGCCTAGCTGGCCTGGAACCTCCTATGTAGACCAGGCTGGTGAACTCAAAGAGATTACCCAGCTATACCTCCCAAGTGCTGAGATTAAAGGTGTGCACCACCATGCCCAGCTGATTTTTTTTTTTTCTTAAACTTAACTTTTAGTTTCAACAGAATGAACTTTAAAGCAATGACTTTCTAGATAAAATTTCTTCCCAGAGAGAAAAATGAAATATTATGACTATACTGATTAAATGCTTGGGGGGGTGGTCTAAGCTCTTGTTACTCAAGGTCTAGGACAGCCACAGTTTTCACTTCCTCTCTAGTCAGTGTATTGTTGCTTTATGGGATTCCATTTATCTCATACATTCAATTTTCTCTAGAAATGAAGATTCTCCTTGGTACTGGGATGTCTCCTACCTTTCAGCCCACACTGCTTCTCTCTTTGGCAAAGGTACAGGGGACCACTAGAGGCAGGAGAAGCTTGAGGGAAAGCAAGAAAATCTCTGGCTACTTCTATAGTGCTCCCACCAACATATCTGCCCCAATAGCTGGCAATTCCAATTTGATCTTACAAACAGCTCCAACCCCATCATCTCAAACTTTGCTTCTTTAAAAATATTCAGCAAAAGAACTTAAAATAAATGAGGACAAAAAACAATACACTTCTAGAACAAAACCATTTCTAGACTATAGCTTAATCCTGCATAGAATGAGAGAAAGCACTAAAAAGTGAGCATCTGTTTCAAGGACACTAACCTGGAGAGTCAGAGGGTTGCTACTATCTTGAGCTTTCGTCCAACAGGCAACTAATTTCTCTACATTCCCAGCACAAATATAGCAGAGGCATGCCTGTGTCTGCAAGAGACTATCTCCTTCACTTTCAAGCCTGGCTCCCAAAAGATCTGTAAAGCAAGAGGAAAACAAAATAAGATTACAGCCAAGTTAATCTGTGTATGAGGCTGTGAACAGCTCAACAGTATTTTCAGAGGTATAGACTAAACTTTACAACCAATGAGTACCAGAGAGAAGCACAATCACTCTAAATGCTCAGTAAATATTTGTGAAACAACTGGAAGTGGGTGACACATCATATACAATTAGTGACTTCAAAAGATCCACATCTAACTACAGAATTGTTTTCCATCAATTACATACAAAAATAAGTAAATAAATGGGAATATGTGAAAACAAAACTCAGAACGGCACACACAGATTTATCAGTGATGGCTAAATCTATAAATTATTTATAAAAAACATGGTTAATACCCAGGCCCAGCACTTAAGCTTCTATTCTTGTAGATAACTGTTATTCCTAGGCTATCAAATTAAGTCATGGTCTGTAGTGATAATTTTTCTCAACTACTATACTTATTAATTTGATCCCAGCTAATATTTATTGATATGTACCATTTTAGAGATGAAGAAACTCAAGTTAAGAAAATAACTTTTCCTCAGTCATTGTTACTAAGTAGCAGAGGCAAGTTTCATATTCTGGTCTCTCCAAAGTCAAACTCACTAAATGGTTTTTTTTTCTGTTTTAAGAAAGGGCCTTCCTGTAGCCCCAGTTAGTCTCACAAAAATCTGCCCACCTCAGCCTCCAGAGTGCTAGGAACAGGGGTGTACTACTTCACAAGGCTTAAACAGTATTTTTTTAAATGACGTATTTTATATTCATACTGTCTCTCTCCTCCTCAAAGAGAGATAAAGATCCTTACTAATGTTTCAATATTCCATACCACTTACATAATTGCAGTTAAACATAGTGCTTGTTTCTTACCACACAGAGCTGAAAATTCATCAGACTTGGCATAAGTCAAAACTGCAGCTAAAGCCTCTCTCCAATTTTTAAGATCACAAGACTCCACGATCTCTTTCCAGTTCTTCATCACCACTGCAGTGATGAGCTTGGGAAAGAAAGACAAAGGGAAAACCACAAGTCTTTACTACGCTAATGAAAATCAACTCTACCTAATTCTTACATGTTCTGCAATGCTGCTGACTAACCCTGGGCTTTGCATGTGCTAGACAAGCACTACACTATAGAGCCACATCCCAGAAACCACATTTTTCAAAACAACTATGCATAGCTGTCATGCCATATAAAATAGCTGTAAAGTGAAATGTATTCCTGAATCAAATAACTGAAGTTATTATTTTTCCTCCAAAAAGAAAACCACACATCAACATATTTTATAAAAGGCAGAAGAAAAGTACAGACTAAGTGTAAGCAAAAAATTTAACTGAAGGCCATGTAAGGGTCTAACGATCAGGAAAAGCCACCTGAACATGGAGATTTGGGAAGGTTATTTGAAGGACAACCAGGAAGGAACTTCATGAAGAAGTCTAAACAGCATTCCAGGGCTCAGGGGGTAGGGGTGTTTGCTATCAAGCCTGATGACCAAGGCTGACAACCTGATATCAATTCCCAGGACCCACATAGTGGAAAAAGAAAACCAACTCTCACGAGTCATCCTCTGACCTCCACAGCTACACTATAGCATACAGACACACACACACAAAATAAATGTATTAAAATCTTTAAAATAAAAAGCATTCTAGGCCTAGAGAAAACAGCCAGGAGTGGGGAACTGAAAGGCAACCAGTGTGGCAAAAAGATACTAGAACAGGGACGGAAACAAGGCTAGGGAGTGAAGCAACCAACACTGGGATTCAACATGAGTAAATGTTGAAAAACTATTACATTCCTTTGTTTAGTTTTTGTTGTTGCTGCTGCTTTTTGTTAGACAGGGTCTTACTATATAGCCCCTGCTGGCCTAAAACTCACTATGTAGACCATCCCAAGCTGGGTTCTTTCATACTGATCACCTTGCCTCTCCTCCTGAGGGCTGGGATTAAAGGTGTGTGCCCCCAGGTCTGGCAAGTAAGATATGAAAAATAACATCACACTTAAAATTTTTCAGACCTTCTCTGCCAGAAATTCCTCTTCTACCAAATGAATAATCAAAACACTGCACCAATCTTTAGGCATACCAAACATTTTATTCACTGTATAAAACAATCTTGTTTGCCTATGAGGAAAATGCTGAAATGTACCTAAACAGTCTCAAACCAAAAAAAAAAAAAAAAATACAACCTGACCATAAAATAGCACAGAGAAATTAAAAATATTTATAATAATCTTTATGATACACCAAAAGGCTTACAATGTAAGTGAGAGTTATCTATAAAGACAGTGGTGTACAGATACAAAGAAAGGTATGGAAAGA
The DNA here is from genome assembly GCA_035773235.1 of Eospalax fontanierii. Taxonomy (NCBI): domain Eukaryota; kingdom Metazoa; phylum Chordata; class Mammalia; order Rodentia; family Spalacidae; genus Eospalax; species Eospalax fontanierii. The sequence continues at coordinate 25,130,853 of CM069533.1, read as the reverse complement.
TATGCAATAACTTATTGGTTAAGATTAAATGGTAATAAAGTGTACCTTTAAATCTGCTATGCTAAATCTTTTAGAAGGAATATGAAATTTTTTTTTAATTTCTGAAATTATATATGGGAACCAAAACACTAAAATAATCATATCAAAGTATAAACAACCATTTCTGGGTCAAAGAATTATGAATAGGTTTTAAAAAATTCTTTATTGTTTTCTACGTCTCAATTATCTAAGTTGGTATTGCTTTTATAGTCAGAATAATAAATATGTTGCCTATAATTCTGGCATTCAGAAGGCAGAGGCAAAAGGACTCAGTCAGAGACAGCCTGGACTACATCTTGAGACCTGAAAAAACAAAAGCAAAATTCAGAAAGTATATAAGCATGTATATGTCATGTTTATATTTAAGATAACATACCCTGGTAATTTTGCTTTGTGACTTTGCAAAGTATTTTTTTTGTGTTCGAGCCAAGAGCTCTTGTCCACCTGCGATGGCCAATATGATGGCATCAGCCATGCGATTATCATGTAAACAGAGGTCAACAGCACTCTCAAAATTACCCGTCAGTAAAGCCCGAGTAATCAAACCATCAATATCTGCAACAAGAAAACACAAACATCCAATTCAAATAGATCTGTTACCAAAAACAGCTACAACAAAACTATGTATGTACATCAGTTTTTATAGACAAATGGAGAACACAATGTTAATTTCTGATTACCAGTTGATTCAATTCTAACATAGGCTGTTAGCATTTATGAAGAGTTATGGAGTAGACAGAGATAGATAGATAGATAGATAGATAGATAGATAGATAGATAGATAGAGAGATGATAGAGAGATAGATAGATAGAGAGATAGATAGATTTTTTCTGATCTATGCTCATGAAGAAGCCATGAGCAAAAGCCTTCTGACCTCCTCAGGCACTGCACACACATCAGGTACACAGATAGGCAAAACACACATCTAAAATAAAAATAAATTTTTTTAAAAAGGGGGCAGGGGGCCTGGAGAGATGGCTCAGCAGTTAAGAGCACTGGCTGCTCCTGCAGAAGATCCAGGTTCAATTCCCAGCACCACATGGCAGCTAACAACCGTCTGCAACTCCAGTTCCAGGTGATCTGATACCCTCTTCTGACCTCCATGAGCACTGCTTGACACAGGTATACTTACATACATGCAGGCAATACACTCATACACATGAAATAAAAATAATAAATATTTTAAAGCATATTAAAAAAGAAATTTAAGTCAAACTCAACTATAACTTACCCCCACTGACAGAGATATTAAACGTTCCTCCAGCTGAAGGTAGAAAATCAGATTCTTGTTTTTCCTCTTTAACATGCTAAGGAGAATTTTTTAAAGGTAGTAATTTAGCCAAAATGAAACTGTGGATAATTTAATGGCAATAATAATAACAATAATAATGATAATTCCATATGACTATCCTTCTACTGAGTAGATGACACATCAAGTTATTCCAGAAAGTTTTCATATCCAAGTTCAGACTAGGATCTTGAACATCCTGAAGTAGTAATTACCATAATTCAACATACATAAAATTCAATCATATGAAATGTTAAACTTAAGTGTACTTCATTACCAGTATATGAAAAGTTACTATTAAAAGTAAAGAGTTTTTTCTTAGATATCTCAACTTTGAGTGTCTTGAAGCATACAAAATATATGTTTTTAATGATTGTGTACTCAGGTTTGGCTCTATGGTTTTAATTAAATCAAAAGAGAAATTACTTGCTGTCCTCAGAATAAACAGTATAAAAGCAATGCAGGGACAGGGGCTAGGGATGTCGCTTGGTTATGGAGCTCTTGGCTGAGTAACTGGGTTTGATTTCTGGCACCATGGGAGGGAGGGGCAATATAAATACATTATTTTGGTATTTGAATATTTTTGCATATACTAAAGTTCAATTGTATGTTTCATGTTCTCAAAAATTAGTAATATTTGGAACAACACATACAATCTGACAAAAAACACATACAGTTCTATTATAAAAACTATAGACTGAGTTACTCTAATTCAAAAATCTGAATTCAAAATGGTCTGAAATCCAAAACTTAGATTTTCAGATTAGGGATAATCAACCTGTAAAGGCTATAAAAACACTCCAAAATCTTTGGGTTTTGGGTTTTTTTTTTTTTAAGGAAAATAAAACTCCCCTACACAAAACAAAATATCTACTTCTATGTTTGTGCTGTCTAAACACCTGAATTTAGCGGATGAGTCATTTTAGAGTATAGTACATCACAGCATCATTTAGAAAATTCACTATTACAAAACAGTAACTATAAGGAATAAATCAGAGACATTCATCTGATTATATTTGATGACAAATTTGTAGAAAAATACTTTTCAGAACTGGGTATGTAGGTCAATGGTAAAAAACTTGTCTATGATACACAATATCCTTAGTTCAATCTCCAGTACTATAAAAACAAAGCAAAATACAACTTTTTAGCTGGCCATGGTGGCCTACACCTTTAGTCCCAGCACTTAGGAGGGACAGGCAGGCAAATCTCTGAGTTCCACGCCAGCACTGGCTACAGGGAGATCCTGGCCCGAAAAGCCCAAAAATAAATAAATAAATAAATAAAACAACTTTCTTTTTAAATTCACTATTTTCACATTTACTTTCTATGCATAACTAATAAACTTTATTTATGGACTCCTGAAATATAAGGTCAAAAATGTATAATTTCCTATGAACTGAAAATATTGAATGTACAAGCTATTGTGTCAAAAAGCATATGCAAATATAAAGTATATACAAAGTTTTAAAACATATTATACATAAAACATCACCAAGACAAAAGGGAAGATTTTATCCCCTTAAGCACAATTTTTCAAGCCTTCAGAATATGTAATGATGACTAGTATTTGACTAAATATATATTTCCAATACCTTTTATTCATAAGTGCCTCACAAAACTATCTTTTATTTGATAATACATAGTTAATGTACGTGTACATAAATGAACATACATTTAAGTGTGTAAATTTTCTGTAAATATCTCCAAAACTAGTTCAAATTTTTAGTAAAATTTTATCTATGTCCTTTATTTCCTTGTTATATGCTAGGAGACTGACTTAAAAAGAACATACATTTAATAATGTATATGTACAGTACATTAATGAATTGTTTTTTTAACATATTACATGAATACATAAAACACTCCACAGTCATGCTAACCCCTCATCACAAAGGGCATTGAAGAAGTCAAAGATGAGATGAGAAACAAGAATTGTTGATTAATTTTCCAAGATGAAATAAAGTTAGAAAGCAAGAAAAGCAAATTATAAAGTCAGTTATAATTTCGCGGTTAAAAAAACCTCAGAAAACCAAAAAGGAAAAGATTAATGATACAACTTTGTGTTCAAGGACTCTTTTCAATTAGTTTCAGAGATTACAATAGTAATTACCAAGCACAGCTAAGACATATTTGTGGAAAATCATGATGCTCAGTTTAGTTTTGTGAACTATTCTTTACTTTCATCCCAAGCTCACAACTAAGCGAAAGCCTTTATCACTGATAGTGAGCTGTACAAATTAATCTGCCAAGGAAAAGCACTAACTAAACATGCAAGTCAACTGGATTTCTCAATAAACTCTCTCTTCAGTTTAGCATACTGGCAGCCATCTGACCAAATTAAGTCAATCTCATATCTGATGTTAATTTTAAGCCACACAATCCAGAAGCTGGGCCAAAGAACTAGAGTTCAGAGATGATGCTTCTGTTAGTCATAGTAAATAAATTCTTATCCTAAACATCTCTAAAAATAATGATACATTCAAACCTAATTTGCAACAGTCCAGAAAATTTCCATATTTTAATGTGAGATACACAATTATCACACAATTGTCACAATTGTCCAATATAATATAAAAAACAAGTACCTCTCCCAAGAGCTGCTCCTCAGCAGCAGGGCTCTCCTCCCCATCACTCTGTGCTACCTGGTCAGAGTCTTTAAGAGCCTTTGGTACACAAAACAATTATGGAGGAAGTTGAAGAAAGTAGCATTAAAAGGTTATTAGTAACAAGGAAGACAAGACCCAACCAACAACATCCAGAGCTAGTTTGATCATAAGAAGCAACACTGAGTAAATTTATTCGAGAAACAACATTAAAAGAAAAGCAAAGAACAACTAACTACTAAAACCTTCCCTTTCTTTTACCAAGTACTACCTTTACCTTAAGTATCTGAACAGCCACTGATTCAGTTTTTCCTTTTATAAAATTCAAATATACCAACATAAAGAAATACTTTCCAGCCAGCTAAATTTAAGGTGAGAATTATAAACTTACTAAAATACTTAAGACTGGTATTTTTCAGACCATAAGCACAAACAGATAAATTTAAATTATCTGTCCCTCTCTGTCATGATCTAACCAAACTTTTAGAAGGCATTTATTTTTAAAAACCTTCTTACCACATCGGATCCATCCACTTTGGTCAAGGTCAAAGCAATCTGAAATAAAAATAACAACTCACCTACTAAATGTAATTCTATTTTAGGGCACACAGCAATGTTTCCCTCTTACTCCATTCTCAGAAAAAAAATCCATAAAGGTTCTTATCAGGGATAGTTTGTTCAGGAAAGAATGCAGAACTGTTTCTTACTGATTCTAGTTTCATTCACATGGAATTCTGTTGTTTAGATGTCCTCCAACTCTGCTGTCTAATCGCAAAATCAACCTCAAAACAAACACTTTTCTTCTATTTCATTGTTTTTTTATTTCATGTGTATGAGTGTTTTGACTACATGTACATGAGCGCATCTGTGTGAATAAAGCCTGCAGAAGCCAGACGGCACCAGATCCAATGGAACTAGTTACGCATGAACGATTGTTAGGTGGCATGTGGGTGCTGGGAACTAAACCCAGGTCCCCTGGAAGAGTAGCCAGTGCTCCTAACTGCTAAGCCATCTCTCTAGTTCCTCTACTTTGTTGTTTTAAATAAGTATAAATAAATTTTTAAAAATTTTCTTCAGGTGCTCATATGGAAAAAAATTGCTGTTAGAGAAGTATTTTGAAAAACAGATTCTATTTCCTATTTTTTTGGTATCAGGCATACAAGTTAAACTTTCATATTAACTGACTGAAAACTGTTATAACATCAAGAAGCTAAGGCTAATAATGAAATTAAACATAACAACTTTAAAGGAGTAAGCAAAGATACACAGCTACTAGGAGCGTAGCTATGATGGGATCCCAGAGGAGCAGGTACCTAGATAGCCCTGGCTCAATCCTGGTTCAACCTCTGGTTACTGTACAATTCCACAGAAAACTTCAGCCATTGCTGAAGAATGGTAAAAGGTCAGGGAACTAAAACCTTACTATAGTTTGTTCTTTCTGCTACTGATGATGTTAATACTGAAATTAAGACCCTTTCTGAGAATACAAGAAAACTGTGTGCTTTTTTCTTTTGAAAAAGAAATTTTTTTAAAAAATTTAAACCATTAAGGAAACTACTTGGGCTTTCTCTTTACTTGGGTTCAGTATAATTCATTCCTGTTTAAAATTTTTTGCTAGTTACTTCTTAGGTGGGTCAACAATATACAGTTAAGAATCATGTGATAAAGGCATTAACGTAGCAAGGGCAGAAAGTTATGACAGCCTGAAACTATACCCTACTTTTTATCACCTAAGTTGTACAAAGGAGTAGAGATACTTAATAGTTTTCTATCTTTCCTCTTGCAAGGTCACTCTTAACACACTTTATTAGAAGCCTCAGTGCTCATTTCAGTGTTTGAGACTCACAGCCTTATCTGTCAAAGCCAAATTATTCCTGAAAATCAAGGTTGAATTAAAGGTGGTTCTGGCAGCTTCTAAATTCAAGTATAAAGTGGAATTCTGCATTTGAAGAATTTGGTAAATAAATAAAAATTCTTATTACATGATTAATGGCTGATGTGAGATCATCTGTATAGAACTTTATTTAAAAAATGACACATAAATATTTTATTTAAGACATTTCAGTCATTTAACTCTGTTAGGACTTTACCTTCTTTCCCAGATCTTCTTTTCTGTATCCTAGAAGCTCAAGATACTTCTCACGAGAATCATTCTCAAAGTTTACCTTTTAAAAGAGACATAGTCTTGAAACAAAGACTTACATTTAAAGTCTAGTTTTTATAAAAAGTAATCAAATTCTAAATTAAATTACTAAAATATCTAGTATATAAGATCCTGAAGATTTACTGTTCAAAGAGAACCTAAATAACTTAAAAAATGTTTTGTTAATTACATTTGTGGGGTAGAAAAGGGATGTGTGTACAGTGCCTAAAAAGGTCAGAAGAAGGCATCAACTCTCCTGAAGCTGGTGGTTATGAGCTGCCTAAACTGGGTGCTGGGAACCAAAATCGGGTCCTCTGGAAGAGCAATACATACTCTTAACCACTAGGTAAGCACCTCCAGCCCAATTCTGGTTTTGGTTTGTTTCTTGTTATTGTTGTTTTCAATATGTAACCCTAATTGGCTTTCAACTCGGAGATCAACCAGCCTCAGACTCTGGACTGCTCGGATTAAAGGTGTGTGCCACCATGCCCCCGTGTAACTTTTTTAATATTAGTTTTTTATTTGTTTAAAGCAATGTCTGATGTAGCTCAGGCCTTCAACTCAAACTTGCCATATAACAAATAATAATCTTGAATTCTTGATCTTCTTGCTTCCACCTCTCAAATGTTGGGATTACAGGCATGTACCACCATGCCTGGCAAAACTAGGTATTTTTAAGAATAACTACATATGTGACTAATTATCCTGGTTGAGTAAGTTTGTTTTTGAACTATAATTTCGTTAAATACAACCTAATTCATATTCAAAGGTTTTATGTATAAAAAATTCACAGTGTATACAACCTTCATTATCTTAAAAGTTTTTCAAAATTCATACCTTAAACAGAGCGTGATAGCACACATCTTTAATCCCAGCACTAAGTAGAGGCAGGAGGATCTCTGTAAATTGGAGACCAGCCTCATCTACAAAATGAGTTCTAGGCAAAAGAAGGGGGGAATCACACCTAATAACAAAATATAATTTCCATAAATTTAGAAGTTAACCTTATTGTATTCAAGTTTCTTCTTGGGAAATTCATTATCAAGAAACAGATATTACAGTGGAAGTAAAACGGCCAATCAGGAAATTATGTTAATCTACTGTCAAAAATGTAACTCAGTGAAAGAGATTTTTTTCTGACTTCTTTAACAGCAGGATGAAAAATATCTCTAATCTCCTCTCCTCTCCCCATTTTCATTAACAAGATTTACTTTTACAAGATTGCTTTTATTATGGCAATTATTTGTGTTTTAATTTTAAAAGTCTGCTGAATGATGTCTAGCTCCCTTTATCTTTATACTATTTTTTTTTCTTATTAAAAAAAGGTATTTCCGAGTCAGACGTGGTGGCACAGGCCTTTAATCCCAGCACTTGGGAGGCAGAGGCAGGTGGATCTCTGTGAGTTCCAGGCCAGCTGGGGCTACAAGGAGACCCTGTTTCAAAAAGACCAAGAAAAAAAAAAAAGTACACCTTGGGCTGGAGAGATGGCTCATTGAATAAGAGCACTGGCTATTCTTGCAGAGAACCCAGGTTTGATTCCTAGCACCCACATGGCAGTTAACAACCATCCTTAACTCTAGTTCCATGGGAATCCAGCACCCAATTCTAACCTCCCCAGGCACTGGATGACATAGGTGCACCTACATACACAAGCAACACACTCATGCACATAAAATAAAGATAATAAAATATTTTTTAAAAGGTACTTATTAGATTGTCAAAGCACAGAAGAAAAAGAAATTAAGTTGTGTTCTCTTTATAAGCTTTCTGAGACAGGATTTTGCTATGTAGCCCAAGTTGGCCTTGAACTTGAGAACTTCCTGCCTCAATTCCTAGAATGCTAGCATTATAGGTGTGTGTCATTATGTGCAGCTTGAGTTTCTTAAATTTCATCCTGCATTCCCAAAATCACACTATTTTAAATCTTTTGTCTTTAAATTTTATGTATATGAGTGTACTGCCTGCAGAAGTCAGAGGGCATCAGATCCCTGGGAAATGGAATTACAAATGGTTATTAGCAACCATGTGGGTACTGGGAATCGAAATGGGGTGGGGGGTTCCTCTGCAAGAGCAGCCGGTGCTCTTAATTGCTGAGCCATCTCTTCAGCCCCTTCAAATGTTTCCTTAAAAGTTTTAATTATAATAGGAACAATTAAATTTACTGATACTCAAATAAAATTACTTTAAAGACTAACTTTAGGGCCAGTGGGATAGCTTAGAGGGTAAGAGCGTTTATCACCAAGGATGACAAACTGAGTTTTATCCCAGGGAACCAAATAGAATGAAACAACTACCACAAGTTATCTCTCTCTCACACACACACACAATTAAATAAATGTGTAAATACATGTAATAAAAAAACTGAAAAAATAACTTTACCTTCAAAAAGGACCATACATTTTTCTCAAACTCAGTCTGAGAAACATCAATTTTTTTCTGGCAGTAACTGACAAATCCCTGGGACTGCACAACCTGCTGCAATTGGTCTGATCTGCTGAGAAATTCTTTTTCTGTCACCACCTGACTGATGAACACATGATGCTGCTGCTGTTGCTCAGCACCCTGCTGAGGCTGCACTTTGACATTCTCAAAGGTCACCAGTTTGCCTCCAAACTGTAAAAGAAAATGAACTGTTTTAACTACCAAGATGTAACAAAAAAGCACACTTATTTTAAACCTGCTAAAAAGACCTGTGACCCACAATCGGGCTCCAGCCCCGCCTCCTTCCCCCATTTTTGACAAACCACTTACTGGATGAAATTTAATTTAATTTGTACCACAATTTCTAAGTCAATATGTTGCATTGTAATAGCAAGCAGACAGCTGATACCTGATTAATACAGTCATACATACAAAATAAACATAGGGAAAGAAGAAAACATAGGATCTAGGATCTAATTGTATTTCTCCCCTCTGCCATGTTTTACACTAGGATTATGTTTGTTTTTTTCCTAAGCACAAGGATGGTGCTAGATAAGCAAAGACATATTACAAATGTATCAAATATTTGTTATGTCAGATATTATAGGAAATGCCATGACATAAAAAAATACCAAACACTAATTACCATTATGGAATTTAACATGAAAAATAAAAGTAAAGATACATATAGATAAATGCCAAATAAAATGCTGATGGTATATAATACATGATATGGAACTTCACTAAAGGAAAAAAACCACTGTGATTTTCCAGCTAAACTGGCCTTCATAATAGGATTAAGTTTATTCATTTACTTGGTTCTATACAGAGTAATATTATAAAATTGCACAGTTATAACTTAAATGTTGCTTATTATTTTCAAAAAATAACCTAAGTAATTAAAAATATTGCTACTAAATACAAAAAATTAATACCAATTCTTACACACTTCCTAAAAGTAGGAAAAGAGGGAACATTTCCACCAAATTCATTTTATGAGGCCGGCATTACTTTGGATACTAAAGGCAAACAAAAATGCCTTAAGACAATTATAGTCCAAAGCCCTGATGATGCAACAAGTCATAACAAAACATCAGCACACTAATTCAATGGTACAGTGAAAGGATTACATACCACAGCCAAATGAAATTTACCTCTGTAATGCAAAGATGGTTCAACATGTGAAAATCAGTTACCGTACCACATTAACAAATAAAGGATAAAAACATGATCTCATCAAGTGAAGCAGTAAAGGTATCTAACAAAATTCAGTGTGTTTTCAAGCTAGAAACAGTCAACAAAAGAGGAATAGAAGGTATTATCACATTGCTTTGTTTGTTTTGGTGGGTTACTTTCTTTTATTTGTTGATAGAATCTCATTCTCTGTGGCCCAGACTGACCTGGAACTAACTATGTAGGCCATGCTGGCCTTAAACTTGTGACAATCCTGTCTCCTGAGTACAGACACGAACAACCATGCCCAGTTTAGATGCTGTTTTGAAATTGTATGTCTCTTGCAAAATGTATATGTTGGAACTTAAAATCTCAATATTAGAGATGGGACATTTATGAAGTAATTGAGTCAAAAGGGCAGAGCCCTTGTTACTGGAATGAAAAAAGTTATATAAAGTTGGGGGGTGGGAGGAACAGGACAGATCCTTCTGTCCTTTTGCCCTTCTACCAAATATGTTCCATCTGGAGGACCAACAATAAGATGCCATCATGGAGTAGAGAACAGGCCTTAACCAAAAAGGATCTAGAGATCTGTTGTACAACAGTATGTATATAGATACTACTACTATATACTTAAAAACTGTTAAGATGGCAAACTGTATGCTACTTTTTACAATTAAAAAAGCTAGCAATTTAAAAGAAGAAACTAGAAGGAATAAAGGGAGACAGACACATAACCCCTACACTCCTTAACAATCAGAAGGAGAGAACGAGAAGTTTCTGAAAAGGAAGTAGAAGACTGAAGGTAGGGGTAATTACATAAAATGTGAATAGACAATGTTACTAAACTATTTTGACACCAGGATTCCCCTAACTTGCCCAAGCTGGTCTTGTACTTGAGACCTTCCTGTCTAAGTCTCCAGAATAGCTGGGATTATAAGTGTACACTAACACATCAGCTTCCAAGTACACAATAAAATGTGGTCAGGATGATAAGTTTTATGTTATATATACATCATCATATTTTTTTAAGGTAGCAGTCTCTACTTTTCCTAGGGGAGGGAGGGGGCACAAAAAACAAATACATGTCAAACCCAAACCTTATTTCATTTCAATTATCCTATAAAAATCTCTGTACTATGGAAAGTTTGTTTCTCTAAACCATACAAACAAAATGCACCTACTGAGAAGGAAGCACCGACAGGTCTCCGGATCCACTTTGGTGGCTTCTTCAGAGGCAGCACGATACTATGCTGGGCAGTCTGTTGTGGAATTTGTAGTGGAGGGAGGGGCTGTCCTGTGCCAAATGGATCAAGATTCCCAAAAGATGATGAAAGCTAGTCAAAAAATAGTGTGAATCAGTAAACTATACAAACTATGTTGCAGTTTTTAAAATCATATCCAAAAAATGTTTAATCATAATTATTCAATAAGTCAGCACTGCCAATGGGTAAAGTCACTTTAATAATAATTACACAATATGATTTTTTAAAGTATGTAATAATCAAAGCCTTAATACTTCCTACCTTGTCAACCTGCTTCTGCCTTAAACCATCTGTGCTCCCTCCCATGATAGAATAAACACTGATCCGCCCATCAAAGGAAGCAGCTGACAGGACAGCCGGATTTCGGGGACACCACTGGATATCAAAGCACCACTGTGTGTTGGTAGGAAGTTCATATAATACCTAGCCCAAACACAAGTAAAATAAGCAAAAGTCAAAAAAGGGTACAGTCAGGTTACAGCCAAAATAACCAAACTAACATTGCTAATAAATATTGTTAAGCATTTACTTACTCTTAAGAGTCTTTAACCAAGAATCAATACTAAAAATCTTTGTAAGGTATAATGATCCCTCATGATGCCAAACAGAAATGCTACTAAATAGTTCAACCAGATTAGAACAAGCATGTCTAAAAACTGAGCTTTTTCTGTTGTCTTAAAATGACAATGGTAGGGCCAGTGGTGGCACACGCCTTTAATCCCAGTAGTCAAAAGGCAGGCAGATCTTTGAGTTCAAGGTCAGCCAGTTGGGACTACAGGGAGGCTCTGTCTCAAAAAGATGCCCCCACCAAGAAAAAAGGCAATGGTGGATAAGCTTGAAAGTATTTTATTCCATTCTAAAAGAAAATGGTACTCTTTTTAACTTCTTTTGCCTGACAAGATCCAAATAACCATATTTAGGTTAACTGAAAATCAAATTTTAAAATCAGCCTCCTAGAAGAACAGCTCACTGCTTTCTTTAGAAGAAAAAAGACACAGAAAAACTATAGAAAATGTTATTACAGGGCTTAGGAGATAGCTCCATCTATAAAGTGCTTGTAATGTTGGCATGAGGACCTGAATTTAGATCTAGCATTCAGGTAAAAAAGACAGTGGTTGCAGTATGAGCTTGTAATCCCATGGCTGGGGAGGCAGAGACGAGAAGATTCCTGGAGCCAACAGCCTAACTGGTGAGCTCCAGGCCAATGAAAGACCCTCTCTTAGACACTAAGGTAGAGATGGGATTAGAAGACAGCTGATGTTGATCTCTGGCCTCCAAGTGCATACATATACGTGTACATGCACTTACACACGAATATACACACACAAATTAAATTCAAAGTCAGTGTAGTAATAACTGGGATTCTTAGGAGTATAAGTCTTAAGGCTTAAGAAAAATGTCAAATGACCTTGACTTTGGCATTGTGTGACATTTAAAATGCTTTCCAAGAAATCTGATGCCTTCAGACCTCCCAGGGCACTGCACAACACAGGTGCATTTACACGCATGCAGACAATACATTCATACACATAAAAGTAAATATAAAATATTAAAAACAAAACTATCTGACATACATACAGCATTTGTAATTTATAAGGTAAAATTTCCTACATTTAAATTTCCATGGGCAGGACATATATAAGTATTATGTCTTTGGTTTTTTCACTCAGAAGAGAGATTAAAAAACTAAACTGATGTCTAAAACTCAAAAAGAATCTTTTGGAATGATCAAAGAGGAAGAAGACGCAAACCCTGAATAAGCAATGAAGACACCGGTTTTCATAACTCACATGTGAAATAAATCACAGTAAGCATCATTTTTTCCTTTTTGATGCTATAGACTGAACCCAGGTTTTAAACTACCCACTATCAGTAAGCTAAACCTTTATCCCCAAACTTTAAGTATTTCTGAGTCTAGGTAATAAAGACATTTTTTTGGACATGAAGAGAGAGTTTCAAATGTACTATTTCAATAATAATGTTTAAGGTTTAAGGAGCTGAGCTTAGGTTAAATGCTGAGAGTTTTGATAGACTACCAACTCATATAGTCCTCCATCTACCTTCTCATGTCCTTAATTATAACCATGTACTAAAAAGCCTCAAAGAAATTTTCTTTACTAGGTAGAAATAAAATATTACTAAGGCTAAAAAGTTGAGAAACATTTCCTCCTCCTACCTCTCCTGTGTTAGGGTTAGAGCAGAGAATCTTAGCATCTTTTCCACAGCTTAGTAACAATTCCGGGTCTGCCATACTCCAGGCAATTGCCAAAATCCCCCTATAAAAAAACATAGAAGGAGAGAGGGGAATGAATAAGAACAAAGTATAATGACACAAAGGTGTGACAGTACCATAATGAAGCCCATTTCTTTGTGCGCCAACCTAAAAAGCTATCTTAAAGAAAATGAAACATATATACACAAAGAGAAAGGAAAATTTCCATCTTGAAGAAATCAAACTTCAAATAATTTCTGTATAGGCTTTGGAGACTCACATGCTGCTAATAAAGTTTAATTTATTATAATTTTTCTAGAAGGCAATTTGTAATACATATGTTTAGATTATTACAAAGACATGGAATGTTTAATATGAACTCACTAATGGCAAGAAATGAAAACAAATGCCCAACAATGTGGATTATGAAATAATAAATCACAGACTGTTTTGTGATGGGCAAATGCACAGATAAAAGTTATGTTATAGAGGGGTCAGTACTTGTCTAGTATGCACAAAACCATGGGTTTGATCTAAAGTACTGAGGAAAAAAGACACTTTATAGTTAAAGAAAAAAGATTATTTACATATAAAGTATTCTATTTGTATAAATTATTATATATGCATATAAATAAGATAGACATAAAAATACTTTTCTTATAGAGAACAAGAACAACAATCTTTTCTTTTTATTTACATGTTCTAGTTTCTGAAAACGCAAGTGAATGGTTTGTGCGTATGCACGTGCATGTGCCTGTACGTTATTGTTTTTGTAGTGGGGACTGAACTCTCATGTGTGAGAGGCAAGTACTTTACCCCTAAGCTACATCCTCAGTCCTATTTTCTTGTTTCTATTATCAGAGAAGTACTCTTTTTTTATCAAGTGTAACTAAAGAAAAATAATTAAATATATTTTGAAGAAATATCTAAAATCTAAATTCTGGAAATATAGTCTTAGAGTTCATTGTGCTAGAGTAATTTTGGATGGTTTTGTTCTCAGTTTAACAAATGTAATACACTAGGTGTGGTGGTGCAGACCTGTAATCCCAGCTGGAGAGGCGGAAAAAGGCAGATCCGTGGAACTAGATAGCTAGTCAGCTATGTAGTTGGATGGTTAAGTGCCAGGTTCAGTGAGACTCTGTCTCAAAACAATGAAGGTGCGCAGCAGAGGAAGGCACCCACTATCAACTTCTGGCAATCACATGCACATACACATGCACGCACGTATATAAACCTCCCCCGCAACACAGAAATTATTATGGCAAAGTTCTGAAAATTCAGATTGGCACACACACAAAAAAAATAAATAAAAATTTTCTGTACTCTACAATCTAGAGAAGCCAGTATTAATTATTTTGTCTTTTCTATATCCATGCCTGTGTTACTTAGAGATTCTATGAGACACTAGACTTAAATTTGAATATTCCTTAAAACAAAACTACACAAATAGGGATCTAAAGATGTAGCTCAGTGGTAGAGCACTTCCCTACCATGTGCAAATCACTGGGTTTGATCCCTAGCACAATGAAAAAGGAAGCATACATATTAATATTGCTCTATTCTCTTGAAAGCAATACTTTTCTTTTTTTATCTTTCAGTATCTAAAACAAAGGTAAACCTTACTGTTTTTAATTCCCAAAAGTTGTTTTTAGTTTGATGGTATTCCTACAACTGAAGTCCTTCCCTGTGGAAAAAAATAGAGGGTTGGGCTTGGTATGGTGGCACATGCCTGTAATCCCAGCACTCAGGAAACAGGCAGGAATGCTGCTGCTAAATGCAAGGCTAGTCCAGCATACAGAGTGATATCTAGGCCAGCCAAGGGCATATACACAGATCTTGTCTCAAAACGCCAAAAAGAAGGAAAGAAGGAATACAGAGAGGTAAAAGGACACAGATGGTCTGAAGAATGCTCTCTGTATACATTTTATTAAATTTTCAAATCTGTGTAAAAGTTATATAACTGGGCAGTAGTTTTCTATTATAATTTAGTGCATTTGTGTTTTTCTGTCTTTATACATATAGATTGATAAAATTTTGAGCATTTCAAAGTTAACTGCAAATACTATAATAAAAGACACTTGCTGATTCCCAGGACCCAAATGGAAGAAGGAGATAACCAACTACCACAGGTTGTCCTCTGACCTCCACACATGCACTATGGCACAGGCACGATACACACAGACACACACACACACACACAAATAAATAAATGTAATAATGTGGGAATGACGTTTCTGGGACACTATCTCAAGGCCTTGGGCTCCTGTAAACATATAGCTTTAATTCCTCACAACCCTTCCTTGCCCTGACCTAAAATAATGTATGTGTGTGGTGAGAACATATCAGCACTGAAAGCAGTAAATTATCCTATTTGTGTTGTAAACAACAAGTGAGATTAGGTTGGTAATATCTGCTTGTGGTATATGTTGTGTATACTACTAAGAATCAGAGAGGGAAAATCCCCTGATAAAAGTTCTGCTTTTCTTTTTCCATTTCATGCTGGATATACTGTTTCAATGAGAGAGCAAGTTCTTTATTTAGTAAGTTTCAAGAAAAATCAGAAGGAACAAGCTCTAAGAACAAATTAGGCTCACTTATGGTTCTAAATGACAGAAAAGCATTAGTTTGTCTTTCTTTCAGGTACTGCCAGAATGTGGCATCTCACCATCCCATAAAAGTTTTTAAAAGAAATTCAAGATGGATGGAGAGATGGCTCAGCAGTTAAGAGTACTAGCTGCTCTTGCAGAAGACCTGGGTTCAATTCCCAGCACCTACATAGTGAGTAACAACCATCCATAATTCCAGTTCCAGAAGAATCTGATGCTCTCTTCTGTCCTCTGTGGGCACTGCACGGCATGGGTGCACTTACATACATGTAGGCAATAAACTCACATGAAAATATTAAATAAATTATTTTTAAAGATATGTATTCTCTGACATCTTAACAAAATGTAATGACATCTTAAGAGAATGTTTAGATTCTTTCAAAGTTTGTAGTTTATTTTTTGAAAGAAATAGAGAACTATAGGGCTGGAAGAGACTTTAAAAATCATATCCATCATTTATTAGAAGAAAATGGAGAACTAGAGAAACTGCTCCTGGCCCAACATAGTACTTTGCTAAATTAAGACAAACCATTCCCAAGCTTTGTGGTAGAATGTACTCTTTTGAGAACAGACTCTGAAATCAGTGTTTGAGCTGGAAGTCAGCACTTGACTGGATATATGGTCTTGAACAAATTTCTAATCTGTAAGATGTGATAACAATTTCTACACTATAAGGTTACTAATGAGGATGAGTTATCATGTGAAGAAGGGCTTACATGCTATGTTCTGTTAAGAGTTAGCTGTTCTCCCACTACAATGCAGATTCCCTAAAAGCAGGAATTATATGTTTTATTGGATAAAATAATTCAATCTTAAATATTAAAATCATTTTTTAAACTAAAAATCTGACCAAACCACAACATCTAATTAGGAATTCATTTTGACTAGACTAGTCTCTTATGAGCAATTTAAAAACAAACTTCAAGACTTCCTCTCATATAAACCTACAAGGAAGAGGGGTAGGAATGATTTAAAACCTGAGTCTATATATCCCGAAAGAGGAAAGAATAAAAAAAAATAAAAAGACTTAGAAAAGACAACATTAAAAGGAATTTATTTTTTGGTTTAAAAACACTGAACGAAATTTGCATAAATTTGCTACTACCAAATTATCAATACGAAATGTGCCAAATTACTACTTAAATCTGATTGATACTAAAACACAAGAAAATTCCTATTTTTTCAGTATACCTACTTAACACACTTATTCAAACTAAAACCAAATAAACTACCTAATTTCTCAAAAATGCCTATTATTTTTAAAGTAACAGAAAAATTATGAATTAAATCAGTTTCTACATTGTTGTTACATGGCATCAAGTTTTATGGGAGATATTTCATTTTAAGTATGATAACTAATAAAGATCTGGCAGGTGGATCTCTGTGAGTTCTAGGAGAGTCAGAATTACAGGGAGACCCTGTTTCAAGAAAGATCAATAAACCAATCAATCAATAAATAAAATAACAAGTAAATATGTTTTAGAACCAGAATATAAATAAACAGTTTCTTAGAACAATGTAATGATACCTGGCATGGTTTTCCAGAACCCGCAGTGGAGAAGAGGCAAATCGAAGATCCCACATCTGAATCACTGGTAATCTATCATCCTCAGAGGCCAGGACCATTTGAGTGGCAACATCAGGGTGCCATGCCAGTCCAGAGCAATGCATCTGCAGACAGGTAAGGCTCACATTTTAGCAATCATGCTAACTTTATGAAAAACTGAAATGAAACTTGAGAAGTATGTCTTTACTGAAATAAACAGTAAAAAGCAGTGGCTCAGGCTGTCTTTTCTCTTTTTCAAAATTCCAAAACTCAAAAACAATTACATTTTATTAAACAGTCTTAAGCAGTTGTCTTAAAAGTACAGTGTTTGAATATTTTCTATTCATCTACCTATTAGGATACACAACAAAACAATTCTGAGTCAAAATAATTCTATACCTCAAATGAGTTTACTGTCAATACTGTAACTAGAAAAAAAGTTTTCTACAAATTTAAAATATAATACTATTTTATTTTATTTTATTTTATTTTATGTATGTATGTACGTGTATGAGTCTATTGTCTGCAGGTAGGTAGATGCACCCATGTAGTACACTGAGTCAGAAGAGGGCATCAGATCCCTGGAACTGGAGTTACAGATGGTTGTTAGCTACCCTGTGGGTGCTGGGAATCGAACTAGGTCCCCTGCAAGAACAGACAGTGCTCTTAACTGCTGAGCCATCTCTCTAGTCCCTAAAATACAATATTTTCTAAAAAATGAAAATAAATGGACAATAGATTTTAATTTTTAAGATCTTCAGATTTTTCCTCAGGAAAAAAAATTCAAAAGAAACAACTTAAGCAACTACCATCTAAATTTTCATAAGATATTTAACATTATTGAGAATTACTCAGAAGTTTAGAGTCTAGTCTAATAAGCATTCCACAAGAAAACTAAAATGGGTTTTGTATGCTTTATTCTATTAAAATTTGTATTTTAAATTTTTTGATCCACTTAAAATATAGTACTCTGAAGGAACATTCTTCTAAATGGCTTGTGTTTTTAAATGATACATATATTCTGACTTAGGCAAACTCATTTTAGAAAACCTCTAACCAGAGTAGGCAAGATGGCTCAGCAGATAAAGGTACTTGCTACCAAGCCTGAAACCTGAATTCAATGTTCAGGACCCACATGGTAGAAAGATAAAGCTAACTCTCCAAAGTTATCTTCTGACTTCCATTCAACTGCGCCATGGCACATGAATACCCCCCAACAAGGCACACACAAAAAATAGATATAATTAAGAAAAAAAATTTTAATTAAAAAAAAGCAGGCCTAAAAGATGGCTAGGTGGGTAAAGGCCCTGCTTCCAAACCTGACAACCTGAGTTTGAGCTCCAGACCCACATGTTGGAGAGTATTGACTCCCATAAGTAATCCTCTGACTACTCACTACATCATATGTGTATACACATCAACAGATAACAAAATAAAAATATCAACAGAAAGAAAATCTCTAACCAATATAATTAAAAACAAAATAAGTTGTTTTATAACACCTGATGACAATTTTCTAAACTTTATAACATTAAAAACTTAATGTATTATAGAACAGCATTTACTGACCAATGGAAGAAAGATAATAGCTCATTTTAGCCATTCTTTGAAAAGCAAGTCATGAGTTTAAAATTAGTAGAGTACACTCATACAATCTCTATCAGAGAAAATTAATAAAATCTCAGGAAAAGCTAAACATTAATGAAAAAGTGTCAATGCTTTTTTTTAAACAGCCAAGAAAGACAGGCAGTATATCATAGGAAAAAAGCCCTTGGGTTAATCCATTTCTATATTATTAATAGTATCTAATATGGGTGTCAAGGCAGCTCAGCATTCGATAAAGGTACTTGCTGCCAAACCTGACCCCAGAAACCCAAATGGTATAAGGAGACAAAGACTCACAAGTTGTGCTACACATGTGCACTACTGGCACACATGCCCCCACCAAATCAATAAAATGTAGCAATTTTTAAAAAAACATATCCAACATGGTTTACTGGGAAATGGGGAAATTTATTATTTTTTCTAAGGGAGCTGGAACATTCATTCCAGTATTAACTAATGGATAAAAAGACACAAATCTGATTTTACAAAAATTTTATTTCTTTTCAACAAACAATAGGACACTCACAGAAAAAAATATGATGTGTTTACCACAAATTATTATATACTTACCCTGTTACTATGATCACTGACTTTGATGATTGGTTCATTTTTCCTAAGATCCCACACAGTGGCCCGGCCACTGGGACTGGCGGATGCTAAAATATGCTGAACTTGTCTATTCCATGCAATGCAGCTGATATCTTCTGGTGGCTAATAAGAAATAAACTGTTAAAAAAAACATTTCTCTACAATAACCAAATTTAATTATAAATTCTGATCCTTCATTTCTCTCTTTTTTTTTAAACACATGGTATCACTATGTAGTCATGGCTGGTCTAGAACTTACTATGTTTGAGACTACATTGGTCTCAGACTCACAAAGATCCATGTGCCTCTGCCTCTGAGTGCTGGGATTCAAAGTATGTGCCATCACAAGTGGCCGATTTTTCATTTTTAATAATGGATTCCTTAAAATTTACAGATTTACACTATCCATTCCACAAACTTCATTACTATTCATACATACTCAAAATGTATGATACAGTTTAAAGCACAGATATATATCACTTCTAATATTTTATATTGCTTAATACTATCTCATTCAATAAGCATTTATTGACTTCCTGCTACAAACCATTGCTACAAGGTAGATGACAAACTACAAAACGGATGTTGGTGAATCCACCTTACAATTAGGCAGGATGAAAACGACAGCCTGGACTTCCAGGAAAATGCTCTTATATACAGTAGACTATATGCTATCATTATACTACCTTTCAGGATTTCACAATAGTAGGGCCAGTTACAATGGCCATTCAAATTGAGTACCAATACAACAAAGAAACTCCAAAGAGCAAGAAAAGATGCTCTTACCCAACTTACTTGAAATATAGATTCTTCAAGTAAGGCTAGATGCTATTAAAATAGCAAATATTTATGAAATAAATAACAAAAATATTACTGTGAGAAAATTACTAAACACTTTTTTTTTTCCTTTGAGACACAAGGTCTCACTATATAGCACTCAGGCCTAGAATTCACTGTGTAGACCACGCTGGCCTGGAATTCATGAAGATTAACCAGTCTGTCTCCTAGGTGCTAGGATTAAAGCCTGGCCAGAACATAACTATTTTGTACACTACTCTATGTCTAAAACAACAAATACTGGCAAGTGGTAGATATTGAATAATCTGTACTGTTAAAGGAATCACTGATAATTTGAAGAAATTTTACTTTAGATAATATAATCCCAGCTGGCCTCAAACTCATGGTAATCCTCTTATCTCAGTCTCCTAAGAGAGGCATATTTATTAATATTTTTACTATGTCACAGGAAAAATTAATGACATTTAATTACTGATTTGAGGAAGAAAAACTATAAATCAGCATACATAAGTTAACAAGAACAACTTTGGGTTCCCTTTGATTACATTGATCAAAAATTAACATAATACCTGTGTTTTGGCTCCTGGTGTCATTGGAGTTGCAAAATTGTTTAGATCCCAAATGTAGATTTCAGATTCATTAGCACCAGATGCTACCAGATTGTTCTGCAATAAGAAACAATAAATAGAAAATGACTGAAAACTAAGAATAACTCAACTATGAACTAAAAGGTTGACTTTAACGCAAATAATTTTTCTGTTGATTAAAAACAAAACATATATGCATGACTTCCTAAATTATTACGTGTAATTCTTCACCCAAGTTAATATTTTTAGGGAAACATATTATAAAGCTATTTTAAAATAATTACTGACAATGAAACTAATTCTAATGCAAGACGATACAAAAAAAAAGTTATGTGGTTAGCTTGTCAGACATCAATAATGTTAACCATGTAGTGATCACTGGCTTTGGTTTTGAATCTCTGGATTGAAATCTGACTATGGAAGAAAAAAAAGGCCACCAAAGGCAGCTGGGAGTGATGGTGCAGCAGTTAAGAATACTGGCTGCTTTTACAAAGGACCTGAGTTTAGTTCCCAGTACCTACATGGCAGCTCCCAACCATCCCCAACTCTAGTTCTAGGTGTTCCGACACTCCCTTCTGGCCCCCACGGGCATAGTACACACACGGTGCACCTACAAATACATGCAGTCAAAACACCCATATCCATAAAATTTTTAAAGTTTTAAAAAAATCTTTTTTTAAAAGAAGATGTGGGGAAGGATATCACCAATTACTATTTTCAGAAATACCTAAATCCTTAACTATTACATCTTTCTCAGGATACCTCACAGTGGGCATCCAGAGCTGGAACAAGATGCACCTGGTAAAACCTTGGCTTCTATGGTCACATATTTCTAGCTCATGTATATTCAATCTTGTTCCAGGGAGAAATACTTCTAGATTATTTCTGCTGCAAACCTATTGGGTCAAAAAGATCCTAAAACTGGGGGCTAGAGAGATGGCTCAATGGTTAAGTACACTTATTGCTCTTCCAGAGGACCTGAGTTCTATTTTCAGTACCTACAGGGTGACTTAACACCTGTCCTCCTGTCCTTAACTCCAGTTCCAGGGAAATCTGATGCCCTCTACTGGCTCACAGGTGGTGCACTTACATACATGCTAGAAAAATACTCATAAAATAAAAAATTTTAAATAAGATCTTAATAAAGATCCTAAAACTCTGATATTAAGTACAAGAATAAAATGTACTTGATACATTGATCCCTTTCTGCTACTTTTCATGTTCATAAATTTTCAGCCACTGAAACTACGTGCTGATCTAAAAAACTTGCTTGCTTATTTGTTTCTTTTTGAGACAGGATCTTATTATCTAACCTTGGCTGGCCTGAAACTCACTACATAGACCAGGATGACTTCAAACTCAAGGAAGTTTATTTTATGTGGGGGTTAGGGAGGGTTGAGACAAGGTCTGACTATAGCATAAACTTTAAAAGACAAAGTTTCCAAACTCTAGGGCTCCTAATATCTAAAGATGTCCAGGGATGTGACACGACACCGACACCGAAGACTTCTAGATATAACCCTATCAGCTACAGTTCCCTACGCTCAACTCTGTTTGGAGGGATTTTATTTATGCGTTTTTGCATGTGCACACACACGTGTGTACATGTGTGTATGTGGAGGCCAGAGGACAACTTCAAATGCCACCTTTAAAAATATTGCCCACTTCCTTTGAGCTAGGGTGTCTCATGTAGCAGAGCCTGCCCTTGAACTCACCAGGTAGCTGAACCCACAATGCTTAAAACAATGTGCTTACTCATGAACCTGTGCAGGCAGGTGGTATTAGCTTTCATTCCTAATACTGAAGCCTGGGGAATTCATAGCTCATTTCAAATGAAGAACAGATTTTAAGAATCATTAATGAATGTCAAAGTCAAACCTGGAAAATGTTTACATCCAAGGCTCTCACTGGCCCAGTATGTTTGTCCTTCTGGGCAATTACAACTTCCTTTGCTCCAGCTATAATTTTAGAGGGATCATAAAGAATAATATTTCCATTTTCTCCACCTGCAATCAGAACTCCAGAAACATCTCCTTTGGAATCCATCTTATGAGGGCCCCAGATCAACTTATGGTACCTTAGGAAGAAATAAATAAAACAACTCATTCTTAAGGTTAAGTAAGTGTCAAAAAAAAAAAGTTTCTATTTTCCTATATACTACAAAACACTGTTTCTCTCTGACTATTGCAACTGTCTATCTAGTAAAACAGCATTTTAAGTGTTTACCTATATATGTCTATTTGATTTCATAATCTTTAAAAAGTGATGACTCTGTAGGATAACAAAGTATAGAAAGCTTACTTGTATGTCAAAAGATACAGGCTTAAAAATGATTTTATCATTTAAACTGTACAACCCTTGGCAAATTCCTTAGTGTCCCTAAGATGCATTTGTTTACCTTTAATGGAGAGCTAATCAACTATTATTCTTAGAAAAATAATACATTCTATTGGACTACATAAGCATCATTAATGAGAAGTCTCTGGAACAGAAAAGCTGTTAAGGAAGTCATCTGAATTTTTCTAAGAAAAATCATGTAGTATGACAGTAGAAAGGTGATGTCGAAATGACATCTATTTCTGGGAGAATAATGATCATGGTCTCACAAAGAGATACAATACAAAAGGCAGCATGGAGGTATATAATGAAACAGATGGTGTTAAGAAAAACTGCTAGTCAAAAAAGTATCTTGGTTTCTCCTGAAAGTATGAAAGCTCTGCAAAGTATGAGTAGTTTCATGGAACTCCATGGCTCCAGCTACATTCTCTTAGCTAAAGTACCATCTCTCTGAAACCTGATAAAAACAAAGTTTGCTTCATTACTTAAATGTAAGTGTCCTTTGCCTGCATTATAATGCACGGTAAGTGGGCCTGTGAAATGGCTTAGCAGGTAAAGGCACTTGCTGCCAAGTCTGATGACCTGAGTTAAAAATGGGGACCCACATGGTGGAAGGAAAGAGCCAACTTTCGCAATTTGTCCTCTACAGTATGTGGGCCCCCTCCAACTCCAACAAAATAAATAAATATTAAAAAAAATTTTAAACCAATAGAGCGTAAGTACTTGAAAGGTTGTTGCAAATAGCACACCATAAATCATGTCAACAAAGGCATTATGAAATATAGACAAGTACAAAGAAGAAAATAAAAATAAACTGTTGTTCACTGATGACCACTAGCAGCACAGAGATGAATCTATCTACTCCTTTCTCTATTCATAGCTATGTTTTACAAATACAGGTAAGACAAAGGTAGCAGGAAAAAAGCAACTCTATTTTACTACAATAAAACAGGATAATAGGAACTAGAGTACCTTATTCTCATCAACAAAACAGTCAACAGAACATATAGAGACTTTCACTTCCACAAATATGCATCTATAGGCTTTTCAACAAATATCTGTCATAGGCAGTTTACTCTGAAGTTTCTAATAATCATATAATTACAGACAAAGGCAGACATCAGAGTTAAGGATATACCTCAGTTGGCAGAAGGCTTGCCTAGCAAGCATGAAGTCCCAGGTTCAATCCCCAGCCTTCCTATACTAGATGTAGTGGCACATACCTGTAATCCCAGCACTTGAGAAGTGGAGGCAAGAGAACTGCAAGTTCAAGGTCATTTTCAACTACCAATGACTTCCAGGCCAGCCTAGACTACTTGAGAACTTCCTTCCAAAATAAAAATAGACAACCAAAACATATAATTAAATAATCACATTTAAGGCTGCATCTCATACCTGTGAGAAGAGGAGAAAGTAGCACACGATTTCATATCCAAGGACGGATCCGAAAGGTCTAATTCAAATATCTCAAGGGAAGCATTGGTACTAAATGTTGCATCTAACTGCTGAGCAGATGTTCCTATAGAAAATACATTTATGGTAACTACGTATGGAAAAATAAAAGGCTCAGGGAAAGTGGTATAAAATACAAACTAAAAGAATGCTTTCAATGATCTTGTTCATGAATATTATTTATGGCTGAAATCTCAGCACGTAATACACCACTGAGCATATGGTTAAATTACAATAGCAGTAAGACTCTGATACAGGGCTAGGAAACAATGCTTTTAAGAGCAGGAAGTACACATTAATTTTTGTTAAAACTAAAGATAATTTAAAAGTTCTCTAGAGAAACAGTCCTATGATCTAGATTTGCTTAGTCAGTGCTTCCATCAAGTTTGGTCTTCAATCACTTAAACTCTTTTTCATGACCACTGTTCATTCTACTGGTAGACTAAAGATCAACACAATTCCTGTGCAGTAGGGAAGATGCTATATACATAACACATCGTGTAACATGGAAGCTTGGAGGAAGCTCATCAAACACAGAATTTGACTGAGAGGGAGGATGGAGATATCTTGCTGGGGAATGGAAGACTTTTCAGAAGAAATGAAGCTTGAACAGAAGCTTAAAATCCAAGTATGAATAAGCAGACATAGAGAAGAACGAAGCTAGTCACACTATCTTCTCTTTTGAACTTACCTGTAGCTAGGTAAATGGGGTGGTTCTGGGCAGGGCTCCATGCCTGCATAGCAGTACGATCTATTTCCTTTAACTTCATTCTGCTAAAAGAAACATTTCACAGAGAAATACACTAAGCATGTAACACAGAATACAGAAAAATTACATACACACACACTAAATAAACCATTATGTTATTACTAATACCCAAGGACCATAATTCAAATTTATACCATTTGTTGGAATTCTTCAATACTGTGAAAACTCTGAAAGTATTTTTACACAAATCCTCTAGATATTCTTTTAAAAAAAATAGTTATTCTTTTTGGTGTGTTATCAGCATATGCATACATGTATCTAAATACATCATGTGCATAGAGTGTCCTCATGGACCTGAGAAGGCACTGGATCCCCTGGAAGTATAGATGGTTGTGGACCACCACAGGTTCCAGGTCCTCTGCAGGAGCAGCAAATGCTCCTAACTGCTGAGCCTTTTCTCCAGCCCCAGCACAATTCTTGAGGTACTAACCATCCACTTTTTTTTTTTTTTTTTTTTCATTTTGAGACAAGGTCTTCCTATACAGTCCTGATTGACCTGGAACTCAACTCTGTAATAGACCAAGCTGAACTGAAACTCACAGAACTCTCCCTTGCCTTTGCCTCCTAACTACTGGAACTAAAAGGGTACACAACCATGCCCAACCCTGTTATTCTAATTCTTTACAGATTATACAAATTGAATATCCTTTATCTAAAATGCAGTAAGTGCTTCCACAGTAAGTTTTTATGACACAGAGTTTTTATGACCGGCTGAGCCTCCCTACCCCCAAAATCTAAAATGCTTCCATCCTAGCCAACTACAGCAGCAGAGGCTGGTGGATCTCTTTGAGTTCAAGGCCAGCCTGGTCTACATATCAAGTTCTAGGCCAGCCAGGGATACACAATAAAATCCTGTCTCAATTAGTAACAATAATGATAATAAATAAAATGCTTTGCTTCAAAATTTGAAACTCTTCAAATGTTCCAATTAAGGGTGCTCAACTTAAATTCCTTCAGTTGAAAACAAAATCTATAGTTACCCAACAAAAATAATGTAAAGAACTAAATTTATTACACATGTGCTTCCCAAACTGAGAGATGAAAATACATCAAGGGCAGGAGAAGCAACACAATAAAAGAGATGCATCTTCCTGGAGTAGGATTCCTTGATGCTTAAAGTTTTGTTGTTGTTTTCAGTTTTTTTATTTGTTTATTTTTGGTTTTTCTCAGACGGTGTCTCCCTCTCATAGCCCCAGTTGGCCTGGAACTCACTATGTAGACCAGGCCTGCCTCTGCCTCTCAAGTGCTAGGATTAAAGGTGTGAACTACCATGCCCAGCTAAAAGCAGTTTTGAAAATATTTCTTCATAGCCAGGTGTACGGTAGCTCTTGCAAGATCATACAGAGTTCAACGCCAGCCTGGGCTATACAATGAGTCCTAGGGAAGCCTGGGATACAAGAATGTAATCTTACCTCAAAAAAATAATTAATAAACACACACACACACACACACAGGTATGGTAATGCACACTTGTAATTCTAGCACATGGAACACTAACATAGGAAAATTGAGAATCTGAATCCAGTCTAGGTTAAATGGTGAGATCCTAACTAAAATAATGATAAACAATTTTAAATTGAGATAGACTTACTACAGATTTTAAAATAAAGCAGTTTTTAGAAAACTGGTCACTTCAATATTTAAAACCATACATCATTTGTTTACAGAGTCTCATTAAAGTTACTCTGATAGAAAAATTCAGGAGATACTACACTACATATTTTTTCATGTCCTTGTTATTTTTATATAAATATTTCCCAGGTCATAGTACTTCACTGTAAGGCATATCATGATTTAATTATCTACAAAACCTGTTCTTTGCTTTTTTAACAAACAACTCTCAAAGAAATAGCTATATGTACATGATATTTCATTCATGGGCCAGAATGGCCATATATTTCCAGAAGTAAAATTACTAGGTTCAAAGATAAATACCAGGGTTGGAGATATGGTTTAGTGGTTAAGAGTCTGAGCTGTTCTTTCAGAACAGCTGAGTTAGGTTCCCAGTAACCATGTCAGGTGCTTGTAACTCCAGTTCCAGGGAATCCAACGCCTTCTTCTGGCCTCCACAGGCACTGCACTAATGTGCACAAACCCACACACAGATACATACACACACAGAAAATGGCCGGGTGGAACATTCCTTTAATCCCAACAGAGGCAGGTGTCTCTGGAGTTCAACAACAACCTAGCCTATATAGCAGCATGTGCCAGGCCAGTCATGTTACACAGTGAGACCCTGTTTCAAAACAATACTACCAACAAAAATATAAATAAATAAAAATTAAAAACATACATTCCATTTTAATTTTTTGGAATATCAAGTATGCTTTCTATGGCACGTGAATCCAGAGTGAAATGCCACACTTTTAGAATTTTACCAAGGTAACAGGCAAAAAATGTTAGCTCTGTACAGTTATAATGGGTATTTGTCATCCTACAAAAGATGCCTATTGTCTCTTTATATGATTGTGGTTCATATATACTGTCTTGTCACCCTTTTCCTTTTTCTGTGTGTATCATTGCCTACTTTTCTTTTTCTTTTGTTTTGTTGTTGTTTTTTTTTTCGTTTTTGTGTTGGAGATTGAACCAGGGCCTTCCACTACCACTAAGATGCATCCTCAAGCCTCTAATTTTAAAAATTAAACTGACAGGCAGGGCATGATGGTACACATCTTTAATCCCAGCACTCAGGAGGTAAGTGGATCTCTGTGAGCTCCAGGCCAGCCAGGGATACACAGTATGATTCTGTCTCAAAAAACAAACAAACAAATAAAAAAAATAAATACACAAATGTCAGACTGTCAAATTTAATATTTTGAATTCACTTACATAGTTTTGATGTTTGATGTCTTAAACATAGGTTTTATGTTTTAGAACAGTTTTAGGTTTGCAGAAAAAATAGTTAAGCCAGGAATGGTGGTACAGGCCTTTAATTCCAGTACTCAGGAGGTAGAGGCAGGTGGAGCTCTGTGAATTCAAGGCCAGCCTGGTCTACAGAGCCAGTTCCAGGCTAGCTGGGACTATAAGGAGACCCTGTCTCAAAAAAAAGTTACCACAACTGCCCCTTCCCCATGTCATACAGCCCCCTATCCCCTAACATCCCAGTACACCTGTTCCAATCCAAGAATCAACAGTGCCTCATCATTACCACCCAGTCAACAGTTCAGGGCTCACACTGAATGTACACTGCATGGCTCTGGCAAATGTAGAATAGGGTGTGTCTATCATTATAGTAAGTGAGCCCCAGGTATCTGCCTGTCTCCACATCCCTGGCACTGGGATTCTAAGTGCACATCATCAAAACCAGCTCTGTTATTTGGTTTTGCAATGTATAAAGTATTCTGTTGTTTTCCATTCTCTTTTTGTATAGTTAATATTTGTCTTAATATATATTTCTGGTTCTATCTTTGTAATTTTAAATAACTTTACTGGAAAACAATCCCCAATTTTTTAAAATTTATTTTTATTATTTTAAATTATGTGAGGGCGGGGGGTACGTGTACATGAGTACAGGCACCCTTGAAGGCCAGAGGAGTCAGATCTTCCTGCAGTTGGAGTTACAGGGAGTTGTGAGTCACCCAGTGTGGGTGCTGGGAGCTGAACTCTAGTTCTTTGGAAGGGTAGTAATGCTTTTAACCACCAAGCCATCTCTCCAGACCCCCAAAGTCATATAACAACTGAATTCCTGCTATGCACAAATGAAGTTAGCTCATGTAATCTTATGCAGCTGCTCTAGTACTACCACTTAAGAGTCAACAACATTATCTTTCAGTATTTACCTTTCTACTGCTAAATACGCTTAGATTTCTACTAAGTGACTTGTCAGCTTTAAATGATGTCCTTTGACTTCCAGTCATTACAGATGTAGAAATCTATAAGCTTTTATATCTCCTATTTTCTTCTCCCTTTACTTTATGTATAACCAAATTCCTCCATTACTGGCCATTCACATTTACATGTTATTCTTTCTTTTTACACCACTCTGACTCAGTGTCAACTGTATAAGCATACTCAAGCTCTGCTACAGCACTTGCCGGGTCTTTGTTCAACTTCACAAAATTAAAGTTCCACAGGCACTTCAGACTAACAATATGCCTTGACTTTCATGCATTTGGATTGGTTTTATTTGAAGATTTTACAAACGAAACAACATTCAGAAAGATAATGTGTACAGACTAGCAAGAGACAGAGCCAACTCAGACATTTAACTCCAAAGTTCAAGTTCTTATTTGTTAACTCCCACAAGTTTCAGTATTCAATTTTTCTATCATCAAAAACAACAACAAAAAATTAAGGGTATAGCTGAATGGGCAGAGTGCTGGCTTAGCATGCCAAAGGCCTGGGTTCAGTCTGAACAAACCAGGTGGTAGCACACACAATCCTGTAACCCCAACACTCCAAGGGAGGAAGCCAGAGGACCAGGAGTTGAAGGACATACATAGCCTCAGACATTTTCTGGTCACCCTAAGTTACATGAGACATTGTCTCAAATCAACAATAACAACAAAAAAAAATCAAATATATAAAATATACTTTAGAACAGCAGCAAGATGGCTTAGCTGGTAAAGGCAACCGAGTTTGATCTCTGGGACCCATATGGTAGAAAGAACTGACTCCCAACAGCTGTCCTTGTACACTGTAGCATGCATGTACTCACACACATGCACCCCCATGCACAAAACAAATGAAAATGTAATTAAAAAGTTTTTAAATAAAAATATTAATATTTAGAAGAAATAATTGATGGCAATACAATAAGATTACAAGGACGAGAAATTCATTTTAGAAGCCTGGCATGGTGACCCACACCTGTAACACCAGGACTAGGAAGGTGAAGGCAGGAGACAAGGTGTTCAAGGTCATTTCCAGCTACACATCAAGTCTGAGGGCAGCTTGAGCTACATGAGACTCTGCCTCAAAAAAAAAAGTGGGGGGGAGGGGGAGAAATTCATTTTAGAAAGTGTGCTAGGTTAGCTAGGCATACCTGTAACCTTTGCTTGAAAAAGCAGGATCCAGATGGCTCACTAGCCAGCCAGTCTGCCTAATCCAAGTCTAGAAAGAGACCCTGTTGCAAAAAATTAATGTAGAGAGCAATAGAGGAAGACACCAAACATTCACTCTGCCTCCACACGTGTACACACAGGAGTATGCACAAAAACACATATATGCATTCATATATATACATCACATAGACACGCATGCACCTGCACACACTGGGCAGGGTAGACAACTCACTGGTGGTGCTTACCTAGTCTGTCCCAAGGCCCTGAGTTCACTTCCCAACATCAAAAATGAAAAATTTTTAAAAGCTAGGCTGGTGGCTGGCCCACACTTTTAGTCTCAGCAGCAAGGAGGCAGAGGCATGCAGACCTCTGTGAGTCCAAGGCCAACCTAGTCTACATAGCAAGTTCCAGACTAGCCAGGGTTACACAGTGAGACCTTGTCTAAAAAAAATAAAAATAAAAATTACTTGATAGCATAAGACTGAGAAAATATACTGGAAAAAAATCTAATTTTGCAAGTAAAAAAGGGGTAAACCATTTTTTTCTTATGAGCCCTCTTCTTAGTCAACTGACTTAATCTTTAATAGTAAATTCAAGTTCCAGTTCAATACAATAATCAAATTCACATGGATCTAAATAAGCTCATGACTGTTCAAATTTATCAGTATCACACTTTAGGTGTGTTATAATAAAACATCATTCTATTTTAACTAGATATTTTATAACATCCTATTAGCATATATTATTTATATGTTTTTCAATCCACTTTTTTATAAACAGTTTTATGTGCCCTTGTCAATTTTCAGTGAGGTAATACAACTTTTATTCTTTTGGGATTCAAAATTGCTTGGGGTGATCTGAGGTATGCAGAAAGTATAGGTTTTTTTTTTTTTAAATGTTTATATTAAAGGGAAAACAAATGTGCTGATGAGCTAGATAAGCTAAAAAGATCACACATTCAGATAGGACACTTATTTTTTTAATTATTAACTGTTCAAGGATCTTTACACAGTCAAAAAGAAGGGAAAAGCGGTAAGAATGGGAAAAAGTTTATGATTTCAGAATAATTGATAAAACTGAAACAAATTAGCTTTTTTTTTTTAAGGTTCTCATTATGTAGCCCTGGCTGGCCTGGAACTTGAGATCCACCTACCTCTGCCTCCCAAGTGCTGAGATTAAAGGCATATATCACCATGTCCAATCATAAAATAGCTCTTAAAAACACACACACACACACACACACACACACACACACACACCTGGGGGTTGGGTTGGGGATATAGTAGTTCATTAAAGGCCATTTGCCCAGCACAAGCAATGCCCTGGGTTAGATCCCCACCATTTTAAAAAAGGAAATCCTGACTAGAATTACAGAATCTCTAACAGCAAAGGTACAAGGGCTAAATCCTGAGTGCTTAGTTAATATGTAACATAGAGATTATCCACAAGAACATAAAATGGCTAAATAAAAATTAAAAGCATTTCTAAGTTTATTTTTTTGCTATAATACTCAATGTTCCAGTAGAAGCAGTTCTGTTTACTAACCAGTACCAAATATAAGTTTCAGTGCCAGCTGTATAAAAAGCAGCACTACAACATTATAGCAATGGCTTAGAACTATGTAATGAGGTCTGAATCCAAATTAATAAGAATGCTATAATCCATCCATTGTAATCATTTTCAAATTAAAAATGCTGTGGAAATACAGCTTCATGGACGTATGTGTGTTTCCTTCTCTTAGAAAAGTTTAATCATTTAATTGTAAATAATTTCCTTCAAAATATGAAAGATTAAATGAAGCCATCTATGTTTCTCCATTAAAACTTGCTTTAATAGCTTTGTGTAGCTTTTCTATAGTGTGATAATACATTGTGCATAATTGTTTCACTCAAGACCACTTTACAGAGCATGAACATTAAAAAAAAAACAGTGAGAACAATGGCTTTATGCATATGTATCATCCCCAAGACAGTATTTCTAGCACAGCAGGTACAGCAGAGGTCTGGAGCAGGCACCCTAAGCTTAAATCTCAGCTCCACCATGTCCCAGGCCCAACTTTAATCATGGAGCTTTATCTACATATGTCTTGGCCCCTCTCCAATAACATGACCTACACCATACCTTGTTGTGAAACTTACATGAACTACTGGAGTGCTAAGAACACTAACTGGCTTATAATTTAAAGACTGGCCCAACAAATCTTCAAGAATACATGCAGCACAGGCAAGATGGCACACACCTGTAATCTCAGTACTGGGAGGTGGAGGCAGGAGATCAACCATTCTAGACCAGCCTGGGCTGCACAAGAAGATCCTGCTGGGGAAGGGGGGAGGACTGACAACACACTTATATAGGATATCCAAGGCCCTGTGTTCCAATTGCCACCCCTCCCCCAGTTAAAAACAAAACAAAAATCTGATATCTGAGCAACATTTATGTGCTACACTAGAACTCTTAATTTTTCATCAAACTTTCTCTCCACAATAACTGCATTCAATTAAATGGAAACTTCTTTCTTTCTATTGACTTTCAAACTACAAAAGGCAACTATCAAAATTTTGAAGCAGTATTAAAACCCAACTATTCTTTCAAAAGTAGAAACCTCATAATGATGAGGAGCTGACCCACACCTCAAAAAAGTGAGAAGTGAAAGGGAATGGATTGGGTGCCTTTAAATCCCAAACTAGGAGTACAATCTCTTACTGTTTCTGTTTTTGTTTTGTTTTGTTTTTTAAGTTCATTTTATGTGCGAAAACTATCTCAATAAGGATAGAAAAATTGGTTCTGCAAGGATTACTTAGTATTATCAACTGTTCTAGGTTCACCTTGCTCAGCCAAACTCAGAGAGCAACTGTGCCTTGATTACTGAACTAAGTAGTGTCAAACAAATTCGGAAGATGATAAAACTTTAGGAACTGAAATTTACCTACGTAAGAAAGAAACACACTTATGAATGAAACACTTGGGATATGAGAGCAGGAGGACAGGTAACTAAAAGTCATTCTTGGCTATACAGTGCATTTGAAGCCAGCCTGGGCTACATGAGACCCAATCTCTAAATAGGAAGGAAGGAAAAGAAGGAGGGAGGAAGAGAGGGAAAGAAATTCACTAATTTAGCAGTAAAAGTAAAGACTCCATAAGTTTTTAACCTAGAGTTTGTAAAACTTCGTGGAATTACAAAGAATTACAGGCATGGGCACACGGTGTAGACATGTTTTTCTAGGAAGATAACCCAATGCTTTCATTAGATTCTCAAAGGGGAGTGGAATCCCAAAAGGTTGATCATCACTTACTGCTTTCTACAGTTTACAGATTTCTTTCTACTCAGATTTTTCAGGAAAAAAAACTTACTTAGAAAATTAAGCAGTAAAATCCAAAACTCATCTCAAATCTCACATTTTCCAAATGTGCATGTGTGTAACATAAATGTACACACATTAAGAAAGGCAACTATCAAAAAGCTCTTAAATTCTATAAACCTTTCTCAAAGCTGTAATTAAGGCAGAGAAATGAGAGCAGAACTACAAAAGGCTTAGTAAAGAAGTTGTAGCCACTCACAAATAGTCAGGATATAAGGAAAAGAGGATACTGTGACAAGGACAAGCTTGTGATTACCGATTAAACTGTTATAATTGCAGAAAAAGAGCCGAGTTTCAGCTTTCTTTGGCTAGACAGTTTGGTGGAACTACCAAACTACTGCAACTCCAAAAAACACCCAGCAAAATTAGTCCTCTGAGCGCATAGAAAAAGTTTATGCTTCCTACAAGTCCAGGCAATAGTTTTATTTATTTTACAACTGCCTCACAATGTAACTTAGTATAAGAATAGCAACAAAATCACATCAACTTAATGAGACTTGTAAGTATAGGCTGTGATAGGCAACTATTGTTCCTAAAATAATACAATCACAGCAAATGATAGTAGCCTTCATTACAAATCTATAAACCCTTCAATCTGACAACAGTTCAAATACAAACAAAATCTCAACCTAACTAAAGTCGAAGAAGCAATTCCGAGTGTTTCACTTCCTCACCCTTGGGGACTGTACCTCTTTGTGCACAGGCTCTGAAGGGTTCCTAACCTCAAAACTCAAGTCCCCAGCTGGGCAGACTCCCGGGCAGGACCGCCGCTCGAGAGTCCTAGAAGAGCTGGCGCTGGGCCGTGGAAACGTCGACGGATGATGACCGGCGCGATAACCGGAGAAGATGTGACTCCAGGCGTTGTCCCGCCGGGCCCGAAACGAGACAGGGACGCGCCGTCAGCGGACAGCCGGTCTCCGGCCGGGGGCGGCGGACACCGAGCCGTGGGTCTCAGCGCTGTGCTCGCAGCCGCGAGGGGGCAGGAGGCAAAGGACACACCTGGCGGACCTCGGCGACCTGTCCTGCGTCAGCGAGCGAAAGCCGAACTCTCCCAGGCTCCGCCGCCGCCGCCCCTCCTCCGCAGTTCAGGGCCACCTCCACGTTCCGCTCCAACGTGGCAGCCGCAGCCCCGCCTGCCGGCCGCCACTTCCGGGTGCGGCGATTCGCCCCGCCCACCCTGCCGGCCGCCACTTCCGGGAGCAGCGGCTCGCTCCTCCCACCCCGCCAGTCGGTACCTCCCGGAGCTGCGGCTTCAAGCCGGGGGATTGACGAATGCCGGAACCGGCTGGAGGTGGTGGGCCTTCCGTCCCTGGTGTTGAGGAGCTGCGTGAGGCGTGCGGAAGCGGAGTATCGCCGCCGAGCAAGAACTCCCGCCAGGCGTTTCCGCCTGGGGAGACCCGCGGTGACCCGCTGGGACGCCACGTAGCACTATTCCTCTGAGGCGTCAGCACCACGGGCAACACTGTCAGCCCCGGACCAACCACGCCGGTCAATTTGTCACTGGGCTCTCAAAATTGCTCCGTGGTTCGACATTTTGTCTTTTGAAAACTTACATGACACATCCAAAGGCTTAAATTTTATTACTCCCGGTACTTGGGCGGTATTAATACTTCGATTGCTATTCCATGGTATTCAGACCTGATAGTACTCACCCTGCATCACTGGAACAAAACATTCTAATTTGAAAATCTGAAGTTGTTTTGTTGTTACTTTGGTTGGGTTTTTGAGTACAGGTAAGACTTTCAGATTGGATCACTTGGAATTTCCTATTAGGGATTTAAACCAAATAAAATTCATGAAAATACTAACATCCCCTAAATTTTGAAACCTCTGGTCCCAAACACTTCAAATAACGGAGTCTTAGTACTTTGAATCTTACTAGATGTGTTGCCCACCTGTTCCTTTAGTTTAGGGGAGAGGATTATTTAACCAGTGAAATCAAGCCAGAGGAAAAAACCACTTGGATAAAGTATTAGAACCTTAATCCCATCACTGGAAGGCAGAGGCTAGTGGCCAGTGGATCTCTTGAGTTTGAGGCCAACATGGCCTCAGAGACATGGCTCCTAACTTCTAAACCAGTTTACATTACACTTAACAACCAACTTCTCTGTAACACCTCCTCCCTCCTTTCTCTCTCTCCCTCCTTAACGGATATTTCTTTAACACAAAAAAAAAGATAGCTGGATTTGAGGCAGAAGCAGGAAGATCATGAGTTCAAGGCCAGCCTGAGCTACACAATGAGCCCTTGTCTCAAATACTAAATGCCAAGATGTAGCTTATTATTAGAGCTTTTGCCTGGCGTACACATGCCCTGTTTGATTCCAAGCAACAAGCCAGTACTCCTGAGTACTAGAAATAGGAAATGTTTTTGCATTCACTGTGTCTTTCCTAATACCTTCCCAAGTATCCTGCATACATGTTTCAATTACCAGGCTTGGAAAACAGTTGTTTGTAAAATATTGTCCAACACTACCACCCACCCCCAAATGCCAAGCACAGGGGTGAGGGTGAGGGGTGATAAAAACCTGAGTTCCAATACCCGACACTCACGTTAAAGCATGGAAAGACAGGATGCATCTCTTAGCACTGGAATTGAGGGTGGGGCAGAGAGGGGCACTGATCCCCAGCACCACAAATAGGAAGATTCCTCCAGTGCACTAAAAGGGGCAGACCCACCGAATATGGGTGGCACCATCTCAGACTGGGGGGCCTGAGTAGAGTAAGAAGGGAAATAAAACAATGGTTTGCACAGCTATTGTCTCTGCTTCTGAGCCACAATAAGGGACTGAAATGTGTGAGCTGTGAGCCAAACAAATCCTTCTTCCCTTATGTTATTCCTGTCCATTTTGTCAGAGCAATAATAAAACAGTTTACCTTCACTAACTTTTTCTGGTTGCCGTATTTAGAACTGGTTCCTGAAAGTGGTAGGGTCAACATTCCCACACAGCTTTATCTGGCACCATTACTAGCGGATCTGCAGGTTCTCCTACAGTATGGTCTTACACTATTATACAAAGCAAGAACTACTTGCATCATGAAATCTGGATGCAAATTTCAGAGTAGTGCCCTTGTCTGAACAGCTTCTTCAGATACATTACCATTAATTCATGCTGACTTCTGAAATAATTTAACTAGCTTTACTGCCAACGTGTTCATTTATTCTCTTATAATCACTTTTTTCTTTCTTGAGGATTTTTAAAAAGCAGGGTCTTCTGTGTAGCTCAGGCTGGCTTCAAACTCATACCAATCCTCCTCAAGTGCTGGGATTACAGGTGTTTGCCACCACACCTAGCTCACTCAAAATGGCAACTATAAACTATACTTTGGTCTAAACGCTATCCCAAGTAATAGGACTGATGTGGATTAGTTTTCTCCTCATATAAACATCCTATTAGTTCAGAAGACTTTGACATACCCGTACTTCATGTTAATGTAAAAATAAAAGGATTTTTTAAAAGATGGTGAATCAGGGATAATTTGTATAATCATCAGGCCTAGAGTTTGACCTATCTTTGCTTTCTAGTCACCACTTCCTAGTCCAATTTCACTTTCAGTATTAGCAATTCTTTGCTTTTTCTTTCTTGCACTTATATGTATATATCTGTGTGTGCACACATGCCACAGAGGGCATGTGAAGGTCAGAGGACAACCTGGAGAAGATAGCTCTTCTTTCACCATGTGGATTCCAGGGATCAAACTCAGACTATCCCCAGCCTTCTGCCATTTTTTAAACCAATTCCTTTCTCAACCAATTCCTGCTTTTGACAATTTTTGTTAACAACCATGTTAGCTTAATCTCTGAGAAACAGACAAAAAAACCTATTTGATTTACTT
Source organism: Eospalax fontanierii (assembly GCA_035773235.1). Classification (NCBI taxonomy): domain Eukaryota; kingdom Metazoa; phylum Chordata; class Mammalia; order Rodentia; family Spalacidae; genus Eospalax; species Eospalax fontanierii. The sequence continues at coordinate 25,093,218 of CM069533.1, read as the reverse complement.
AATAACTGATGTTCAGTGGCCAATCACCAACAGAACTCGAAAGTAACATTGGACACCGATTGTGATGTCCTTTTTACATTTACCTGTGGAGGTCATAAACAACTTTCTGGAGTCAGTTCTCTCCTTCCACCCTGGTTTCAGGAATAGAACTCAGATTATCAGGACTGGCAGCAAGCACATTCATCAACTGAGCCATCTTACTGGCCCTTTTATTTGCATAACAATTTGTAAACTAAAGGGTTAGTATCAAAATTTATGCAACTGGGATTAGTTAATATTGTATTAACTTAAATTTTAACCGTGTCAGAGAACTGGCTTTATTTGCAGTACTGGGGACTGAACCTAGAGACAACACATACCAGGCAAGCAGACTACCACTAATACAACTGAAGCCCTCATTAAAAATATTTTTAATTATGTGTATGTGGGGTGTATGGGCATGTGAGTGCAGGTACCCACAGAAGCCAGAGGTGTCAGGCCCCCAACAGCTTGAGTTATAGGTGCCTGTGAGTCATCATAGTATGGTCACTGAGAATTGAACTCGGGTCTTCTAGAAAATCAGTACTTGCTCTTAAGCACTGAATCATCTTTACAGCCCCACAGCCCTCATTTTTATTTTGAGGCAGGTTCTCACTAAATTGTCCAAGCTGGTTGTTAATCTCAAAACCTGGATTATAGGCCAGTGCCACTGAGTCTTGCTAAGGACTGGTACTAAAGTGAAATTCATGCATAATCAAAGATTGCAAAGGATCTGTATTAGTTACAGATGTGATTAAAAAACCATGAATGATCAAGGAAACTTATAAAAGGAAGAGTTTATTTGGTTTATGGTTCCAGAGGGATAGGAGTCTATTATGATGGAGAGGCATGGTAGCTTGAACAAGATGCTGAGAGCTTACATCTTTAGCAGGCATAGCAAGTGGAGGGAGGCCAAACCGCAAGGAGGGCAAGGCTAATGTCTATCCTCAGTGACAGGCTTCCTCCAGAAAGGCTACTGTAATGCTCAGAGAACAGACTCCCAAAGACCACCAAAGAGTCAGAAGTGTATGCAAGAACAGAGCCTTTATTTGGGCTTAAGCCCAGACCTCACCAACCCAGTGGATCCCTGCTGAAAACCCTGATCCTAAAGGGTGTGGGCCTTTTATTGAGTAGAGACAAAAGGACATTACAGTGGCGCATTATCATTGGCCAGGGGAGCCGGCGTGTGTCAACTTAATTCAAATTGATTGGAGGATGGCTAAGGGATTTCTCATTGGTGGGGGCTCTCTTCAGGTCAAAAGAATGTGCTGTTACTGAAGCTCAGTTCTCTTCCCCAGCCCCCATAACCAGAGACTTGTAACAACTTGAGGTTGGCAAAACGGAGCCACAGCAGTTTGATTCCTGTTATCCTAAAGCCAAGCATTTAACAGAAGCAGAAGGAGCGGTTAAACTAAGGGGCATGGGAAGGGAAAGAAAAGAGGGTTCCACATTTCCACCTCTTCTAGTGGGTAAGACCGACTCAATCATGGGTCAGGGCAGGAGGTCCCTATCAAGGAGGTCTAGGGGCTGATAGTGGGTTCTTAAGACCATCAGTTGCACAATATTGACCCGTTCTCTAATAAAGGTAAGTAACCTGTTAACAACACAGGGTCCAATAGTCAGCATCAATAAAAGGAGGATTATGAGTCCGGCTAAGGCCGAGCACAAAGTGGGGAGCCAAGGAGACCAATTAAATAGTGACGCATACCAGCTCTGAGTTTCTGCTCTCAGCTTTTCCCTTTCTCCTAAGCGTTGTTTTACTAAATTTAAACTCTCCCGTATTATGCCTGTATGATTTGCATAAAAACATTCTGGCATCAGTGAGCCAACGTTGCCCTTCCTTTAATATATATCTTAGGTAGACTACTTCCTGTTGGCATATTTGGGCTTTTTTGGCAGACACTCTATATCCTAGTCTACCTAGTGCAGTTAATAAGTCTTTAGTTCCTTACTGGCATGACAGGACATCGTCTGCGGCTATTAAGATATCATCCACATATTGCAACAATGTGAGCTGGAGGTGCTCCAACCTGTACTCACCCAAGTCTTCATGAAGGGCTTCGTCGAAAAGGGTGGGTGAGTTCTTAAATCCTTGTGGCAAGTGGGTCCAAGTTAGTTGCCCATTAAAACTGATCTCGGGGTTTTGCCATTCAAAGGCAAAGAACAGTTGACGCTCTTTGGCTAAGGGCAAACTAAAAAAGGCATCTTTTAATCTAGCACTGTATACCAGCTCCTAATAGGTGGGAAGGAGCTTAGAAGAGTGTAGGGGTTTGGAACCGTGGGGTGAATGTCCATGACCCGTGTATTTACTTCTCTTAAGTCCTGCACTGGCTGATACTCATTTGAATTTGGTTTCTGCACTGGGAAGAGGGGTGTGTTCCAGGCCGACCAACAAGGCACTAAGATACCTTGGTTTTTCAATTGTCTGATGTGCAGAGTGATTCCCAATCTAGCCTCTTAGGACATGGAGTACTGCTTTATTCGTGCTGGGAGTACCCCAGGTTTCAGTTCTACCCAGATGGGAGGCCAGTGGGCCGCCAATCCCATCCTTTCAGTTTCTGCTCATGTTAGGGGAAATTCTTGTAGCCAGATAGAAATCTCTCTTTTCAGTTGTGGACTATGCCTCTGATGCAATCAGAATTCATCTTCTAGTTGTAAGGTTCATATTTGAATAGGATGGGCTCCTGCATCCATTAAATGTGCCCCTTCAGGTGAGGAGCAAATGTGGGCCCTGATCTTGGTAAGTAAGTCTCTCCCCAAGAGTAGGTAGGGGTAATCTGGCATCCTAGGAAAAGAGTGGGACACCCGGCCCATGCCAAGGTCCACTTTTCTTCAGGTGCCCCATGAGTATTGATTTATGCGAGTTGCTCCTTGCACCCAAGATTTCTTGTGAGATAATTTTCCCTGGGTCTTGGTTAATACTGAATGTTGAACACCCATATCTACATGAAAATTCACGGGTGTCCCCTCCACTCTGAGGGTTACCCTGGGTTTGGGGAGGGGATCTGAACCCCATCCTCCCTAATCACTTATTTCTCCGAGCTCGAGGACCTGCACCTCTTTCCCGGTCCTCTCTTGCTTAGCAAATGGCCAGTATTTGCATTTGTTGATTTCCTGCCTCAGTAAGGGGCCCTATGGCCCTTAGGGGGAGGACAGTAGAATCCTCAGCTATCCTCTTTGGACTCTCCTACGAGCTTGAGGGGGCTGACCCTCCCCTTCTCAGCCGGGGCTGCAGCTGCTGCTTCTGCCTCCCCTGGAGCATCTTGTGGTTCTACCTGTAGGGGCAGATAAGGAGGTGGTTCAAACAAAAGTTTCTCTTCTGTGGTTCCCTGCAAAACAGGATAGAGAGGGGCAGTTGATTTTGTCTTACTTTTATGCTGCTTGTCCTCATGTAAAGTGAGGACGGTGGACTTTGGATTGGGAGGAGGAAGAAGTGGCGTAAGCCATGCTGCAGGTTCCTCTATCATAGCTTGCCAGGTTGTAATGTACGGGACCTGGTCAGGATGGCCGGGGCATCCATAGATTATATCCTTTACTCTGCAGATGGTGGGGAGGTCGAACGTTCCCTCCTCCAGCCAGCCTACTTCAAAAGTCGGCCATTAATTCCTGCAAAAGATAAAGAGCTTTCCCTTTTTAACTTCCAGCCGCATGAGTCTGGCTTGGGCTTTGAACTCCGGGAAATGGTCCTGGAAAAGACTAAGAGGTGTTACCTGATTCTGTCCCATCTCCTCTAGAACGGTTAAGGTCACAAACACAACAAAGATCACAGACACAGATAACACAAGGTTAACAGGCGCCTTGAACTGAAAGTAGGACGACGGCCTCCCGCCACTCAGCAGTCGCGACCCGCTTCACTCTTCTAGGTTTACTAGAGGAATCCAATCCTCAACAAGTGGGTCCAGGATGTCTCCTGAGTCCCACGGCCTGGGGCCCTCCAGTGCGTCCACCTAGGCCTCCAACACAAAATCCGGCCCGAATACCAAAAATCTGCAACAACCAGAGACACGACGACAAAGATCGGATGAGGCTCCATGCCTGGGGTCCGGTGGGAGTCTTGGGGATCCCGGACGAGCCCCCAAAATGTTATGCCCAAAGAACGGCTTCCCAAGAACCACAACGGAATCCGGAGTATATGCAAGAACAAAGAGCCTTTATTCCAGTTTAAGCCAGGACTCTCAGACTTCCCAACGCAGTGGATCCATACTGAGAGCCCCAAAAGGAGTAAGAGCTTTTTATAGGTTAGGGACAAAGGGAGGTGGAGATTTACCGTGTTACATCTGCATTGGTTAGGAAGGCCCACGCGTGCCAAGCATATTTAAAATGATTGGGTATGAATTGGATACTATGGGTTATATGCCAAAATTGGTTAAAAAGAGCTATAAGGCTCCTTATTGGTGAGTTCCATCTCTGGGGCAAGAGGATGGAATGCATTACTTAAGCCTATTGAAATGTGTTGACCATTGCCCAAGTCCGGCCCGGATCCTTGTTTTTCTAAGCTTATCACAAAGTGCCAGTCACTCCCTGGCTATACTGGCTTAGGTTTGTTTCTTCCTTCTTTTAGGCTTGTGGTCAGGGTCTTATTAGAAGGACAAGATGGAGCCATCTCTTAGCTTCATGTGATATCCCTAAGCTAAGCATTTTATAGAAGCGAAAAGAGCAGTTAACCTAAGGACATTGGGAACAAAGAAGGGATTTCTAAGGGCCCCACATTTGGAAGGTCTCTTCTGAATCTTCCTCAGGCGGCATGAAGCCTTAATGCTGTCTTTAACTTCTGTTGCTGGTTTATCAGAGGACCATAGGGAGCAGTCACAAAAGGACAGTAGCTAACAAGGAACAGCTAGTAGCCTGATCTAAAAAGCCTAGTGGCAATTAATTCCTTGATGGTACTGTCTAGAATCCATGTTTGGGGGGAAAAAAAAAAATCACCTGGACCTAGAATTGCTGAATCTCATAAACTTGATAAGTAGGTTAAAAATACAGGAACCTGAAAATGCCATAAAAAAAAAAAAAAAAACCTCTGAATTCTGGCTTAAAAATAAAAATAAACAAGGATTGAGCATAAAGTGCACATAGCCATAAGTGTTCCCAGAGAAGCAACAGAGATGATGGCCAGATTCTAGTTTTTACATCCCACCAGTCAATCCCTCCTTTTGTTCTTTGTGCCTAAAATGTGCTCTCTGAACACTGCAGGGGCATTTGATGTTTCAGAGATTGTGGTGTACACGTAAAGATTTGCAGACATAAAAGCAACATTCTTCCTGTAACTGATACAGGTTTTGTTGTGCCCAGAGAATGGTCCCCGGAGAACCACCACGGAGTCCGAAGTGTTTGCAAGAACAAAGAGCCTTTATTCAAGCTTAAGCTCAGACTCTCAGACCTCACCAATGCAGTAGATCTGTGCTGAGAGCCCTGAGGAGAAGGGGAAGGAGATTTTTAATAGGTTTGAGACAAAGGGAGGAGGGGAATTGCAGTGTTACACTCTGATTGGTTAGTGAAGTTACATATACTAAAATCGGGAAAGGGGATTTGGGGTCTCTCATTGGTGGGTGCTGTCTTCAGGGCATAGGAATGTGCTATTACTCAAGTCCATTGTAAGGTCCTGTTTTTATGTTACTTGGTCTCACTGTGTTCAGGCTTGCTCACCATGCCCCGTCCTGTACTCCCTCCCTCCTCATCCCCATGACCAGAGGCCCACACCCGTTCAAGGCTAACAAGATGGAGGGAGTTCATTGCAAAATAGAACTGTAATAGTTTCCTTCAGCTGAGCAATTTACAGAAGCAAAGAGCGTGATTAGAACCAAGGGGAATGGATTGAGGAATTCCGAGGAGGGTTCCACAGTTTCACCAGCAGTTAGTTGTGAAATGTAAGTTGCAAGTGAATGTGTTCCTATATTAAAAAAAATTCCTGGGCGAGACCAATTATTTTTGAGTCATAGCAAGATTTTGGGCAGTAAAAGTGGAGTTCCTAATATATACACACCTATTTCCTACACAGATGGTAACGTTGAAATTCTAACCATAAAATAGATAAAACTCTTTTGAGACAGTGGTAAATAATTGGAGGGCTATGTCTTTCTGATTCAGATTTTGGGACAGATAGATGTCAAGGTCCATGTGTTGGTTATGAGGACCAGGTCTAAGAAGAAAGTATGAAGGGTCCTAAAGACTTAAGCAGACAGTAAACAGTGATTTAAGAAAAGCTTCCAGAGTTGGAAAGATGGCTCAGCAGTTAAAACCACTGGCTGTTCTTGCAGAGCACCCTGGTTCAGTTCCCAGTGCCCACTTAGCAGGTAAAAACCCTCTGGAACTGAAGTTCTAGGGAAATCTGATGTCCTTTTCAGTTCTCCATAGGCTTGCACAATATCAATACACATAATATGAAAAAATAAAATACTTCTAATAGTCTCCGGAAAGGCAGAACACATGGCTGCTCCCTTGAGACTTAACAAAGGGGACACACAAGAGCGGTTTGAACCCAGGCAAAGTTTTGAGTGGAGTCCCAAATTCAATCCACTCAACAAACAGTTGTATACTTTTTCAAATTGTTTTGTTTGACTGAGCCCAAGTTAGGGCCATCCAGGGTCATGACCCAGTGAGCTTTGTACAAGTTAAGCTCACTAAACTTTTGATGGGAAATGGGCCAGTCCACTTGCAACTCAAGGTCTAGGTATAAGCTTAAAACTTGAGTTTGACTGCAATTATACTTAGGAAGAACTTTCCTTCCAGATGTTCATTGGAACTATATACATATAGGAGTCCTGTTCTTAAAAGAGATTCCCTCAGAAGGACTTACAAACTGCCACAGAAAGATATGGCTGGAAAGTCCTTTAAAAGACTTTTTTATCCAGCTGTTAAAAGACTGGCAGGGGTGGGTGGGTAGGAGGGATGGCTCCATGGTCCTCTTCCAGAATCAAGATACAGTTTCCAGTACCCACAATGCAGCTAACACCGGTTCTCAACTCCAGTTCTAGGGAATCCTTCTTCTGGCCTCTAAATGGTACACTTAAAAACATGCACAAAAAATACTCATTTAAAAAAAAAAAAAACGGAGCTGGGCATGGTGTTACACTTGTTAATCCTAGCACTAAGGAGGTATCAGCAGATGGATCGAGGCCACCTGGTCTACATACTGAGTTCCAGGCCAGCTGGGGCTACAGTAACCAGAAAGGATGACAGTTGGAGGAAGCCTCCTGTTAGACAAACACTAACACCAATCCAGGAACTGGTGTGTCTTAAACATTAAGGTTTCACTGATATCTACTGATGAAGCTGAGGAATTTTCAGGATACAATGAAGAGAGAACAAGGAAATGTTGTAGCAATTTCTGGGAGTCAGGTGAAGGAGAGGAAGTTTATTCACGACAGCAGGCATTATTCCATAATGGTGGCAGGGAAATTTATAGTCAACTCACCGTGGAAGCCAGTCATTTCATATAAACATATGGTTACAAATGATCACAAGATTGCAGCAATTTGGCAAAGATTTCCCTGGGTACAGACCTGTAATAAGCACCAGGGGCATGGGCAGATTCCTGCTCCCTTCCTTTATTCTTAATCATCTCTGGGGCTTTTCAGGGTTCAAGGTTCTGAGCGACCACCTCATCGCTAGCAAATTTCTACTGCCACCACATTCCCTCCTCTTCATCAACATAACCCCTAATGTTTTATTCTAGAGCTATTCTTTGATAGTCCTGATTATCTCTCCAGTTTTGAAAAACACACGTAAGCAAGAGAACTAGGAGGACCATGACTATCACTCTTGTTAGTAGCCAGCCAGGGGACCCAGATATTCCGGTATGACTCAGCCTCCTCCCTCCCCCACCAGTTTTTATTTTCTCTCAAACTGCTTTCCATTTTATGCCAATTTATTTGCATGAAAACAGCATTCTTCCCCTAAATAGGCACAAATCCCTCCCTTTCCTATTGTAATCAGGTCCAAACTTCTGGGGTTCTGTTAAGAAGTCTATCTGATTCTGGAGAGTGGTAATGCTGGCTATGTTGGACCTGGTTAAGCCCAATCGCTACAGTCCCATTACATGCCATAACCACTAGGACCTCTCCTAGAATGGGGAGCAGGGTTGGGTTTCCGCCTATAATAGGACTGGTGATGTTGTACTCTCCCAACTGGGAGGATACCCAAGTCAGGAGCAAGAAATACCAGAAGGCAGTCTTCCCCAAGGTAGCAGGTAGGTATGCACTTGGAGAAATGAAGTAAGTCCCGCTGGGAAGCTGGAGACAAGTAGGTACAATTTTCCTGTTTCCGGATGCACAAAACTTTTCTCATGGTTAGAACTGGGGGCCCAATCAGACAAGGGCTTTTTGTTGTTGTTCCACTGACTACGGTTAAATTGATGACTCCTACCTTGGTATAGGTCATTTGGCTTGCCCTTAAGCACATTCAGCAGTCACTCCCCAGGTCTGTGCCAATAGCTTGTGGCTTTTATTTACAAGCTTGAGCATCTTTACTAGAGGGGCGTCAGGGTCTAACTTAGATAGGCTGCTGCTCAGAGGGAGGTTCCTTGGTTTCAGGACCCAAAGGTCTAAAGTGTTACTAACTATGTCGACTGGTATTCTCACTTTGGTTGCCGTAAGCACCAGTCAAAAGGTTTGCAGGGTGTCCCTTACACCCATGTTATACAATCCAACCCAATGTTGGAGGGGGTTTTCAACAGTCAATTCTGCCCCCTAGGGTTCTTCCCTGTGGCCTGTCACAGCTTTAATACCTTGTCCTGATATAGGAGCTCTTTGCCATGTCCCTTTGGTAGCAAAGTCCATACATGACAAGTGCTTAAGGAAGGAACAATAGAGGCCTCCACATTCGTCTTTCTGTCCTCTGGGGACATATCCATATGCAGCAATCTTATGGGCAGATCAAGTAATAGCAGTCTGCCAACCCATCGAGGGTGGTCACATCTGGGGGGGCCTTCCCCAAACTAGAAGCACCACCTGAAGGCGATAGGGCAGATCCCTTTGGGGTACGGGGGGTGGGGGCTGTTAGTTATATTGACCAGTGTCCAGGATTCAAGGCTACCTTGGGACAGGGTCACTTTCCAAGCCACCTTAGTTGACAGGGTCATGGAGGCTGGTAGGAGCTGGTCCAACTGGGCACCTACAGGATCAGAAGGGACATCAGGAGGCAGAGAGGGTGCCAGCTCTTCATTGCCATCTACAGGTTGCTTTGAGAATGTCAACTTCAGAGATTGGTCTACTGTGGCTCAGTCCACTCCTGTCTCAGGTTGATGGCAGTCTTTCCGTGGGTGTGAGGTATCCAAGGCTTGATGCCTGCAGCTCTGAGAGCTGAAGGGGTGGGCAGGATGATCTGCTATGGCCCTTCCCATCTTGGTCTAAGCTTCCCCATCTGGGAACCTTGATCCAGACCAAGACTGATGGAGAAGGCAGCAGATTCAAGTGCCTATCAATCTTCTTGATGGGTGTTACCAAACATCTAGAGGCAAGTTTGCCCTTTGGCCCAGAAGTCTCCAGTCTCTTGGGAGTGGTGGGGGAAACAGGAATTCAAACAGCGAATATCCACACTTTGAGGTTGAGCGTCAAACAAGTGGCAAGATCTCAGGGGCAAGGGCAGATCCCTGTTTACCGTTCTCATTCTTTTCTTATCTCAGGGGCTTCCGTGGTTCAAGGTTCTTAGCAGCCATATCACTGTCAATAAATTTCCATTGCTACCACAGAAAAGGTTTTTTTTTGAGGAGAGGGTCTCACTAGAAGCCTGGCCTGGCTTTGAACTCAAGAGATCCACCTATCTCTCTTTTTAACCATATTTATTATTTGCCAGGCATGGGGGTACATGCCTTTAGTCCTAACACTCAGGAGGCAGAGGCAGGTGAATCTCTTTTGAGTTCAAGGCCAGCCTGGTCTACAGGTAGACCATGTCTAACAATGAACAAAAATAAATTTTTAAAAATACAAAAAAAAATTTAAGATCAAAGCATAGTTGCATGTGATGGCAGAAAGATCAGTAACATACTGAGTTTGAGCTAGCGAATGCTAATAAGAAAACACAAAACACAAGAAAAAAATTTGTAATGGCATTGTACAGTGAGTTAAGGAAGGCAGGCAAGAACCCTGCTTGGTGTTAACAGGAAAATGGTAAGAGACCTAGAACTGAGGTCCATTTGTAGTGGGGAAAGAGACCTGATGGCATTTAAGGCAGTTCCAAAACTGTATTACCTCATCCTAATAGGGGTCCATATTGATAGAAGGGGTCTGTCTCCTTGTGAGACAAGGAATAAGTAACCCTATTTCTGAATAAGGCATCTCTCCAGGACAAAAAGGTCCCAAATGTCCAAATGGGATTCAACAAGTTGCAACTCTCAAAAAAGGAGTCTTACTTAATTCAAGAACCTCCTGCCAACAGGTAAAAGGCAAGAATGACAGGTATGCATTCCAGGTCTGGCAAGATCCCTGATCTGAGGCCATGAAGTCCTGAGATGGAGTCAGCCAGACTCTGAAATGCAGGCCAGAGAAGGAAAAAGTATAGGGTGTAGAAATTTATTCACCTTGTGTGAGAAAAGGGGAACGGAGTGCTGACAAAAAGGTTTGGAGACTGACGAGGAATGGCCTCACCTCAGAGGGAAACCCAGAGATCCTAATGCTCAGTGACTGACTGCAGCTTCATAGAAGGCTGAGTAAGGGAGAAAGTGAAGAGGGGCCTGCGTCTCACATGATGTGTGCAGATTTGCCCTGAGGGAGCCGCCACCAGCGACTCTGCTGCATGTCAAAGATGGTGACCCCTGACAATCAAAGGAAAAGGGCAAACATGTGTTTCTCCTGACCAGACAAGGCAAGGCAGTTCAAACACTTCTTCCTCAAACTTTATAACATGGGCTCAACTATCAGGCAGACATTACGTTTTTGCTATGAAAGACCAGAAGAAGCACTGGCCCCTCACTCCTAAGAACACTGGTAACTGAGTACCAGATCACGGGGAACTTCTGGCTCCAGAGTTGCCCTGCCCAGAAGTCACCAACTGTCCCCAAGCATACACTTGACTTGGAGCACAGAGAGCTAAGTTCCCCTCTTCCCTGTATGGGCTGGAGTCAGACAGCAAAAACTCAGGTTAGAAGAGAATTGAAAAAGGTATTTATTAAGTACAAGACAAGTGGACAACAGGAAGAACAGGAGAACAGAGGAATGACTGGCTACTTGTAAGGAAGCCTCCCTCTACCTAGTTTAGTTTCCACAATGGAAATGAAAGCAGTCCTCATTAGTTGATGCACGTTGTCACCACCTTACAATATACAGTGCCCCTCATACCTGACTTTTCTCCACAGTGGAGAATACCTCAAATTGAGTTACAAATAGTTTGAATTCTATGAGAATTATGACTCCTTTCTCATTTCAAATCTTTTTATTTTGTTATCTTTTTCTCATTTAATAATCTTGAAGTCTCCAAAGGGTAAATAAAATTGGACAAAGCAACTATCACAAGGCAGGACATGGTATGGAATCCAGTTTTTCCCATAATCACCATAACCAAGCTTATATTTTCAATAAAACCACAGTATCTACTTTTTGTTTTACTTTTCACATTTATTGATTGATTGATTTAGGTCTTTATTTACCTCCTCTCACTGTGCATTCCAAGGACTGAACTCAGGTGGACAGGCTTGCAGGACAGGTACTTTCACCGCTGAGTCATCTTGCTGACTCTCATAAACCTTTTTTAAAATTTTAAGAGACAGGTCTTGTATAGCACAAAACTGTCCTGAAACTCACTACGTAGCTTAGGATGACCTTGCCTCTCTAGCACTAGGATTACAAGTGTGTGCACTCATGCTCCATTCTACTGCATCAAGCTTTTTGTTAAAGTTTACGTAAGTTTAAGAAATAGGAAATTATCACAAGCAATATTTTATATGGGATATTTTCATCAAATGTGAAAATATCTACAATAGCAGGTAGAATTAAAGATATAACTGAGAGTTGATTCCTAGCTTACCAGTTTATTCTTTCTCCATTTTTACGCTTCTTACTGTTGTAGCTACAGATCATTTATGGAATATCAAACAGTAAACAAATGTAAACTCTGTAACTTGATTTCTAAGGATTTCAAAGGCTATGAAGATCTAAGAAAAGATGAATATCTTTATAAGGCACAAGACCCACCATACACAGAGAGGACATCAAAAGGTTCACTTGGGGAAATCAGCTAATCTATCCACTCCTTTCCTGTTATGAGCAGGATCTATTAATGTTTCCATTAACAAGGAAAATAAATTTTTTTTTAAACTTTTTCCTATATTATCAGAAGGTTAAGGCACTTTGAGTTCAGTATCTGGAACCTAAAGAAAGGTAGAAGGACATGGATGGGAGCGATGGTTCATCAGTTAAGACTACATGCTGTTCATCCAAAGGACCCGATTTCAGTTCCCAGCATCCGTTATCTGGCGATTCACAAATGCCTCTATCTAGCTCCACAGAATGTAACACACTTTTCTGGACTATGTAGGTACCGGTACACACACACGCACACCCCACATCAATAAAAATAACAGTTTTCCATTGGATTTGCTGCAACATGCAGGAAATACTATACATATGGGAGTCTGAAGCAGAATTAAGAGTTCCGGGGAATTTTAGCAATTTCAGAGGTTCCCAGCACTAAATAACTAACATAATTTAGTTAAGTTCACAAATCCCTTACCTTGATGTCCTCATCCACACACATTAATCATAACACATCATGATAGGAACAGCAGTGGAGAAATTTAATCACCGGACAGCTGGACTTTCTTGTTATTTTGTGGCTCTACAAAACATTTTTTGGTTTTTTATTCCTTGGCCCTTTAAAACTCAACAATGGCACAGTTTGATAAATTTCAATTCTCTAAAGCATGTTGGATACAAAACAAAGACAAAACAAAACATTACATCTTTTCCGACTCAGGAGGCAAAGGCAGGCCGATCTGAGTTTGGAGCCAGTCTGGTTTAGTGAGTTCAAGGCCAGCTTGTACTACATAGTGAGATCCTGTCTCGAAAAAAAACATTGGACAAAACTTCATGACAAAGGTTTCAAGTGTCATTCTATCTACTTTGTATAGTCTATTTCATATAACTTTGGAGATGTCTTCTCAGAAATAAGCAAGCCTGACATGACAGGCTAAAATCTACCCTAATACATTGAGTGTCACCTTTTTCCTTTATAAACATTAAAAGTTTCTTTTATTATTTTTATTTTATATGTATGAATATATTGCCTGCATGTATGTAAATGCACCCATGTCCTGCAATGCCAATGGAGGTCAGAGGAGGACATCAGATTCCCCTGGAAATGGAGTTAAAGGATATTAATCATCATGTGTGTGCTGGAAGTTGAATCCAGGTCCTCCACAAGAGTAGCCAGTGTTCTTAACCTGAGTCAACTCTCCAACTCCTGCAGTGTTTTTAAAAGTTTACAACTATAAGAAAAATCAAGGCTTTCCTGTCAGGCATGTCTAACCTGTAGCAGCCTGCAATGCCTGCTGCTGTTGTCAGCTGTGAAAGCAGCCCAACAGGTGAAGTTACTTAAGGCATTAAGAATTTTGTGTGTGATTTTTTTTTCTTTTTTGAGGCCTTTGTTTTTGTTGTTTGTAACTTAATCATCTGGTTCTAGAGCGTGATCCTTGCTGGTGACAATGCTGTGCCTCAGTGTCAAAGTCAGACACACCAGTGAGGAAAGATTTGTTTCCTCTTAGAAGGAACTTGAGAACAAGGAGGAGAAATGATGACTACTACCGGACATGCATTAGTGTTCTATCAAATAGGGATATTCTGATTGCCTGGCAGTCCACAGCTTGCGCATGAAGAGAAGTTAAGCCCATAAAAGGGAAAAGCAGGGGAAAGGAATCACACCTAATAAAAATATGTTCATCGTACTGGATATAAACCAACCTTTTGAGGAAACAGCCAAGTGCCTCAATCATGTTAAATATTTGTACCTTTACTCCAATCTCTGGCAAATAATTTGTATCACTGCATGTAAGTAATTGAATTATAATCCTTAAAAAACTGAGCAGAAAGGCTACCCATCCCATGTTACCGCCACTCCTGAAAATACTGAAAATAGAGGGAGAACCAATTTCTAACTACAGTCCAGTTTCAACTTACCCAATTAACTACAAATAGGAATTTGGAGTAAAGGCTCCAAGAAAAAGATAAACAAGGTAGATATTCTGACTACAAAAAGATTTTCTAATAAGTGCCCTAGAAACTGTGCGTATATACTTATATACATATTTATATAAATTATATGTACATATAGGTAAGAATAAAACCATGTACTTTAGGAAAGTTCACTTACTAGGACATACTTTTACACTTGTATTTACTAATATCAAATACTAAATCTTTCAATGAAATGAACTGAAACTTTTAATAAAGTAGTGAGTTGGTAGTCAAACTCCAAGGGAGTTGCCAATCATGCCCCACACTCTTGTACAGCCTCTTACAAATGTACCAGGACTGGACTTTGAATAATTAGAGGGCTTCCCAAACCAAGTTTTCAAAGGTAATCTACCTTGGCTTTTTTTCTCCTTGATCTTTCCCTTTGTAAGACTACAGCTACTATTATGGAGACACTAGGCTATGAAGAGGTTCACACAAGAAAGAACTAAGTACTTCAGACAACAGCCCGCAAAGTGAGTCTAGAAGTTGATGTATTCCTGCCCTCACGCCAGGTTTTCAGAAAACCACATAGAACCCTTCAGAACAGTGAGACCTATACTCAGATTACTGATACACAGAAAGTAGTGTTTGTTATTTTGAACCACTTTAAGTTAACTTAGAGGTTCAATTCATATGCATATCCTGAAAACAAATTGTACAACTTGTAAAAGATTTGATCACCAAAAATTTCAGAGCTCCAATACTTTCTAAAGCAAAACAGAATTTCTTAAATTTGAGAATATTTGAGTTAGTCATAGCAGAACACATGAAAGGTACTGGCAGAAAAATAAATCAAAGAACACAATAAAAAGGTGGGGGGGGGGGCGGGGGGGCGACACACAACAACCAGGCAGGAATCTGACAACAGAGAAGGGGCTCAAAAAGCAAGTACTGGTCCTAGAGCAAAGTCGATTGTCTTCATATCGCTGTGAGAAAAATTAAAAATAAAAACATCTTTCCCTCCCTCAAGCTAAGCAAAATGTCTGGTACTTAATAACTGATCAGTAAGTATTTGCTGTTATCATTCTTATGTGGCCAATTAAGATTCTGTAACACAGGGGGAGAAAGGCAGTAAAGAGTTCTGGCTGCTCTAGCAAAGGACCTGGATGGCTAACAACTGCCTGGAACTTCAGTTCCAGGCTTCTGATCTCTGTAGGCACTGCACACAAGAATACACCTATGTATGTATGTATGAGTGTGCAATAAACATAAAATAAAAATAAATTGTAAAAAGTAAAGGCATCTGTTGCCATCCAAGTGTTCCTCCTCCCCCTCCTTCCTGTACTACTAACACAGCATGCATGCCCACACAAGATAATGTAAAAAAATTTTCCAAAGATTCTATACCATCAAAAAGACTACTAAGAGTTCACCAAAGCATTTTGAAATCCAGATTTTACTTGGATAATCTTTTACTTCCAAGTCAGTACTGTAGCTCCTGGAATGCAAACTATACCCAAAATATACGGATATACTACCTTTCTTGAGTACTTCATAATTATCTTCCAAATCCACTTATCTGGTCCAGACATCCAAGAATACAATCCCTGAAAAAGAGACTGGTTTTTAAATCATGTTTTGCCATGGACAGTGCCTTGCACAGCAGTACTATCTTTAGTAAGCTTTCATATCCTCATTAAGTATTCAATAATCACAACGGTTCATTATGTGAACAGCAGTGAAAAGGTTTAATCATCGGATATGAAGTTACTAGAGGAAGCAGAGTAATGACAGAAGGCACAAAAACTTGTACTACAGATTTCTCTATCCCAAAGAATAAATATCTAGTGCAGCACCCCTTTTGGCTTCTAAAGCTGGTTGGTTGTTTCACTTGATGGATTTGTGACCCTTAAGTAAACACGTTTGCTGCACACACCTCTTCCTTCACACAGGTTTTAGTAGATTACCTCTGGAACCATTTAGTCTCTGATTCCACTTGTGTGGCAATGTCACAGCACATACCACTGGTCCACATTCTTTTACTATCTCCTTGACAAGTCTCCTTTGCAGTTATCATAGTAAGGTAAGGCATGACAGTATTCTTCAGGTATGAGTCATTTTATATAATTTTAATGATTATAACCTGATACGTATTATTTTTTGAGACAAGGCTTTGTTCTGTAGTCCAGACTAGCCTGGAACTGTGCTTGAATTCTGAAGTCTATTCTAACCTAATTTTTCCCACTGTACAAAGGTTTAATTTTAATGAATATGGAGGGGTTTTGTTGTTTAAAATATATTTAAATATTATCTTGTATGTATGATGTATGTATGGGCACCTACATCCCATGCATTCATGGGCAAGTCAAGGAACAACTTAGTCGATTGTCTCCTACATGGGTTCTGGGCATCACATTCATGTCAACAAGGATTGCGTTGCAAACACTTTTACCCTCTGAGCTGTCTCGTTTTTTTTCTGCAGTGTATAAACTGAACTGAGACCTTCTACAAGGCAGCTAGCCAAATGCTTAATCACTGAGCTACAAGAAGACTCCCCTGCTCCCAATACATGACTTTATAGCAGAAATACAGATGTCAGGAACTGAAATTCATCTAGGAAACTGTCTCTGCATTCAGGGTGCTCCTTGTGGCAGGTTTCATACACGTTTTCAAGTAAAATTAAATAAAAAATTTTATATATAAAAACATTACAATGAGATACCACTCCTCACCTATCAAAATGTGGCAAAACTGGGGCCTTTTTACCCACTGCTAGAAGTCAAGAGTGAAGGGTAGAGGAACTTCAAACTAGTTCAGCGGTCATTCATGAATTATCATATGCCTAGCAATTCCACTTAAATAATCCAGAGAAATACACATTTCTATCCACACAGTAACTTGTCCACTAACATGCAAGGCATCATTACCAGTAACAATCAAAACTAGGGGGCTGAAGAGTTGATCAGTGGTTAAGAGCACTTGAAGCCCTTGAAGAGGAAAGGGTTTCAGTTCCCATCACCCACACTGGGTAGCTCACAATGGCCTGTAACTCCAGTTCCAGGTGGCCTCTGCAGGCACCTAAATGTATGTGGTGCACAAGCACACACACACACACACACATTATACAACATAATATATATGTGTAATATACTTCAGCAATAAAAAGAAATTAAGTTACAACATGAGTGAACTCTGAAAATATTCTTCTGTATAAAAATGCTAGCCTCAAAACTCTATGTACTATTCTACCTAGATGAAATACACAGACTAGGCCCCCAACATTATACAGAACAGCTACTTAACATGCCAAGGATCTCCTTCTCAAAGACAATAAAAACTATGCCTTAAAATAATCGGTTTTCTTTCCTGCCTAAAAAGAAATCTCAGTGTGGGTAAAAGGAGCTTAAAAGACGTGGCTCTAAAATCTCCTCCACCGTGAAAGCTACCCACGAGGTCCCACTCCAACCCAAACCATGATCAGCCTTTGCCCTTTCTCCTGCTTGTTTCTGCTTCTGAGCAGCTCTCATCCCAGAGGAGGATCCGAGGACCCCAAGGACCTTACCTTAGTTCTTTAATTCCCTCATCGAAGTAAATCAGAAAAAGGGCACATGGCATTAAGAGTCGGGGCATGTTCGTTCAAGCGCCTACACAGAGCTGAGAACTGCGAGCTCCCACGTCACCTCTGCATAAGAGAGCTGTAAGACAAAGCACAAGGCAAGCATTCGTGCCTCAGAAATCAGTTACAGCCACCCCACCCCCAAGCGCCGGGCCTGATCCTTTCCATCTCCTCGCGCCACCATCCGCCACCATCCGCGTGGCACTGTCCGCCATCCCCAGGTCATCCTCAGCTTGGTCTCCGCCTCTACCTCGTATTCCCCGGCTCTGACTCACCCAAAGCGCGAAGGAGCCGGACAGCGAGCAAACCTGACAGGAGGAGAACGCTGCGGCTGTACCTAAAGCATTGTCCAGCTCTCATCCGAAGAGGCGTGGCCAAGGGAGACCGTAAACGCTCCTGACCTTTCCGATTGGTTGCTACGACACGACGTGACCTACGATTGGCTAAGCCATGGACCGCAACGCCTACGGTGATGCTGGGTGGGAGTTCGCGCGAGTAAAGCCCGCCTTCCCGAATACAGGTCCATTCTCCGAACCCTCCGGCGGAACTGAGCTTTCAGCGACTCGGGATCCCCGGAGCCAGGAAGGAGAAACTCCACTGGACAGGATGACCGGAAGTTGCTCCGCAGCTGGGTTCAGCGCCCGCGGAACCTCACGGCAACCGGCCACGTGTGCAAGCGCTGGAAGGGTGTGGCGGTCTCGTGGTCACATCATGCAGCGCACCCTGACTGCGTAACCCGCAGCGTCGGGAGCTCGGGTCCTTGGCTGCTGGGTTTCGCTCACAGTCCCCCACTTGGAACGACATTACGCGGAAGGAGTCCTAACACCAGGAATCCCAGCTTTTAGGAAGGTGTGGTATGAGAATCCCGAGTTCGAGGCCAGTCTGGTGAACTCTTACTATGACCACGTTGATACAAGGCATTCATATTGTGTTCACGGCATATTGAAAAGGAGAAAAGTGGATAAATAGACCCTTACAAATATAAACTTAAGGACTGGAGAAGTGGTTCGGTGGGTATAAGCTCTAGCTGTTCTTGCGGAGACCTGGATTGGAATCCCAGCTCCCACATGGTGGCGAACTGGGTGCCCTCTCCTGACCTCCGCGGGCACTGCACCACACGAATATACTTACATGCAGGCATAACACACATTCACATAAAATAAAAATAAATACCCACGAACTTCCGAAGAGAATTTATTTGATTTGTTTTTTTAGATGGCTTCTTATGTAGCTCAGTCTGACCTGGGAATCCACATGTAGCCCAAGATAAGCTCAAACTCGGTATCTTCCTGCTTCAGCCTCCCAGATGCTGTCCTGAGTGCACTAGGTCAGAAACTTGGCATGTTTTGTCTTTCCACAGTGTCAGAATTTGTTAAATAACAATCCACGTGCCGTATGAGTTTCTTTGACTGCAATTTACCAAGTAGATCTCATTTCCTTGTTAGCTGGTTGTTAGCAATCACAGGCGTTTTTATCCAGGCGTAGGTGTGCATGGAAGTGTGTGCCAGAATATATGGTCAGGTTCCTATGGAGGCCAAGCGGTCAGTCTCAGATGTTATTCCTCATAGCCAACCACCTTGTTTTTTGAGATAGGTCTCTTCCCCAGTACCTAGGACTGGCTAATTAGGCTAGGCTGACTGGCGCCAGTGTTCCTACTTCCCACCTCCCCAGCAGGGGTTACAAACACAAGCCACCATGCCTAGCTTTCTAATATGGGTGTTATGGATCAAACTCTGGTCTTTTACATACTGAGCTATCTTCTCATCCACTAGTCTTAAATTACTAATATTAACTCTCCAATCATGCATTACATCTATTTTGTGTGTAGTAGAATGGCTATTAATGAATGAAATAGGCCACAGTTCAAAGAAGTCTTGAGGCAGATATGAAAAGCTGAGATGCAAAGAGAGTTACTGCAGTTGGTTAAGAACCCAGTTGGAGAGCTGCTGGAGGAAGACAGCCACTGGACCACTGAGGAAAAGGATCAAGTGAGATGGAGGGGCAGATATACATAGGAATCAATACAGGTCTTGTGAGGCAGGGAGGAGTATGTTGAGCTGAAGCCTCCAGAACAACCTGGAGTTCTGCCTGTTAGTCCCTTGCAGACGACAAGTCAGTGAAGCCTTTGCAGTGTTTGGTATCCTCTTATGGGTTCTACCTGAGTGTGTTGTAACCTCTCCATGGTCTGGTATGTTCAAGTTCTCAGGCCTGGTTTTTCTGGTATGGTTTTAATACACCCATGTGCCTGTATGTTCCCAGTCTACTTTACTGTCTTACAGGAATAAGTTAATCTGTGCTTCGTGGTTGCTGCTAGCAGGTTGTAGGGTCCACAGGCACAAGATGCAGATATAGTCTGCCTCTTATTTGCACTCAAGTTGGTGCCAAATATTCTTTGAAAAGTGCAGTCACCCAGGGAAAGGCATGGCCTGAAAACCACTGTTCAACTTAGAGCAGAACACAGCCTGATCTGGCCGGACACTACACCTGGCTTGGAAAGCATTTTTGTGGAAAGATAAAGATAGAGCTTCAGGTGTAGCTTCTTCAGGTAGTGTCTAAGAAGGGATAGCACAGAAAAAAAGAAGAGATGGAAAGTAGTGGTAAGTCGTAGAGGAGCACAAGAAGTACCTTGGAGAGAAATTATTTAAAAAATTTCAGGACTAGGGAGATGGCTCAGCTGTTAAGAGCACTTGCTAGGGACCAGAGTTCAGATCCCAGCATCCATGTAACAAGGCCAGTGTCCTGTAAAATACCTGTAACTCTAGTTCCAGGGGATCCAAAAGGAAAAAAAGTGACTAAAACAACAAGAAGATAGCTGAGATTTCTTAACCTAGCATTAAAATCTTTCTAACAAGATTTATTTTGTGTGTGAATATATGTGTGTCTGCATGTATGTGTGTGTGGGGGGGGTGTCTTTTGAATGGATTGCTTCCAAGTACCTGCCTCCCCGTTCTAATGACAAAGGGTAACAAGAAGTTTGCTAATCTAGTGAGCACGTCTTAGTTTTCTTGAGCTGTATTTAGCTTTTAATTACATTGTTTGCTCCTTGATAGTCTACCTGTTCTGATAGTCTACTGTGGTTTTTCTGACCCAGTTTCTCCAAATTCCTTTCCAGTTCCACAATCCTAGAAGCAATTAAAATTTGTTTCTGTTTTGTTTTGTTTTGATTTGTTTTTAGATAGCATCTCCCTGTAGCCATATCTGGCCTGAAACTCACTATGTAGACCAGTCTGACCTTGAACTCACAGCAATCCACCTGCCTCTGACTCCTCCTGAGTTCTGGGATTAAAGGCATGAGCCACTGAGCCCAGCGAAGCACTTAAATTTTTTAATCATATTTTATTTGTGTGTGTGTGTGTGTGTGTGTGTGTGTGTATACATATGCAGTGGCATGCATGTAGAAATTAGACAACAACATGCAGAAGTCAGTTCTTCCACCACCTGAGTTCCAGTTATTTAACACAGTTGGCAGGCTTGGCAACAATTACTTTACCCATTGAGACCTCTTGCTGGCCCTGGAAACAATGTTTCTAAAATGCACATTTTATCTTCACACTTTCCCAAAGGAATGAGTTTAATTCCTTGGGACTCTACAGTACTATAAAGACAGAATTCAGACTCCTCTGTGAGGTATCTCCTCATATACTTCCTCCTAATTTGAATTAGGGTCTATATGTTTCTGTTCCTGTACATAACAAAAGTTTGAATGATTTGTCATTGAATGAGCACAGGTATAAATGAGAATGTTATCCTTATACCTCAGAAGTTGTAAGGAGAGAGCAGAAACAGAAAAAGCAGGATACAACTGTGATAGTCCTAGCAACAAAGTGATAGAGATCTATAGGAAACACTTAGCAAGAAGGTATGGCATACCTGAAATCCCAGCACTCAGGAAGTGGAAGCAGGAGGGTCAGGAGTTCAGAGTCATCCTTGGCTACATACAGAGTTTGAGGCAAGCCTGGGCTATATGAGACCCTGTCTGGATTCTCCCCATACACCCTGTATTAGTCAGGGTTCTCTAAAGAAGCAGAACTGATGAAATGAATATATGTATATAGAGATTTATTAGATTACTTCACAAGATAGAGTGTAAGTAGTCCAACAATGGCTGTGCCACAAGAATCTGGTAGTCACTCAGTCCACAAGGTTGGATGTCTCAGCAGTACCAATATGGCTTGAAGGCCTGGAGGATTCCTGGAGGTCTGCTAGTATTCAGTCTACATTAGAATCCAAAGAAGTTGGTCCCACTATGAGTGGAGGAATGCTACAGTGTCAGGATGAACTCACCAGTGAGGGAGAAGGCAAGCAGGCAGAAAGCAAAAACTCCCTTCTGCCATGGCCTTTTATATGGGGCTGCCATCAGAAGGCAAACACCCATCTTTACAGTGAGTATTCCAGCTTCAAATAATCCAATCAAGAAAGTCTCATTTCAGTTAATTCCAGATTCAGTCATGTTGACAACCAAGATTAGCCAGCACACACCCTCTCAAAGATAACAGGAGTAAAGAATAGTCAGTTTGCCTTTGCCTAAAGCAGCCATCTTGAAACTTTTTAATCATGGAGCTCTAATTTTATTTTATGTGTGTGATTATTTTGCCTGAATATATGTGATTACTTCACTTGCTTACAATCCCCATGGAGGCCAGAAGAGAGCATCAGATCTCCTGGAACTCAAGTTAGGGATGGTTATTAGCTACCATGTGGGTGCTGGAAACAAAACTTGGATCCCTTGGAAGTTCAGCCTATGCTCTTAACCACTGAGCCATTGCTCCAGTCCCTGAAACTCAATTCTTAAAAAAAATTGAGTACATGTCTCTAACAGGTATGCAGCATATTCAATCATATATAAGTGCAGTATTGTTATATATTATAAGGAAAAAAAGGATGGAGCAAAAACATAGAACAAATAAATCTAGTGTTCAAATCTATGTGTGTGGGGCGGGAGTAGTTAAGAGCCCTGGCTGCTGTTGCAGAGGACCAGGTTTGATTCCCAGCACCCACATGGCAGCTAACAACTGTCTGTTAACTCCAGTTCCAGGGGATCCAATGCCGTCTTCTGACCTCCTCGGGCATTGCATGACACAAGTGCACTTATATACATGCAGGCAATACATATAAAATAAAAATCACAACATATTAAAAAAAAACTACTTTGTAGCCAAGCAGGCATGGTAGTGCATGCCTTTAATCCCAGAACTCGGGAGGCAAGGCAGGGGAAACTCTGTGAGTTCATGGCCAACCTGGTCTACATAGTTCCAGGCCATCTGGGGCTACAGGGAGAACCTATCTCAAAAAAAGATTAAATATTTTTTTAAAACTCTGTGTGGGTGTGTATGCATCTATGTAGATGTGCATGCATGTATATGCTTGTGCATGTAGAGGTCAGAAGTTGATGTCAAATGTCTTCCTTCATAGTTCTCTTATTTTTTGAGACAGAGTCTCCCAGTGGGCCAGGAACTCATCAGCTCAGCTAGGATGGCTAGGCAGTAAGCTTCAGGAATCCCTGGGGTTACAGATGCTTGCCACCATACCTAATTTTTTATGTGAGTGCTAAGGACTTAAACTCAGGTTCCATGTTTACAGCAGGTAAACTGAATCAGCTCACCAGTTCCTAATGTCCAAATCTTAAGAGATGCTTTCCTATGTAGTGAGTACACATTCCTATCATGACCACTGACCTAAAGAATGACCGGATCTGGGCTGGAGAGAACTGGATGCTATGTAGATCAGGCTGGCCTTGAACTCAAAGAGATCCACTTGCATCTGCCTCTTGAGTGCTGGGATTAAAGGTGTACACCACCATACCAGGCCAGATCAATATTTTAAGAAAACCCAATTGTAAACAGAGAATCAGGCATCACTTTCATCTCAGGGTTTTGATTTTTTTTCATGGGTAGTGCTTGTTTATTTTCAACAGGTTTTATATATAAAACAAGATGTTTTTGTTTTTAGGGGTTAAAAACACTCTAAAAATTTAAAGTGGGATCATGGTTGATTCGGAGCTGTTGCTCCCAGAAGCACTAAGTGAGCACATAACCACAGGAAATCTGTTACACGCAGGCAAGATTGCTCAGGACAATGACAGGACCACAAGGCCCGAACGCCACAGCTCTGACATGGCAGATGCCAAGGACAGTGGGAGTGTATGTCTGCATTTGGGCACATAAGTGAACTATGGTTAAGACCCTGATGCACAAGGTAGGAAATCCACTTCCACGTTAGACTATCAACAGAATTCAGCTCCAAAGTCAACCCTATATCATATCAGGGTTTTGATTTTTGACCTTAGGAATTTTTAGTGACTTGTAATTGTAGCTAATTTAGTCACACCCATGCCCTCTTTCTTTACATTCTAACTTTTACTACCATTTCGGAACATACTTTCATTTTATGGTTTTGTCTTCATCTGGATATTTCCATTTTAGAACCCGAGGACAGAACTAATTTACAATCTAAAATCCTTTCTCATCTAAAAGCATTTTCATTACCAAAAAATACACCTTATAGCTGTAATGTTTATATCCCTTTTTATTTTTTGATGGTTACCTTGATTTATTTATGTATTTATTTCTTTATTTTTGAGGCAGAGTCTCCCTGTGTAGCTCTGACTGGCCTGGAACTCACTATATAGACCAGACTTGAGCTTGGAAATTGTATGAGTTTCTCTTTTTCCATGAAATACATAGAATTCATATATAAACACTACTTAGTCTTCTATGTGAATCAGGAAAAGATGCAGAATAAGAACTTCCATTTTTTTTATAGAAACAATACAGATTTGGGGTTGTATTCTGGAAAAAGAAAAGAATTTGCTGTTTCTAAGAGAGAGTAGTTCTCTCCAAGGGAAGGGAATATTCTGTACTTTTCTAAGGAGAGCAGAGGTCACTGGCAGGATTCTCCACAGTTATAGGCGACTGTTTTTTCTCTCAATGGCAAGCAAAATGGTCTCTTCAACCTGAACATCCCCCCAAATGTTTCTCACATCCAGTTCTCACTCTCAGATAAACAGTAACCAAGGAAACAAAACAAAAACCGTTCTCCTAACCCAGAGACTGGGTTAATTTGTTCAGTTATTTCATTTTCTTCCCTATCCCTCTGAAAATCCATATGCAGGCTGCCAATGAAGAAAACCTGACTCAAACCGAAAGAAACCCTTACCACTTTGTCACCAATGAATGATCCAAGATGAACAGGGTAAGTTGGTCAAGGTGCCTAAGTAGGCATGAACCCCCTAGCCATGCTCAGTTAAAATGTGACCATAGGGCTGGAGAGATGGCTCAGCAGTTAAGAGCACTGGCTGCTCTTGCAGAGGACCTGGGTTCAATTCCCAGCACCCACATGGCAGCTAACAACCATCTGTAACTCCAGTTCCAGGGGATCCGATGCTCTTTTTTGACCTTTGCAGTGCGTGATACAGATGCATCCACCTACAAGGTATGCTTACATCCATACACATAAAATGAAAATAATAAGATATTTTTAAATGTGACTATATTTGCATTTTAACTTTGATGCCCAGCCATTTTGTGTGCAAATGCTGTGATTTATCCTTTAAAATGTTCCTATTTGCATCCTTTATTATAACAATAAATAAATATTTTGACAGATTTTAAGTGGGAGTAGTACAACTAGGGAGAAACAACTGAATATGCCACTGAAATAAGTTTGCTTATACACTCTACATTTGTGTAGTAGCAAAGTATGTGATTACATAAGAAAGATTCTTAAGTTACCTCATTCTTCCATCCTCAGAACTTTTTTGATATTAAGTGAATCAAATTTTCCTTCTTGTGCGTTTTATACATTATTATGGTTGGCTTCAGCTGTCAACTTAATACATCTGGGAAGAGGGAACTTCAAACGAGTAACTTCCTCCATCAGACTGACCTGTGTGTGCAGGTGCACAAGTGTGTGTAGATGCATATGTATGTGAATGTATGGAGGCCGGAGGACAACTTTGGATGTCATCCTCAGGAAGGTTATTCACCTCCTTTGAGATGAGGTCTCTCTTTGGCCTGATCCTTACCAAATGGGCTAGACCAGCTGCCTAGCAAGTTCCAGTGAGTCTCCTGTCTCTACTGCCCCAGAATTGGGATTACAGATAGGTGCTACCACACCTGGCATTTTTATCTTGGTTCTGGGGATCAAACTCAGGTCCTCTTGCCTGTAAGGTAAAGCCCTTTACAGACTGAGCCACCCCCAGCTCTACAAACAAGTGTTTTGTTTATTTCTTTTCTAAAAAATTATTTTAATTTTATGTGTATGAGTGAGGGGAGTGCATTGCCCACATATATGTAAGTGCACCTGTGTCATGCAATGCATGAGGAGGTCAGAAGAGGGTGCTGGACTCCCTGGAACTGGAGTTAGGACAGTTATCAGTCATGTTGGCACTGGGAATCGAACCCAGGTCCTCTGCAAGAGCAGCCAGTGCTTTTAACCGCTAAGCTAGCTCTCCTGACCATTTTTTCTTTTCTTGCTTGTGTATGCAGGTGTGTGTCCACATGTCTGTGGGCATATGTTTGTGTAAGCTGCATGTGTATGAGTATACACGTGGAGACCTGAGGTAGATGTTGGGAATCTTCCTATATTCTCTACGACATTCTTTTTCAGGTAGGGTCTCTTAAACAAAACCACAGCTCCTCAATATGACTAGTCTTGATAGCCAGTTTGCTTTGGGGATCTCAGCCTCTGCTTTCTGAGGCTGGAATTACAGGTGAACTGCCACACCCATCTCAGATTTACATGGATTCTTGGAGATCAGAAATCTAGTCCTCTTGTTTGTAAGGCAAATGCTTTAACCACTTATCCATCTTCCAGCCTTATAGGTAAGTTAAAGTTATTACATTATCTATCTATCTGTCTATCTATCTATCTATCTATCTGTCTATTTTTGTCTTTTTGAGACAGAGCCTGTAGGCCCTGCTGGCCTGGAACTTGCTATGTAGACCAGGCTGACCTTGAACTCACAGACACCTGCCTACCTCTGCATCCTGAGTGGGATTAAAGGCATGTGTTACATGCCTGGCTACATTTTATTTATTTTGTGTGTGTGTGTGTGTGTGTGTGTGTGTGTGTGTGTGTGCACGCCATATGGGTCTTGGGAATAGAACTCAGGTTGTCAGGCTTCACAGCATGTGAAGAGCAGCCAGTACTGTTACCCACTGAGACATCACTCCGGCTCTTTGTATCCATTTTGGGTTGCAATTATTTTATATATATGGATAAACATTTGTGAAAGACTTACTCTTCCATAATGTGATTTTTAACCATTCAGACTAAATATTATATTTTTAAATGTCTATTAAATGAGGTAATTTTAAAGACAGTACACTGATATTTTCTCCTTCTTTTTCTTTTGTAGTCTTGTTCTCTTCTGTACTAGCTTTATTTAAAATATTACTTGTGTAATGGCCTGTGCCTGTAGTCCCAGTTCTTACAGAAGCTGAGGCAGGAAGATTCCAAGTTTGAGGCCAGCCTGTGCTATACATAGCAAAACCTTAAGGGAGGGGTATGAAGGAAGACAACATGAATTGCTATCTAGTTTCTGCTGCGGGTTGTTGCAATTTAAGACCTTCTATGAAGATTCTTATTTTTCTCTTTCCTAGCTTCCTTCAGATCCACACATCTCTTGGCCATCCCCTTCATAGCAATTTTAGTTCACACTTACCTTTTCTCTCTTCCTGTGATTTTTTTCTCCCTCCCTCCCTCCCTCCCTCCCTCCCTCCCTCCCTCCCTCCCTCCCTCCCTTCCTTCCTTCCTTCCTTCCTTCCTTCCTTCCTTCCTTCCTTCCTTCCCTTTTTTTGAGACAGGATCACCCTCATACCCTAGCTGGCCTGGAACTTGCTATGTAGACCAGGCTGGCCTTGAACTCACAGAGATCCACTTGCCTTTGCAGGTGGGATTAAAGGCTTACACCACCATCCTGGACCCTTCCTGTGATTTTTTTTCTTTCTTCCTTTCTTTCTCTTTCTTTTCTTATGTATGTATATTCTTTTTTCTTATGTGAATGTGAATGTTTTGCCTGTGTTTATGTAAGTGCACCTGTGTTGTGCAATGCCCATGGAAGTCAGAAGAAGGCATCAGATCCCCTGGAACTGGAGTTAAGGACAGCTGTTAGCCACCCATGTGGGTGCTAGGAACCAAACTCAGGTCCTCTGCAAGAGCAGCCAATGCTCTTAACCACTGAGCCACTTCTACAGCCCCTAATATAGCTATTCTTAAGTATTAAATATTTATAACCATTATATTCAGTATCCACTTCTTCAATAAACATCTGTTGATCAGGAATATCCAGTAAGGTAAAAGGAAACAGAAAACTGTGATGTCTTGAAAGTCAGGTATAGAGAGGAGGAAGTATTTCAAGTAGTTTACGTCAAATGCTGCTGGGAAATTTGGTAGGATGAAGACAGAGAAGTATGACACATGTTTTTCAAGATGGAGGTCACTGATGACCATGACAAAAGCAGTTGCAATAGAGAGGCGGAGAGGTAAATTTGGTTTGAGTGTGGTTAAGAAAGATGAGAAAACAAAGAAGCAGAAAAATAATTATACTCTTTCTATGAAGAACAAAAAGATGGGTCTACAGGTGGAAGGGGGTATGTCATGCTCTAGCATGTTGGTACTCCCCTGGAATGATCCAGCAGAGAGAAAATGGTGTTATAGAAAAGCAAGGATAATTATAAAGAGCTAATATCCCACACTGCTGTGGAAGGAAGTATGACCTTAATTAGGAACAGGGACAGTTCATCTACTGGACCAGAAACAATAGCGTGGTAGAGTTTAGAAATGAGTGCTTAGTTGGGCTGCTTCTATTTTTTCTTCAATGAAATAAAACTGTTAATATAGAGTTAAAAAGAAAGGAAAAAATGTGCATAATCATCTCAGAAGCCAGAAAAGTTAATTACTGAGAAACATAGCACCAGATTTGTCAAACCTGTGGGCTTTTCCCTCCATGATAGAAAAACAAATGATTAGCAATTACATGATGACAGACCAAGTCAGACTTTAAATTTAAGAAGACATTCGTTTTGTTAGAGAGGCATGTTAGTAATTTCTAATTGTCATATACATTGCTCTGATTTTTGAGTTTTTTTTTTTGACCACGCCTTCTCCTAGCATACCTGGGTACATCAGTCTTCCAAATCCAGTCAAACCTTGGACTCTTCATGAATCCCAACTGCTCCTGCACCGTAGGTGGCTCCTGTGCCAGCTCTTAAAGGTGCAAAAACTGCAGGTGTCACCCAGGAAGGAGAGCTGCTGCTCCTGCTTCCAAGTGGCTGTTGGTAGAACTTTGTCTGCAGAGGCATCCAACAGATGCAGCTGCTGAATGTGATGTGAGGACACCCCTGAAACAGTAACCACAGGTAAACAGTGATGTGTACGAACCTGACTTTATAACCTTAACCCCTCTCCATCACTTTTCTATGAAGCATGTAGTTGATAATAAAGTTGTTGACTTGAAAAAAAAATTGTATGTGGGCACACGCATATGCTCATGGTAAGGCATGCACGTGGAAGTCAGAAGACAGCTTGTGGGAGTAAGGGCTCTTGTCCCACCATGTGGGTCCTGATATGGAACTCAGGTTGTCACTATTCTACTATATTTGTTTATTCCACTTCAACAAAGGCTTATGTTTTGGAATTCAGTCAGCACGATAGTACATTTTTATACATGATATACTGCTGAGGTTCAAATATTGTGGGATTTATTTGGTTTATAAACCACCACCTATAATTACTAATATAAATCTAAGTTTTGTGCATGATCATTTTAAAGGAAGGTTCAATCTATAGTGTCTATTGCTCTTTGCTGTTATATTTGACTATGTACTAATATACTCTGTATTTGAAAAAAGTGTTTTGCATTATTCCTTTAAAAAAGGTAGACAAAGGCTGGAGATGAGAATATTTCCATCATTGCTTTTTATCCCAGTTAACTGTTCTTGCACTTATAAAAAGGTTCTTAGTCTTATATTTACCTGATATGATTCACAGTGAAATAAAATTGTTCAGATTTGATTAGGGTAATTTGTTATAATGTCTATTCTGCATCTTATCTTTTTCTTCAGAATAAACAAGGGTGTGTGTGCGTGTGTGTGTGTGTCTGTATGTATGTATCTGTGTGTATACCTGTGTGCATGCAGGCGCAAAAGTCCATGTCGGGTGTCTTCCTCAATTGCAATCCACCTTGTTGGGACAGGGTCCTCTCACTGGACCTGGAGTTCATCGATCTGGCAAAGCTGGCTGGGCGATGAGCTCTAGGGATCTGCCTTTCTCCACCCCTCCAGCGCTGGGGTTACAGATGTGTGCCATCATGCCCAGCTTTTCATGTGGGATGCTGAGGATTCAAACTCAGACCCTCATGTTTGTGTGGTGGGCACTTTACTGAGTCATGTTTCCAGCTTTAAACCTTCTCTTTTAAAATTTGTCCATCTTTGGCTGGACATGGTGTTGCCTGCCCATAATCCCAGCGCTGGAGATGCAGAGACAAGAGGGTCCCCTGGTGTCGCTGGTAGCCAGTTTGGCCTATCTGTGACCGCCAAGCTCAGTAAGAGACCCTGTTTAAAAAAAAAAAAGGTGGAGAGTGAGAGTGATAAGAGGCAGACATGGAATGCGGACTTGACCTCTGGCCTCCACCTGGCACTCATTCACGTGTGCTCACAACATGCCTGCACCCTCCCCCACACGTAGAAAAATGTGCTGGTATCACTGTGGCTGAGAATGGAAAGAGGCACAGATTATACAGATGCTTTGCAAACAGTACCCAAGACCCCAACGAACAGCCGAGGAGGGTGTGGCGCCGGGTTACTCCAAGAACATCCCGGGGACTGCGTCAGAGGGCAAATCCGTTTATTTAAACTTAGCTAGGGGCTTATATACTCTACTATAGGTAAGCATGTATCATCGCCAGCAAGCCAATCTCAGACCACCACGCACCACCTACCTCACTTTAGCTCGCGGGGCAGTTCCAGGGGAGACATGTGGGCAAACAAGTAGGCCCATGGCACCCGAGCCTCACCCGGCAATTCCATGACAGTGTGTGCCCGAGTCACGTGTCAGTCAGTGTGTGCTCATGGCCATTGTGCCTGGGTATGTGCATGACACGCCTGTGCCCAAGACTGATCTGCACCCACAGTCAAGCAGTTCTTCCAAAGGTTAAACCTCGACAGACCACACAAAAATTAATCACAAACTTCATGAAAGTGTTATCAATCTCAGACTAAGAAAACAAATCCATGTGCTGATGGATGAGTGGCAGATAAAAATGTGTAAAATTGTGTATTAATGTGAAGGTCACACTGTACAAGGTATTTATAACTGCCAAAACATTATGCAAAGTGACTGTACTTGTTTTGCATTCTGACCACCAGTGATGACATTCTGACTGTTTTACCTCCCTCCCCAGCACCTGCTATTGTTGTACATTGAAGTATTCTACTGGGCGCATAGTGATATTTCATATTTCTTTCTTTCTCTACCTTTTTTGGTCTTTTTGAGACAGGGTCTCCCTGTAGCCCCAGTTGGTGTGGAACTACCTATGTAGACCAGGCTGGCCTTGAACTCACAGAGATCTGCCTGTCTCTCTGCTCCTGAGTGCTGGGATTAAAGGCATGCACACCACGCCCGGGCCATATATTTTTTAAGAGAAATATATTATATTAGTTGAATGTATTATGTAATAGAATTCCATAGTGATTACCTCACAGATCAAGATTAAGAATTTTACAGAAAATCCTAAAAGTAAACAAAGAAAAATATCTAAAATAAAGCTCATGTCAGATTATTTTAAAATTTAAACAATTTTTAAACAGTCCCTTATGTGGCCCAGGCTGACCTTGCCAACAATTAACTCCTGATCTCTCTGTCTCCACCTAATGAGTGCAGGGATCACAATGACTGACTTAGTTGTTTTCTTTCTGTTTTTTTTTTTAGGAGGCAGGGTCTTCTATATGCAAAGTGACTGTACTTGTTTTGCATTCTGACTACCAGTGATGACATTCTGACTGTTTTACATCCCTCCCCAGCACATGTTATTGTTGTACATTGAAGTATTCTACTGGGCGCATAGTGATATTTCATATCACTATTTCATATAAGGCAGGGTGGCCTCAAACTTGTAGCAATCATCTAATCATCCTTTGTCTCACCTCCTAAATGCTGAGATTACAGGCCTGTGGCCTGTAGTGATGTTTTGTTGTACTTCTATTTACATCCATCTTCTTAGTGGCTGAGGAGCCAACGTTTCATCTGCATTTCTATCATGTTTATCTTCTTAGGTGCAATTTCTGCTCAAGTCTTTTGTTCACATTTTGGATGGCTGAGTATTTTCTTATTCAGCATTATATATTCTGGATATATATGCATTTTCATATGTCTTACAATAAGTTTCTTCAAGATTGTGGCTTTTGGATTTCATATCATTGATTTTTGAAGAGCATATGAAATTCTGATTACTGGAACTGGAGATGTAGCTCAGTTGGTATGGTGCTTGACTAGTATGTAGAGCCCTGTTCGATGGGTAAATGCATTTGTTGCCAAGCCTGATAATCTGAGTTCAATCCTGGGGACCCACAAGGTGGAAGTAAAGAACCAACTTCTCTGACATTCAAAGCTACACAGTGGCATATGTACATCCACACACCCACTAAATAAATGTAATAAAAAAAAAATGGGGCTGGAGAGATGGCTCAGCAGTTAAGAGCACTGACTTCTCCTGCAGAGGACCCAGATTTGATGCCAGCACCCACATGGCAGCTAACAACAATCACCTTCTGACCTCCCAGGGCATTGCACGATGTGGGTGCACTTACGTACATGCAGTCAAAACACTCAAATATATAAAACAAATGAATTTTAAAACAAATAAATACGGAGAAGAAAACAAGAAAAGTCTCTAGGACTTAGGAAAAGATTTGTTAATTTGAAAATCAAAAAGTGTGTTTTCAGACTTGGTCTCTTGTATACCAGGGCTGGCCTGGAACATGCTGTGTAGTTAAACATGACCTTGAACTTCTCATCCTCCTGCCTCCACCTCCCAAGCACTAGGATTACAGGTGTGCATTACCACATCATTGTCTGTTTTTTTGTGTGTGTGTTTTGCCTGAATGTATTTAAGTGTGCAATGCCTTCGGAGGCTAGAAGAGGGTGTCTGATGCCCTGGAAGTGGAGTTACAGATGGTTGTTAGCTGCCATGTGCTGGGAATTTAACTCAGGTCCTCTGTAAGAGCATTCAACGCTCTTAACTACTGAACCATCTCTCCAGGCCCCAACATACCTTTTGTTTTTCTAATTTTAGAAATATTTTTATTTTTCTTTTGTGTTGGAGTGTATTGCCTGCGTGTGTGTAAGTGCACTTGTGTAATGCAATGCCTGTAGAATTTGGAAGGTGTTGGATCCCCTGGAAGTGGAGTTGCAGTTGTTAGCTTCAAAGTGGGTACTGGGAATTGAACCCAGGTCCTCTGCAACAGCAGTCAGTGCTCTTAACTGCTGAGCCATCTCCTTCAGCCCCTCTTCCAGATATTTAGTAATTTTACGTTTTGCAGTAAGTTACAATCCACTTTCACTTGACTTAGATGTACAAAATGAGTTGATGTTCTTTTCTTAAAGTGTATTAGTGTTTTGCCTGCACGTGTGTAAGTGCACCCATGTCATGCAATGCCTATGGAGGTCAGAAGGCATAGGAGGTCAGAAGTGTGTTCCTAATCACTGAGCCATCTTTCCAGCCCCAATGCAGATAGGCCAGCATGAAATGTTTACGATCACATTTTCTACATCAACTATGCTGCACTCTGTCAAAAACTGACATGTGAGTCTATTTCTGCTCTCTGCTATGTTCCATCAACCTGTCATTTCACAAAACCAGTCTTGACCGTTGTACTTTCTATTAGTCCTGGAATCGGGTATTAAGTCCTCCAACTGTTTTGTTTACAAATCTGTCTTGTCTACTCTGGTTTTTCCTTTTCATCAACTTGTTGATATGTACA
This sequence comes from Eospalax fontanierii, assembly GCA_035773235.1. Taxonomy (NCBI): domain Eukaryota; kingdom Metazoa; phylum Chordata; class Mammalia; order Rodentia; family Spalacidae; genus Eospalax; species Eospalax fontanierii. The sequence goes on along the minus strand of CM069533.1, from coordinate 25,059,505 downwards.
AAAATTCCTGCACAGAGTTTGATCAGAGTTCCATTGACTCTATAGGTCACTTTGGAAGAACTGACATACTAAATTTTATAATATTGGACATACATGATATATCCTTTTTGTTTTTGATTTTTTTTTTTTTGAGATAGGTTTTCCTTTTAGCCTCAGATGGTCTGGAACTTGCCATTAGATCAGGCTGGCCTCAATCTCCTGGAAAACCACCCGACTCTACCTCACGTATGCTAGGATTACAGGTGTGCACCACCATGCCTGGCTTTTTTAAACCAGTTTTCTAATTTATATACATATATATATATATATGTATATATATATATATATGTGTGTGTGTGTGTGTGTGTGTGTGTATGAATCAAGCTTTTTTGGTGCTAGTATAAATGGTAATTTGAAATTTTCCATTTCTGAATGCTTATTGCTAGTACGCATAAATACAATTGACTTGTGTGTACTGACCTTGCTACAATCACTTGTTAATAGTAGCTCTTCTTAAATTCTTTGATTTTTCTAGGTAAACAGTCACATCATCTAACCGTAGGTCTATTATTCATTTCCAGTCTGCAAGCCTGTTTCTCCTCTTGCTTTGTTACACCAGTGACTTCTGCTACAGTATAAGAATGCCTTATTCCCAGTCTTAGAGAAAGCATTCAGTCTTCATGTGTGCAATATTAGCTGTGGCATTTTGCAAACTGCTCTTTAATTTATTCTCCGTTGTCTGAAGAGTTGTTTTTAAACTAAATGGGTGCTGAATTTTTTTTTCCCCTGTACCTTCTCAGGGGAATTAAAAAAAATTCCCACAGCATAACATTCATTAAAAAAAATTTATTTCTATGCGCATGTTTTGCCTGCATAAATGTAAGTGCACTCATGTGTGCGCCTCGTGTGCATGGAGCCAAAAGAGAGCACTGCATTCCCTGGAACTGGAGTTACAAATGGTTGTGAGCTGAAAACCGAACTCAGGTCTCTCTGCAAGAGCAGCCGGTGCTCTTAACCACTGAGCCATCTCTCCAGCTCCAACACTTTTAAAAGCATACAAATTCAGAATTGGTCAATATTCACAACTGTTTTCTGCAATTTAACTTTATTTTTATATGTATGAGTGTACTGCTGCATATACGTAAGTGCACTTGTGTTGTGCAATGCCTGAGGCGGTCAGAAGAAAACATCAAATTCTCCTGGAACTGGAGTTATGGACAGTTGTTAACTGCCATGTGGGTGCTGGGAATCAAACTCAGGTTCCCTGAAAGAGAAGTCAGTGCTCTTAACTGCTCTATCTCTCCAGTCCTGTTTTCTGCAATTCTTAAGATGCTATGATTCTTTACACATATTGAGCCAGTGAATTACACTGATTAAAAAAATATTGTATCAACCTTTTATTCCTGGGACAAATTGCACTTGGTCATGATGTGTTTTTTATATACCGCCAGTTTTCATTGCTTACTGTAGTTCCAATTAATATTTCAGTGATCTTATAATATAGTACCTTAACTACATTTAATGTTGAGTAGAAAATAAGACTGTCTTAAATGATGACTCAAAAATTTATCACTGAGGAAGAAATATTCCATATTTTAAAAAAGCCTTTATAGCTTCATCTTATAAATCACTTGGTTAGACCTTGGAGCATACCTCAGGAGGCAAAGTGCTTGCCTAGCATGTGAAGGGCTCTGGGTTCAATCAGGAGTGGAAAACCACCTGGATTAAAAAACAAAAATACTGCTGGGAGTGGAGACATGAACGGCTCAGTGGTTAAGTGTGTACAGCTTCTGCAGAGGACCAGAGTTCAGTTCCCAGCACGTCTATTCAGTGGTTCACAACCACCTGTAATTTCAGATCCAGGGAATCTGATACCTCTGGCCTCACACAGCACCTACATTCATGTGCAAATATCCCATCATATATGTAATAAAAAAAATCTTTAAAAAGTAAACAAATAAGCAACAGCAAAAAAATAAAAAGAAAACCAACAGCAACCCATACAGTTGGATGTGGTAGCACACACATGCCTGTAATTCCTGCATTCAGAGAACAGGAGATGGAGAGAAGAGGCTTGGAGTTCAAGGTCATCCTTGGCTACATAGTGTATTTGAGGCCAGGATGAGTTACATGAGACCTTGTCTCAAAAAACCTAAACCAACCAACCAAAAAGGCTCAAAGCCAGGTGAGTGGCACATATCTATAATTCCAACAACTATGGAAGCCTGAGGCAGGAGGATTGCCACAATTTGAGGCCAGATTAGACTAATTAGGAAGACACTGTCTCAAAAAAATTCCTCAAACAAAAAAACTTACATCTGATCTACGGATAAAATATTACAGAAACCACAAGGGGGGGGTGCAATTAATAATTTATATAGTAGAAAATAGCTTCACCATTGGGGAATGCAGCTCAGTGGGAGAACACCTGAAGCATGCATGCACGAAGTCCTAGGTTCAATACCTGGAAATGGCAAAAAAAATTTTTTTAATTTTTAAAAGTTAAATTTAAAAAGAAAGTAGCTTCAATCATGAAGTCTTTAGCTTATTGGTTTCTTGGGCCTTGAGTGGTTGCTCCAGAAATACTACGTAAAATCCTTAAGATAGGGGTAGAAAGTAGTCTTGTGGGAGAGTGCTTGCCTGGCATACCCAAGGCCCTGAGATCAATCCCCTACATTGCAAAGCAAGAGTGCGGAAGGGATGCAGTCTGCCCTAAGGTAGGCTTTAATTATGCAGCAAGTATTCCTTTTCTTGTTAGCATTACAGAATAAAAATAGAAAATTTTTCTAAAGGTATTTTTATTCACATTTTACAATAAGATTGCAAAAATGTCAATTATCAAATGTCAAAAAATGGGGAAGCTAAACCAGTCAGTACATCCTCCTCCCGAAATCATTGCTCTGCTTGCTTTAGTACCTGTAACATTACAGTACATTTTCCAAAGAGAAGACCTACAGGTGGCTTTTATTTCTTCAGAGACAAGAAAACTAAGAAAAGTGGGTATCCTAAGAACATCACATTTAAAAAGAAAGTAAATGGAGCTTCTGGAAAAAAGCACAGATGTATTCTCATTTCAAAGCAATTCATCTTAATGAACTGCATAGTTTTTTTTTTTTTTTTTACTTTTCAGAAGTAATGTCAAATGTACTTGAAAATCAGGTAATTTAAAAAGGCTTCTTGCATGTTAAATGGTTAAAACTGATGTTATTAAACTAAAGAAAAAAATGCAAAACCTTTTTTTTTAACAGAATAGTATAAATGTTTATTTTCTGTATGATTTACTCTTCTGCCTGCTTTCACAATATAGAAAAGTGTACTTTTTGAATAGCTCTAGTAAATATAAATTTACTCTTTCTACTTTGGGATGTAAATAGGGCTAAAAAATTATATACCCAACCCTCCCCAAATAAGTCTTTTAAAATTGTTGAATTAATGTGGCTATTAACTTTGTTCAGTAATTTGATGCAAAAGCCTAATACAAAAAGCTGTTTAGTCAGTACTACACAGGAAGAAAAGGCTTCATACTTCAGAAGCTTCTTGAAAATCAGAGCTAGTAGCACTTGATTGCACCTTCAAATTTTTACAAGCAAAACATTCTTAAGCAATGCCATCATACATAATCTACAATTATAATCAAAATTTCACAAACATTTTCTGCACACTGTATATAAATACACATCACAATGGTGCAATTAGAATTAACACAGAATATATACAAAATAAACAAAGTTTAGGTTTAGACCAAAAACTTATTGCAGTCTTTTGAAAAATAACTTGATTAGATAGTATTTTATCCTCTTAGACTAATTTACATTTATACAAAGTTTAATAGACATACTAGTTTGGGGTGCTAAAAATGTCTGCCCTATCTACATTTAAAGTTACTGCACTTAATTTTATAAATCCAAATTTCGAAAGGATACTTTAATGAATAACGGAATCCTCTTTGGATTAATTTCTATTGCCTATATCTTGCATGTTCATATGAACATATATACACACTTATTACATACAACTACAGAGTCCTTGTAGGAAAAGTAATAATCATATGCTAATAATTATGGAGAATTAAGGTACCTAAAAAATGCCTGAATTCCCACATGGTTGTTTTCTTGTCATAAAATCAAGAGTCCTATTACAATAGGCTCTTAAATTCATATAGCTATTTACTGAAAAAGATTTAGGTTATTTTAGCAATTATATGAGAACACACATACCTCAGTTTACCAAATCACTGGCTAAAAATAGTGCTGAATTAAACTTCCTTTATAACGGCACTCTCTCCAGTTTTGAAAGCTGTGCTAGAAGGCCCGTTTCAGTAAGTCAGGTAAGAGTCACATACTGATTAAGACTTCTTAGTTCAAAAGTCTACAGAGAACTCTGTAGATGAAAAATCTTTGCCTAAATTCAACTCTTACAGCTTTAATATCCCTTGTTTCTTTATCCAGTCCAAATTTTGTACTTGATAATTATGAGCTTTATATCATCACGGCATAAAATACTTCAACTCATACAAGGTGTCATTTTAGTAGCACTCCATAATCACTTTGACAATTATTACAAACACATGCCACCTCTGAAAGAAAACGAAGACCGCAGGCGACTTGAGCCACCTTGTTTAGACGCACACTGCCCGCCCTCTGAGAACTGCTCACTGTCCTTTCATGTTTCACTTTCTTTTCTAAAGAAAAACAATTTTTTGATTTTTAAAAGTGTGCATGGGAATTCTTTCCTGTTCTGATATTCCTAGAGACAACAAGGTATCACTTCAGAATCCACCCTAAAAAGCTGATTTTTCTTGAAAAGATACTGCTTTTCTAAACAAAATGCCATTTGAATGTTTCATTAAGAACTTGCTGATGTAGATCTGTCTGCGTATATTCTGGATCTAGAGCCAAATGGGTGACACCAATGCTGCTTTGGCCTGTTCTACTGAACAAAGTCATACAACGCCATACATTATAAATTATATTACAGTCATTTATAAATGTTCTTTGTCAATAGAAGCAGAAAGACAGAATATCTAATTCTTAAGAAACCCAAGCAAATTAAAAAAATATATAATACAATAAAGGAAAATTTTAAAAAGAAAAAAATTTGAAGGGGCATAAGCAGACTTAACTAAGATTTAAAATGTACTAGTTTCTTCATTTAAAATTTCTTCTTTCAATATTATAGTTTCAGGTCTCTTAAAACAAGGACTGAATTAAAATACAGTAATTGTTAAAGTATCTCCCAGAAAAATCAAGTATCCTGGTATCTTAAATTTTCTGTACAGTTCCGTTTGTCTTTTGTGCAAGAGTTAGCAGTTCATGGCACAAGGGTCACTCTTTGCTTTTCCTGCAGAGTTGATAACACTCATCAAACACCGTCCAAATTCCTCCAGTATCATCCGCTCTGCCGCTGCCTTTGATTTTCCCTTCTTGTCTGCCTGCTCTGCCTGGGCAAGAAGGCAATTACACGTGGCTTCAGCTACTTCCTTAGTTACAAATGTAAATGGCAATCTGAAATGAGTTTTGGGAGAGAAAGAGAGATGAACACAGGTTGATCTGAGAGTCTACTTACAACTTCATGATGCACTGGCAGGAGGAGCACCACAATCTGCATGATAAGCATATTCTAAACAGCTTTTAACAGTGAGCATATTTAGACTGCTTATTAGGAAGTGTAACATTTTAACATCAAATATAAGATTTACTACAGAGACAAGGTTATCTGGCTAACTAAAAGATGTAATTCTACACATAGACTAGACATTTCTGTAACTGAATCCTCCTAATTCACGAATGTTCTCTGAGTGCAGTCTTGGTTTGATTTGCTACTATTCCCTGACATAGAGGACATCCCATGAATATTACAGGGAACTGAAGCACAGGTTCAGCTAACACTGAAAGTAAAGCTTTACCTTTACTTTTAAAAAAACTTATACTGTTGTAAAAAAACAAAAAGAAAAGCACACCAAAATTCTTCAAACACAAAAAGTGTAAAACCAGATGCTATTTTATATATAGTTTTGCTCCTAAAAACTCTGTGTACCAAATTAGTAATCTATCTCGAAGCTTGTTATAGTAAAATCTCAAAGCCCATAAGTACTAACTCAACACCCTGTAAGCAAGCAGGCAGTCACTAACAGAGCATTGTAAGACTTGATAAAGTCTGAAATTAAAGACTACTGTAACAAGAGTAACTGAGATTCAGGCTATCATACGAGTGCACTGAAATCTTGAATGTTTAAAGAAACACTTTACAAAGAGTACTCTCAGAATGCTAATAATATACAATGTATTTTATTAGTGCTAATTATAAAATTTTTGGGAACTATGAGAAATAAAAGAAAGAGAATTCCGGGTAAAACAAAAGCATTAATCAAAGACTTATCAATATGCTGGTATAAGTTCACAGTTTTGATTTCTTCGTGTGTATGTATGTCTGTGTGTGCACAGAAAAGGAGGCCAGAGAACAACTCTGGTTGTTATTTCTTGGGCACTGTCTACCTTGTCTTTTGAGACAGGGTCTCTCACTGGCCTGAGACGCACCAAGTAGGCTAGGTTGGCTGGTTAGTGAGCCCCAGGTATCCTCCTGTCTCAGTCTTCCCAGTGCTGAGATTTAAAATGCATACTGCCACATCCAGACTTTTTTTATGTGGGTTCTAGGTTCTTCTCTACTGAAAGCTGCTCAGCCTTGTTCAATTAAAAAAAAAAAAAAAAAACTTTTGGGGGTGGGTAAGTGCATGTGGTTCTGTGGGTTGAACCCAGGATCTCTTCATATATATTAGTGCTCAACCACTGAACTAATTCTCAGCCCTATCATGTTGTGATGGTTTGAATGAGAATGTCCCCCATAGGCTCCAAGTATTTAAATCCTTGGTCAGTTGGTTGTGCTATCTGGGGAAGGACATGGAATCTGCAGCAGTGTGGCCTTACTGGAGGAAATATGTCACTAGAGGTGTGCTTTGAGAGTTCATAGGTCCATCTAATTTCCAGTCTCTCTTTCTCTGCTTCCTATGCATACTGGAAGATGGGAGCCTTCAGCTTTCTGCTCTAGTTGCCTTTTGCCAAGCCTCTCTCACCATGAAGGGCTCTTATCCCTTTGGAATCATAAATCCAATAAATTCTTCCTTCTATAATCTGCCTTGGTCATTGTACTTTTAAAAAATATTTTATTTTATGTATACGAGTGTTTTGCCTGAATATAAATATATCTGAGATGTGCAATGCCAACAGAGGCCAGAAGAGAGTGTTGGATCCACTGGACCTGGAGTTACAGACAGTTGTTACCTGCCATGTGGGTGCTGGGAATTGAACCAGGTCCTACAAGAGCAGTTAGTACTCTTAACTCCTGAGCAATCTCTCTAGCCCCCTGGTCATAGTATTTTATCACAACAGTAACTAATACAAGTGTATACTTCTGTGTTCATACTTATAATCACGAATATTTTTCCAGGGGGAGAAACTGAAAATATTTTACTGTAGTAAAATAACTTTAATAGCCACACAGAGATCAGATTTAATAATCTCAAGAATCATTCAAATACCACAAAGTAATGTCATAATTCTAATTAAGGTTCCTGTCCATTTCTATTCAATTCAGTCAAGAAAAATTTGTAAATCATATTTCAGATATAAGAGTTCACTATAACTCACAGCTGGCTGGGCTGGGGAGATGACTCAGCAGGTAAAGGTGCTACTGCATAGGAGAGACACACACATAAGTGAATGAATGAATGAATAAGTAGATAAAAAGCCATAGCTGAGCTGGGTATGGTAGTACAAGCATGTAACCCTTGCACTCAAGGGTCTGAGGAGAAAGATTACAAGTTCAAGGAATTATTGGCTATATCAGACTCTGTTTCCAAAAATAAAAGCATCTTATCTTTATAAATATTAGCTCTTACTTTCAACTTAAGCATTTTAAATAACAGATCATTTGTAAGGTTTATTCCCTTAAAATTTTCAAATTTATCTCAAAATGTACTGCCTAACACAAATTCAAGTACAAATTATAAGATGTGCTGCCACCTGGCCTTAACAAACACTGGCAACAGAAGTGTTTGTTTCTAACAGCCACCTGGGAGGGTAGTCATAGAAAGTGGACGCCAAGAGAGAGGAAGTGCTCATCTAATTCACAGAATACTATGTCACTTAGATAGTAAACTTAAGTCTCCTTATTTACTCACTTTTTAACCTTGTTGTGTACATTCTTATAGTTAATTTTATTTCATTTTGATATGTATTTATACATAACACTTGTTTATTTTTGGTTTGGTTTTGAAATGTGGTCTTATGATGCTCAGGCTGGCCTTGAACCAAGTAATTCCTGCCTCAGCTTCTGAGTGACTGGACTAAAGGCAGTGGCCACTGCACCTGCTGCTTGGCTTAAGATCAGGCCTTTCTACTCCAGAGCTCAGCAGAGATAATAAGACACTACAAAATCATAGTGTGATGGGTAGTCCAGTAACAGGATAGAAAAAGTGTTCAAAAACAGAAAAGGCAAGAGAAGAAAGAAAATGTGAAAGTATGAGGGATCATGCAAAAGACATACAAAACACTGGCTTTCCTCGGTTCGCAAGTTATATAATGACCTCAATTTAGTAGAGAGAAATCCATTGAAATTAAGCATAGCAAACAAAAACATCTCTGTGCAATTTAGACTAGCACAGTATTTGATGCTGGTTTTTCTGTTACCCTACAATTCCTTTGTATAGTAAAGAAGATAGAAAATTCAGGTATGTTAACAGCTAAGAATATGAATTCAACTTTGACTTCCTAAAAAGAACCTTGCTAAAAATCAGTATTTGAGAAACATATAAAAAGAGGTTTTAAAATAAAAAAATGACTTACTTTCCTCCTCCGCTATTCAAAGCTGGGGTTGGCCTGGTAAGCAAGTCTGAAATTTGAGAGGATAACTTGGTCTTAGCTGCCGTCTGCTGCTGGACCCTTACTTCTGCTGCATCTGCTAAGTGCATCAATGTCTTTCGTTCTGGGCTTTCTTCAAAATTCTTACAGCCAATGCATTTGCATATTGAAGAACACATTATTTTTGCCTAAAAGATTTACAAAAGAAAGTGTCCAAATCAAAATCAGAAAATATTTCTATAAGTGGATTACTCAAATAACAAATAATAGCATTATCCGGTCAACTGATTTAAGATTAGACAGAAGCATGTTCTGTTGACCAAGACTATTCATGTAGGTACGTTAAGGATTCGTAGTCTGAAAACAATGTTTTGTTTAAATCTTTCCATTATTTTTCCACTATGACTACAGATTTTGACCCTGATATAATTAACATAATCTTCACAATGAATACAAATGATTTAAAAGGTCACTGAGAATCTAATTACCACAATCAAATCACCACTGAACATGGCAGTGGCCTAACATTCATGTAAACACACCTATAATTTCATATTAAAGGTATGTTTCATAGCTGGATATGGATGAGATGAGGCAAGAGGACTGCCATGAATTTGAGGCTAATCTGAGCTCTAAGTATATATAATCCCTATTTCAAAAAACCAAAAAGGATAAAGGCATTTTATGCATTTTTTACCTCCCTTGCTGAAACTTTAAGAGTCTCAAACCCTTCAATAACATATCCAAAGCCAGCATAAAGTGTATTTATATAACAACATATGAAGTTATGTGTTGTGTGCACACCTATAATCCTAGTATTCGGGAGGTAGAAGTAGAAGGATCAGTAGTCCAGGGCCAACCTGAGCTATACAGTGAGTTCAAGCCTAGGCTACATGAGACTGGTGGGGAAAAAAAAAAGAAATGAAAAAACAAAAACATAGATCTTAGGTAGATATATCAACCAACAAAGATAGAATCTCCTTCAGCTTGCTTTGTAAAGTCACCCACTTGCTTCGGTGCACCTTACTCCCCTCACACTTCTACAACTCATGGAACCCCTTCTTCTCAGTCGTCTGGCTTGCTGGAATTAACTCTATTTAACACATGGGCATTAATCCCTTGTATTCTATGCCACATTATATTGGACATTCATTCACCCAATAATGGGTGTTTATTTCCAGTTCTTAGAGAACACAATGTATAAAACATCTTGAGGGAGAGATCAAATAATGCTTTTATTTCTCAAACTAGTGTTTTTAGAATGAAAATCACTGGTCAGAATGATTATGTATTTAAGAGATGTGGCTAGACTGCTTTCTTCAGCTCCAATTCCTCACATCTCACCAGCAATATAGAAATCAAGGCTTTCCTATAAGGCTTTTCCTATAAGAGTTATCAAATAGATAACTCTTAGTATTTCCAGTGTTATCAGGGGTGTCATAAAGGAAAAGCAAATCACATTGTTCATTACATTTCCTAACTCCTGGATAATTTAAGTATCTTATTTGAGTTGTATTTTCTTCAGTGAACTCAAGTCTATTAAAATAAAACTGCTGTCCTTCCTACAGAACCTATGGAGATAAAAGAAACCCTATTACAAACACGTTTTTCTTTTGAGACAAGGTCACTATGTAGCCCAGACTGGCTTCAAATTTGCTGTGATCCTTCTGAGTCAGACTCCTGAATGCTGGGATCACAGGTATAGTCACCACATCTGGAAATTCTATTTCATTTTCTGGTTTTTTGTTTGACACAGGGTTTCACTATGTATCTCTGGCTAGCCTGGTACTAACTTTGTAGACTAAGCTGGCCTCAAATTTTTTTTTTTTGAAAGAATATTTCACTATGTAGCTTGAACTCCCAGTGACCCTCCTAAGTATTCGGATTACAGGTATGCATTACGACACTTGGCTCTTAAGTTTTTTTTTTTGTTTTTTTTTTTGATAGGGTATCATGTAGCCCAGGCTGGCCCTGAATTCACGAAGAAGTAGAGGATGATCTTGAATTCCTGATCCTGCTTCTGCCTCCTAAGTGCTGGGGTTACAGGTGTGTGTCCCATAGTGCTAGGAAACTAAGCTATATCCCCCTAAAGAACGTTATGTATCTAATGATGAAGACAGAATACCACTGGCCTTTGAGCAGAGGAGACATATCAATGGTGGAAATTTGAATTAAAAAATATTTTATTTTTGTGTATATATGCCAGGAATGTACAGGTGCACAAGAGGCCAGAAGATGTTAAATTAGCTGAGCTGGAGTTAAAGGCAGTTGTGAGCTGCTTGAAATGGGTACTGGGAACTGAACTTGGGTCCTCTGGAAGAACAGCAAACATTCTCAACCACTAAGCCCATGTTTCTAGCCCCAAAGTTGGATTGCTTTAAGAACCACACAAAAGATACTAACAGAAGCTCAGGAGAGGCAGGTGAAAGACACCTGAATTTGTCATCCAGAGGCAAATGAATGGGACCTAAGTCAATCCAAATGAAGACTAAGATATCAACAGAAATTCAACACAAACAGCATCACAACATCACCAACTCAACTGGTCAATTAACCACTGCTATTCATAGACTGGTATAGTCCAAGTTTTTTTACTTTTTGGTAAATGACTTTTGGAATGACAAATCAGCTATCAGATGGCTGTTCTGACACAGCTTCATTCTAACACTTTCTAACCATCCCACTATCCTTTCTACTTCTACTAATTCACAAATGGTTAGCAGTTAAACTAAATGATTAGTACATGTATGTTTGAAGTTTATAAGCTAGCTTGTTATTGATTATCCAATGCTAAATGCATGAACTGGCTTTGCTCCTTGGACATAACTTTGGAGATAGGTCATCTATTCATCTTTTTCTCTTCCTGTAAACTTGATTTGATAGCTTTCAAATCCAAAGCTATATGTATTTTTATACATATTCATGGTAAGTTTTCTAATGTGCTTTCTAAATATAAATAAGCCAAATATCTTTTAACAAAACTACTCCAATACTGCATGAAAACTGGCTTGTCGGACTTTAAGCTGCTATAAAATAATTAAATTTATATATTTCCACTGATTTTGACTGTGGAATTCATAAGATGTTAGTTCCTACCTTTGGAGAGACGTACTTGAGTTTTTAAGTTTATTAATTAATTTTCTTGCAACAGGGAATCAAATCTAGGACTTTGAACATGCCGAGCAAATACTCTACTACTGAGGTATATCCCCAACGAATGCCTCACTTCTTAAACAGTAAATTCATACATAGAAAACAGCACACAAAATCTTAATATGATACATTTTATATGGGAGAGGACACTAGAAATGCAGGAGACATCCGTCCATGGGAGAGTATACCCATTAGTAGTGTTATTTTACCAAGTGGAGGGCTAGGCTTTCTGTCAAAACTGAAGGGGGTAGGTGTGGTTTCTTTCTGAAAATGATACTTGAAAGAAGGAAAATATAGAAAAGCTAACTATAGGAATGACACAACCCAAAGGATTAATATCAGGCATGTGTAGATTATTGCTATAGACTTTGAAATACCTCATCTAAAGTAAGAAGGGGATGGTTTTACATGTCATCTGCCAAAACAGAGTTCCAAAAGGAGAGCTGGCCCATTAATAAATTAGCCAGCTGAGTGTGCATGGAAACACGGAGGGTGCACAGTCATCTTGTGCAGCAGTATCCCGCAGTCCCCCTTCCTGTATTTATGCTTAAACAGAAAGTTCCTTAAGAGATTTAGTTCTCCATACAGAAGGACTGTACGTGAGAATGCAGGCCATTTTAACACCCATATATATATCTGAAAAGCTGTGGAGACTAGCAGGTAGTATAGTATCTTGGCTGAGAATCATGGCTACAGCTACATGATTATTTTATTCTTAGTGAAAAATCAATGTGTGATGATGTTCTGATTTATATATCTTCATGTAAATGACCACGGAGTTATAAGTTGATAGGCCAGCTAATGAAAGTTGTGCTGTAATGTTGAGTCTAGAGTTTAGTTCTTCTGAAGCCTTGCTTGGAAGGCCATAGGCCTTCCTCAAACAAGGGCTCTGAGCCAACTGTGTATATTTAAAAATGTAATAGTAAGGTAATTTTCCAATTATCAAGTAAATTTCTACAGTATGTCCTTTCAAAAATTGTTCTCAGAAGATGGTTAGGTTATCCTCCCCAGCCAGCATCTTACCTCATAGCACTCACAGTAGTTTTTAAGACATCCCGATCGCTTGCAATTACACCCCTTGCTGTGCCGTCGATCTGATTCTCCCTCCTTTCCTTTCCCTATCTTTGGCTTAAAGGCTTCTGGATTTCTGTCAAGGCATGCCTTTCAGAAAAGATCAAATGCAAACTGAGGTTAAATCACAGATTAAATTTAAACACTGCAAAGATGAAGAATCAGTATTTTTATGAAACAATGAGTTCTTTAAAAGTAGGTAAAACTGGAGATTTTTGCCAGTTAAATGAAAGAATCACCTTTATTGCTTTCTGTCTTTCATTTTCATGTTCCAAATTGTTGTAACAATTGGTACAATTGCAGTTGTTGCAAAATTCACCATTTGCAAAGCAATCACAGTATCTGAAAGATAAAACGTCGTTGTTAAAAACTAGTAATTACCAGATTATGTATCTTCTACATATGTGGCATATTTTAGAAATATAATCAGAGCTATCTAGATACAGAGTTAACAACACATATAGACGGCCAATCACATACGAAGGCTCAAAATCTTAGCCAGAAGAGTTTTAGCCTAAAAACTTAGTCTACCTAGTAACTGCTGCATTGTGATTTTATATGCCCCAAATAGGTTCTTTCAAAATCCTGAAAGAAGGAAAATACTGGCTTCATTCTCACTACTTTATCAATCTCACAGAAGCTTTATCCAAGTCCCTGATAAGACCAATACTTAAAGCTCTTAACTGCTGATCCATCTCTCTAGCCATCAAGACCAATACTTTTTAGCAAATTGTTTCATGTCAAATCATTTAGTTTAATCCTAATTAGCAAATCACCCAATGATTTTTAAAACTACTTAACAAGTACTATCTGACTTGAGAGACCATATATAAGGTCATAAATAAGATCAAACATTAATATTGTCTCATACTGCTCAGTTCTTAGGCCCTATTCCAATGACTCATATATGACAGGCTCTAAAATTATATTATACTGTTTCTTTGTTGTTGTTTTTCAAACAGGGCCTCACACTGTAGTCCCGGCTAGCTTGGAACTCACCATGATAGCCCAGGATAACCTTGACCTTATGGCAAGTCTCTTGCCTAAATTTCCTTAGTGCTAGGGTTATAGGTATGAGCCACCAACCCTAACTTACATTCTTCTAAACCAACTGAAGAATATTTCTTATGCTGCTCTGTGTGTTCAATCATCTGCATGTATTTAAATTGCTTGGATTTAATAAAACTGATCTGTTAGGAAATTTACTTATTTATTTATTGACAGTGTCTCATATAGCCCAAGCTTGCCTCCAACTCATTTGTAGCTGAGAATGACCTTAAACCCATGATCCTCTGGATTCTATTTTCAAGTGCTAGGATTATAGTATGTGCTACCATGCCCAGCTTGTCTTATTAAAAATTTTTTTTTGAGACAAGGCCTCACTATGTAGCCCAGGCTGACCTGGAACTCAGATTTGCTTGCCTCTGCTTCCTGAGTGCTAAGGTTAAAGATGTGGGATGCCATGTCCAGCTGGCTTCATTTATTTTCAAGAACATTTCCAGTTATATCAAGTAAGCAAACAATAATAAAACTACTCACAATTTCAAGCACAGCGATTTTGTGCAGTTACAGGGCTTTCTAGGCCGACTGGCAGACTCTGATGGTATTATGCTATGGAGATACGCAAAAACAGATACACATTTCAACCATTTAATTATTTCAAATTTTAAGTCTTCAATCGATAAATTCCTCCTAAAATAAAACTTTAACAAATGCATTTGTCTCTAACAACTTTACTAAGTTGTTCCACTTACATTAAAAAAAAAAGTTATTGACAAATGTTAAAGAATACTCCAGAGATACTTTTCCCTCTGAGACAGCAAAAGTTGAAAATAGCTAACAACTCTTAGGGTTTAATTATAAAAGGAAGTAGGGAGAAATGTGTGAAGAATGGGGCACTGGGAAGGGACTGGTTGCCTCTTACTCTGTACTGCTCACAAGCTAATAGTGAAAGGCAGCAATTAACAGATTAACACACTGATAAAAGCTGAAGTCTCTCTCTCATACACACACACACAAACTCAATACCATTTTTGAAACATTCAGAATGAGGGAGAAAACAATACAATAAATGTGGCAACCTGGTAAAGAACAGTAGGGTGTTCTTCACTGATTATTTCTATAACTTGTCTGTTTGAAGTATTTCAAAATAAAGAGCACTTGGGGTTGGAGAGATGGCTCAGCAGTTAAGAGCACACTGTCTGCTCTTGCAGAGGACTCAGGTTCATACCTACATGGTGGCTAACAACCACTCCAGTTCCAGGGGAGCCCAACCCTACCTTCTGACCTCCAAGGGCATTGCATGACACGGATGCACTTACATACACACAGGCAAAACACTCATAGTCATAAAACAAAAATATAATAAAAAATAAATAGCACTTTAGACAAATACACAGCTTTCAGGAAAAAAATCAAATGGAATATATTTTGAATAAATCTATTTAATGCTGCATCTGAGATGACTTAATAATTTAACTTAACATATTTTCAAAATACTCACCCATTGAATGGAAGCCTTGCCTGTGTCTGGGTACCAGATGTTCCCGTAAAGTTAGAGTTGCTTGCTATAGACACGTATGATGACTGCTGCAGCTAAGTAAAGAAAGGTCAATTTATAGTGCTTGCAAAAATGATCAATTCTGCAGATATGAGTAGAAAGTACATCTAGCAACACAGTAAAAACAATGGAGAACTTCATGTAAACTGGAAGGAGGGCTTCTGAAGACCCAAACCAACACTCGAGGTGAAGACAGTGCTGGTTTTACAGGAGCATATACTCCAAATACAAAAGTTACTTCACAGAGGGGTATGTCAGAATTATAGGAAATTCTAGGTGAACATCCTGCAAGTACCAAAATAACCTCTATTGGCTAGAAAAATCAATATGCCCACTTTTAAGTAAGCTAGGTACTGTATTATTTACCACATTACAAATCACAGAAATGAGATCTTACATGCACAGCTGAATGTCTATTCAACATTGATTTCTAAGCATAAAAATGTCAATAGTAAAACAATTTTTAAAAATTGGATAGAGAGATGGTTTGGGGGTAAGAGCACTCTGTTCTTGCAGAGGACCTGCGTTCAGTTCTCAGCACCCACATGGCAGCTAACAATCCTGTGACACCAGTTCTAGGGAATCTGACATTCTCTTCTGGCCTCTGTGGGTGCTGCACAATTTGAGTGCACTTGCATACACACAGGGAAAACACTCATACATGTAAAATAAAAATAAAGAAAAAGTTTTTTTAAAAAACAAAAAAATCAGTAACCATGTAGCACACATTACACACTAAAGAACATGTGGTTTCTATTTCTTCTCTTACAATCTGTACTAATCATCAATTCATCATTTGCAACATGGTGTTTATTTGCTTAAGCCTTACAAAGGACACTGCCATTGCTTCATGAAACAGTATTCCTTACCTAACTCAGCCAAGAGGAAATACATGGCTTCCATTTTAAGGATAGCCTGATAATAGTAACAGATCACTAATGCATGACACCTTAGGGGCTGGGGATATGGCTCAGTAGGGTAAGTATCTGCCATACAAGAGTACGAATCGGAGCTTGGGTTCCCAGCACCCATGTCATGCCGGTCCGGTGTGGCGGCCCGCCCACAGTTCCAGTAGCTAGGAGGTGGAGATGGAGGGTTCCGGGAGGAAATTGGCTAGATAAGCTAAATGGCAAAACTCTGGGTCAAGTCAGAGACCTTGTTGAAATATATGAAGTGGGAAGGAAGATGTCCAGCGTCAATCTTGATCTCCACATGTGTATACACTCACCTGTACAAGTGTTATGTAGCTCCAACACACGCACACATGCATGCGAATCACATACACACAACAAAATCAAAGATGCGCCACCTTTGCCAGAAAATTGGGGCTCATGCCTATAACCCCAGCACTTCGAAGGCAGAGGTATAGTCAGCTGCAGGCCAGCTTGGGCCAGAGTGAGAATCTTACTTCCTTACTTACAGTTTAGTTTCCAAACACAAGCCAGTGGCATTTTATTTGTGTGTGAAGAGCTTTAGTGTAGTTACAGTCTTCTAAATTCACTGGGATTATTTTACTATTTTAATTTTATTTTACCATATTTTATTCTATGTATATGAGTGTGTTGCCTGCGTGCGTGTAAGGGTACTCATGCTGTGAAATGCCCTGGAAGTGTGGGGAGGGCATCGGACCCCTGATCTAGAGTTGCTATTAGCTGCATGTGGGTGCTGGGAATGGGTCTTCTGTAAGAGCAGCCAGTGTTCTTAACATTGCATTGAGTCATCTCTCCAGCTGCTGGGATTCTGATTTTTAAGTTTTTAAATCACATATCTATAATCTTCCCCTATCACCCAACTGTTCCACGTTAAGTAACTTTTAAAAAATATTATTTTTATTAGTTCTTCAGATTTCAAAAATTCAAAGATTTTTTTTATCATATTCAATGCCCTCCCGTATTTGCTCTCAGATCCTTTCCTGCCTCTGTACACCTTGTCACCAACTTCATGTCCTCTTTCTGTAAAGTCCATCAAGCCCAATTTGTGTTCCCCAAATACTCTTAGGTATGGATCCATTCCATGGGGTGTGTCAACCTACCAGGGGTTGCATTCTTAAAGAAAACTAACTCTCCCTCACCCAGAAGCTTCTCAGCTAGTGATGGGGTTTGGTGCCCACCTTCCCTTCTCCATTCTGAGATTTTCTCTGGCTTGAGCTTGTGCAGGTCTTGCTGTGGACACTGTCAAACTGTTCCGAGTTGATATGTGCAACTGCTTTATGCTATATATTCTAAATGCCGAACATGGGAAGGAATTCAAGTTGTTTTAATTAGCATTTCAACATTTCAGAAAGAGCTACTTTAGTATAGAGCTAGATGTTTCTGACTGGCTTTCAGATATGGCAGAACTAGACACCTTCAAGGCAGTTACTATTTTTCAAACAGTGCCTTTGTTTCCCCCACATACCTGAGTAACATACTGAGCTGGAAGCACTGCATAACCCACATTCCCTGTTCCTGGAGCTGGTGCCAGGACAGTACCTGGTGGCAGGTTAGTGAGGTTGGGCTGGATCTGTGGCAGTGGTGTGGCAGGCATGATAAGTCGTTGTTGTGGTTGGCTAGTAGTCACTATTTGTGATGTTGAATTCATTGGTTTTGGAACAACCTAAAAAATAAAATAAGACAAATTTTTGATAAATAATCAAAAGAATCAATTTTACAGCTACTTAATTCAGTATAATCTCTTGTATCTAAGGCTTAACTTTGAATTTAAAAAGTAACTGTCCTTTGGGAAAAACTAAGAAGTTATGATACTCACTTGCTTGACAGCCTGAGCTGGGACAAATGGAACCGACATCCGCACTGGAGTTGTATTAACAACGACTGGCTTTGCTTTTTAAAAGAAAGAATATGAACAATTTACTCATAGAAAACAGTACTCAAAACACTGAAGAATATTTATTCCTCATGTTATCCTTAAGAACCAGCTTAAAGCAGTCTACTTGCTTCTTGTTGAGCAAGACTTTTAAAATCAGAATAGTTACTTTTCAAAGTCACCAACAAATATAAATCTAAGGAGACTAATCTGCCTACTTTATGAGGGAATATCTATAGGTTCATAGCATCCTGCTGAAATTTATTCAATTTGTACACAGAAGCCTTACACATTCAAGTATTAAATCTAGTCAAAACATAATGAATGTTATATAAACAAAGGAATTTCCATTTATAAGTTCAGGTTATAGCACTATTATATGCTACTATTTCTAATTTCTGTGTTTCTCTTCAAGCTAGAGAAAAGATCATGCTTTCACAATTCAATATGGAACAAATATTAAAAGGTAGCAAGAAATAAAAGTAAAGAATACAGGCTGGATGTGGTGACGCACTCCTTTAATCCTAGCACTTTGGAGGCAGAGGCAAGAGGATCTGAGTTTGAGACCAGCCTGGACTACAGAGCCAGTTCCAGGCTAGCTAGGGTTACATAGTGAGACCCTATCTCAAAAAAAGAAAACAAAAACAAAACAACAACAACAAAAAAAACCCAACAAACAAAAAAAGATTATGAATTCTTGGGCCAGTGAGATGACTCAGTGGGTAAAAACTGAGTCCAATCCCCAGGACCCACATAGTGGAAGGAAAGAATTCACTCCCACAAATTGTTGTCTGACTTCCATTCATGCACAGACACACACATACACACACACACACATACACACAAACATAATAATAATAATAATAATGATAATAATAAAGAATATGAATGTTAAAAGATGTTGGGGATTTGAATCCCAGTTCTGCCATGTTCTAATGACTTAGGCTCTCTTTCTCTGCAATATGGGTAGTGACTCCCCTAATATAGTACAGGATTAAATATGTTAATTCATTAAAATATATTAGAATAGCGTCAACCAAATAACAAGTGCTCAACATTAACTGCCATCATCATCATCATTATTGTAACCATCGTTACTATATACATGACACTGGCCAGTGTTCCCAAGGAAACTAAACTATAAGGTACCTGCTCTCAAGGTTACATTCTCCAACAGATTAGGCAGGCACCCAAATAAAGGAACTACTTAAAAAATATTTTTATTATTCTCTCTCTCACTCAGGGTCTCCCTGCAGGTGGATTCACTATGTAGATCTGGCTAGCCTCAATCTCACAGAGATCTGCCTGCCTCTGCCTCCCAAGAGTTGGAATTAAAGGGGTCCAAAGAGCTACTACTGAAGCAGATAAATAGCTGTGATATTTCTAAGGAGAGAGAATATATGTTATTAGTAGAGAATGAG
The DNA here is from genome assembly GCA_035773235.1 of Eospalax fontanierii. Taxonomy (NCBI): domain Eukaryota; kingdom Metazoa; phylum Chordata; class Mammalia; order Rodentia; family Spalacidae; genus Eospalax; species Eospalax fontanierii. The sequence continues at coordinate 25,039,661 of CM069533.1, read as the reverse complement.
AATATGGAAAGAGAACATGGAGGACACACTGAGATGGGCCCTACTCATTAGGCAGGCGGTGGAGAAGGCATACAGGCTATAGCAGAGCTCCGTGCAGACAGAGCAGGTAGAGCCACAAAGCACATTCACAGTATGTTAGCGAATAGACTAGTTTAGATGGAACCCAGGGTAAAGTAGGCAAACATGCAAGAAAGCGGATTGCAGACATTTACCTAAGGACCTTGAATGTTAAGGTAGAAATTTGTTTATTTATTTTGTATTTTAATTCTATAGATAAATGGTATTTTTCTGGAGACATAAATTATTTATCTATCCATCTATTTATATGTCTATCTATCTATTTATCTATATTTTATGTGTATAAGTGTTTCACTCACATGCATCCACATGCATGCAATGTCGACAGATGCCAGAAGAGGGTGTCAGATCCCCCAGAACAGGAGTTACAGACAGTTGGAGCCCCAGTTTCTGGGGATTTTGAAGTGCAGAAATATTGGAAAAGCATAAAGAAAATTTTATTTGGTAGCAGTATATTAAAAAAAAAAGAAAAACCAACAACAACAAAAAACCACAGAGCTGAGCTACGCATGGTGGCTCATGGCCTTTAATCTCAGTACTTGGGAGGCAGAGTTCAAGGTCAGGCTGGTCTATAGCAAGTTCCAGGCTAGGTGGAGCTATAGGGAGACCAACAACCCTCTATAACTGCGGTTTCAGGGGATCCAGTGCCCTCTTCTGACCTCCATGGGCACTGTATGACACGGGGGCTCTGACATACATACAGGCAAAACACTCACACACATAAAAAAGAAAAAGAAAGAAAGAAAGGAGGGAGGGAGGGAGGGAGGGAGGGAGGGAGGGAGGGAGGGAGGGAGGGAGGGAGGGAAGGAAGGAAGGAAGGAAGGAAGGAAGGAAGGAAGGAAGGAAGGAAGGAAGGAAGGAAGGAAAAATATTGAAGAAAAAAGAACAAGATCAAGTTACAAGAAATAACACAAGGCAGAAGTGTACAAGTAGTTAGGGAGGTGGGTCCTAGTAGGTGGGATGAAAGGGAAAGAGCGGATGCCAGAGACCTGGTAGAGGTGAAAGGAAAGGATTTCCCAACCCGAGTGGTAGAAACTGAAGGTGCAAGGGAAGAACAGTCAGGTCACTGTAGGGTTTCCCAAAGAAAGGATGGCTACTGGGACTAAAAACTCAAGGGTGAGCTGGCTTGCAGGGAGGAGAAGACATGACATGGAGGAACAACGTGATGAATTCAGGAAATGGGCTAGCACTAGACTAAAGAATTTAGTTCAAGACCAATTAAGTGCAATTCCGAAAACTGCTGCCATTTCAGCAGCCTTAAAGAAGGGATTTCAGGAAGGCAGAACAATATCGCTCTGGGTTCATTTATGCAGAGTAAAACTGGGAATCTGGTCTGAGAGGAAGACTGAGATCCTGGGATAAAACCTGCTTTGAACAAGACATAAAAAGACTTCTTTGGGACAAAAGGCCATCACGAGAGCAACATCATTGTTTCTCTTGTCTATCCCCCTTTCCCGTCTTCCTTTCCCTGCCTCCCTGCCTTCGGGAACTTTTGATGGAGACAGGAGAATAATGGCTAAAGACAGAAACGTTCATGGTCCTAGATGACACTCTACAGAGAAGGTACTCTGATTTGTACAAGAACAGGCTGCTACAGCAAGGTGACGAACTAGGGTGAAAAGGGGAGTGCAGGAGACTGCACAACTCTGACTGGGCTGGGAGATGGTAAAGTACTTGCTGCACAAGCAGGAGGACCTCAGACCCACAAAAAGCCAGATGTGGTACTGTACACCTGCAATTCCACTCTTACAGCAAGACAAGAGGCAGAAATAGGAAAATCCATGGTGTGCAAGCAGCCAGTTAGTCTGTCTACTTAGCATTTAGCCACAAACAAAAGGAGCCCCTGCCTCCAGCAAGGTGAAAGATGAGACCCAACACTTGAGGCTGTTCTCTGACCTCTAACGTGTGCTCTGTGGCATGTGTATGCCTATATGCAAACACACGGACATACATATACACATACAAAACTAAAATAGTGAATTTTATGGTGTATATATAAATTTTAAGAAAGTTATACAAAGAGTTATACGAAAATAATGCACAAGCAGTGACATCTGATTTGAAGTTATTTCTGTTCTAGTTTGAGTCTCCTCAGTTATACCAAAAGATGAGTAGAGTTATACTAATCATCACAGACTTTTCCCACCAACGCTAAAATTAAAGGGTAAGTTCCTACATGGACACAGGAGAACAGGAGGCCCCCCTGCCCTCCACCTGCTCTTTGGAGAGAGAAGATAATGGTCACCAACCTGTGAGCACACAGAGCAAGGAACATGGAATGGTAGAACTTCCTGGTACCCAGGAAAAGAATATTCAAAGACTGCAACCTGCTCTGTCACATTTGAAGGTGATTGTCTCTATCTCCTCCCCATACACATGAACAAACATGCATTACACACAAACCCCTAGAAAATATAGGCACCCAAATTTACAATATATTTGACAAACTAGAACAATTACTTAACATATTCATTAAAATTGTAACTTTAACTCACTATTCCTATAAAATAATATGAATATACAGCTCTTCTGTGAAATAGCGAAGACAAGGAGAGAAAAAATACAGATTTATACAAGGGAATCACATGGGTGGTTATTTGTATGAGAATGTGCTGGAAGACAGTAGATAACAGGATAGAGGAGAGTGAGATGGGATAAGAGAGAGGCAAAGAGTGTAGAAGCAGAAAGCAGCCCAAAGACTGCCAGGAGGACAAGAAAAAAAAATTAAGTAGAGAAATACAGAAAGACAGACTTTAAGTTGGAAAAGAAGGTACTAGCAAATACATTAGAATTGTACAATTCTTCTTCCTGAATCTTTCGTTCCTTTTTACTTGTACCAACTAGTAAAATAGCAAATAGCATCAGCATTTCGCTAGCAATGAATTCTTGGCATACTTTACACAAAAAATGCATTAAATATAACCAATAGTGTCTAGCCAGTGTTTCATATCCCTAGATATCCATGTAGATTCGATTTCTCTCTGCTAAGTTTTAAGAAAATATAAAACTTGCCTCCTTTACGAAATGCAAGTTAATGATATGCAAGTTTCATTTATCTTCTCATTAAGAATGCTCTGATAGGGCTAGTGAGATGGCTCAACAGGTAAAAGGAATGTGCTGCCAAGGCCAACAACCTGAATTTGATTCCCAGGACCCGTATGATGGAAGGACAGAACCAATTCCCTTGGGTTGTCCTCTGATCTCTATACATATGATGTGGCATTTGTGCCCTCCCCAAAATGCAATTTGGAAAAAAGAACTAACTAGTCTTTAATTGTTCCATTTACTTCCTTATTTGGGTTGTGGATCTAATCGAAGGCCTTATGCATGTTAGGTGAGCATTCTACCACTGAAGTACATCCTTAGCTCTTCAAGTGGACATTGCTGGAACATAAAGAAGTCTTCCAAAGAAAAACATAGGTTGTAAACTATAAACTACTCTGATCCCTTCATTCCACTCAACTTTTTAAAAAGTAAGCAAAAAAAAAAAAGTGAGTTATTTATGTTGTCTGTGTATATGTATCAGGTAGTAGGAAGGGTTTTTTTCTTTTGGGGGGGGGGATAAAGGCAGTCTCATTGCAGGTAACCTAGAAATTGCGATACAAAAGAGGATTACCTTGAACTTCTGATCCTCCTGCCTCTATGTACCCAGGGCTGGGTTTACAGTCATGACAACCATACTCAGTTTGTGTTACTGGGGATCAAACCTATGGCTTTGTGCATCAAGGCAAGTACTCTACTAACTGAGAAGCCTTATCAATTACAGTTTTAAAATAAGTATTATTCAAAAATAAGATGAAACTAATGTGAACATATTTATATATCGACTATTTGTCATTTCAACTGACCCAAGCCTTACCAGAGTTGTATAGTCCAGAAATTAAATAAATTATTTGGTCACAACTAAATCTATCCCATTGGCAGAAATAGTAGGGCTTTAAACTAGTAGCTAATCACAAATTAATCAATACTTATGATTAACTGTTATCATAGCATACCTCCAGCTACCAGCTTCTCATGAAATATAACACAGTTAGACACAACTAAGTCACTGCCTTCTCTAACAGTTGTTAATTATTTCAGATGGAATGGCAGAGTATTTTTTAAAGGACCAATGTTCTTTAATAATGTTAAAAGCATTCATTACTATTAAAAACCGATTACCAACCTTGCTGGAGAGGCTGAGTGTTTACACTGGGATTCTGACTAACTGGCTGGGTTGAGCTACTGGCTGTTGTGGCAGTAACAAGTCGGACATAATGAAACTTGCTTCCAGGCACTTGAATTTGCTGGACATTGGGAGCAGTAGCCAGAGGAATAATTGTCTTAAACTGTGATGTGCTCACTCCTCCAACAGTGATGGTCTGCACAGCTGATTTCACTGTCTGTTAACACAAAACAAAATGCCTAATATTAATCTACTGATTTATGACCATTGCTCAAATAATAAAGTACGCTTTTAAATCTCATCAACAGTTGTTGGAAGGAACAACCTGCTCAGAGAGAAATGGGAAAAAGAAAATGCAACTAGGGTTGAAGAGATGGCACATCAGTTAAGCCATCACTTCCTGCTCTTCTAGAGA